>OZ025244.1:29056994-29665267 GCA_964019155.1 Osedax fenrisi | reverse complement strand
AGAGCGAGCTAGCAGGTGTTATGCAATACATGTCGTCGTACCGGATACGCTTGATGTCACAGTATTACGTAATATAGCCCGCCCGCCCACCCGCCTATGTAGTTGTGTTACGTAAGAGTGGTGATTATTACATAATAGTGGGGCGGGTGTAGGGGCGGCGGTAGTACTAGTAGTAGTGGGGCATTGATATTAGGTAACATATGCTCTGGTGTATAGAGGTTGATCACAACAGTGGTAGGATTGAACGTGTGTATTCATACAGTGTTCAATAGTATAATACACTGTAGTAACTACACGCGTACACCTATCTCTCTATAATCGTACATGTCATAAACAAGTGAGTAAGTATGCATGATGTGTGTAGGATATATATATTGACTACCAGAACGGTATGATATATATATATATATATATATATATATATATATATACATCACTATAAACTAATACGATATGTGTATCTGGTACAGGAATGTATTCATAATGTTGTTAATGTAATGATATACGTATATATATATATATATATATATATATATATATATATATATATATATATATACATTCCCGTAGAGTTCATAATATCGTATTGTCTACAATACATGTATAATATACAATGTAAACTATATGCATTCATATTTAATGTAATATCGTGCATGCACTCTGTGTACACATGTCCTGGAATAGATAATAGTGAATATATTCAGCAAAACTAACATTATACATGTATACATATATACAGAAAACTAGGAGGAGATTTAATTAATCCTTATATGGTGTTGATAGGTGTCACATGTCATTACACAACATAACGCTAATAGAATGTGATGACAATAGACGTGTCACGGAGAGTCGATTTATTTATTAAGGTCATTCTATATATATACGTTAACGATAAGTAAGTCGGAAGTTATGTAATACATGTATACATCGATATAACGACATTACTGCATACAACGACCGAATAACTATTGCGTATATACGAAATCATATATGATAACTAAATAAACCCGACAACTATGAATTACAACGACTATCAAATAGAGTGACATAACACCTAGTATTGCATCACTTAAAAAAGAACAAAGGGTTCGTTATTTAAGTTTTGAATTCAATATTTGTATTTTTTATTGATTGCGCACGTATAAATAATATATTTAAATGTATATCACACTTTTAGATGTATTGATATAAATTGATGTAAAGATGTAATCAATTAAACATATTTTCTCAATAATAAAAAATAGAATAACATTGTTGTTCACGATAAAACTAGGGGGCGCTCATCTCCTCTCATGCTAATATATCCGCGCCTGAAGTAACGTTGCTCGAGTTCACGTGGTGTAACCTCTACTACACATACCACCACAACATACCATGTATAGGATAGATACCATGGGTATATAGTGATAGTTACGTTAACCTATTTCTCCTAAGACCTCAATGGTCAGTTATTGCTATATATAATCAATTGCCAATAAGATATAGGAGGGTATACCCTACAGGTATTATAATAGCGCTAGAACACAATATATCGCCCCTCGTTACCCCCTACGTTACTATATTATTCTATAGTAGCGTATATGGATACTACCATATATAATATACTATTATTAACTCTTCATTAATTTATTAATTGAAATCACAAATATATATATTGAACACAATACAAATAGGTGGGATACAGATGGACCCCTCGAGAAGTCATATACTTATACACGTTATACATAACTGTGAGGGGCGCCGGACAATACAATACTAATATACTATAGTATACAGGAGTACATATACTATATGTCCTCCTACGTAAGTACACTTCTCTGTGTACAAGCATTACCCCCTATAACCTCCGAGGTAGTATGAGGTATCGGTACAAGTGTACTGGGTACATGTGCACCTGGTTATTCAGGTACAACTAAACCCGCTCTCTAGTGATTAATATGGGCGTGCGATGTGCTAATGTCGGTTGTCGGTTGTCTGGTGACTACTTATTAGTATAAACATCGGTCTGTCCGGGAGGATAAATAAACACCTTCTCTCGTACCCCCCGAGGGCGCGGGTTAGTTACCCTGCGTAAACTTTGAGGGAAGGGGAGCGAGTAAATACGAAGCAGACATATAACACTCCATATCTACGCAACGTAATTAATATTAACTGTTCCCGTTGCTAGCAGTAGTATCGAAATCACTGACATTGGAATGACGTGAATTGTATACAATAATGTATTCATTGTTTTCAATTTTTAAATTACATGCAATATAAATGCGCTTTTACTCGCCTCATAGATATGTATAGCATTTATGTAAACCAGTACAATAACATATCTATTTGCTTTGTTATATATTATAAATGAACACTTACAAACCTATAGCATATTAATAGTGTCAAATATAGTTTTACATTTAAAATACTTTAGTTTAATACGAATTGAAATTATATACAACATAATTGTCCGAAATATCAACGTATGTAGGTGGCGCTGTTCGTGTTATATATTTCATTAGAATAATATTTACTATAGACATCAGTATTAGTAACACACTTCTGGGACACACGTATGGTTTGTGTGCAATGTGTGTAGGTTCTCGATGTGGTACTATAGTTCCATGGTATAGCGTTAATAGGTTAATCATATATATATATATATATATATATATATATATATATATATATCATATATCATATATCATATATATAATATATATGATTATTAACGCTGTAATTTGGAATTATATATACTGCTATAATCTTAACTATGTATCTGTATATATATATATATATACTATTTTTGATTAATAAATATAAATTCTTAAATAAATTAAGTTATACTTACTATATAATACATACTATAGTCACTATATTATAGTATATATTTAGACACGATTAATATTCCTGCTAAATAGTCAAGTATTAATAATAGCAAAGATTAAGTGTATCCTTAGAAAATTCTTCGATATACTCTTTTATTTAACTTATTCCCTGATCATCTTGTTAATTGTAATTTATACATTGAAATCTAGAATCAATATTCGCGATATCAGTATCGTTTATTATAATCTATATTTCGATACGCGCGTTTATCTAACGAATTCTCAACCAACATGTTTTACTGGAGTTGAGGCCGGAAGTCGGAAGCGCTATCGAAGCCGGCACCACGCAGAGTGTAATCCAACATAGGCGATATAACATATCGATCATGATCCGGTCACGTGTCTAGTACAGACTACAACTATAGTACACATCTAGCATGTCTTCTACGTCACCATCGAACCACTGTACGGTGTAGTGATCGGCGATAATCGAGGCGCACGCGATCTGGACGCCCGCCACGTAAACACGCTACTTCCGATTCAGTGAAACAGGTATACATACGCGTTGTATCTGGTAGACGGTCGCAGGAAATCACGGCTATTCGATTGACGGATAACGAGGCCGAAGTTCAATGTGTCACAAGTAATCAATTAGTCGCTAATTAGGCCGCGGCTCTGACCCCCCACGCGCGCAAATGGGAGAGTGGTTCTTAGTCGTACGTTAGATTTAATCACTTCTCTAATAATAATACTATTTAATTGCGATCGAGCCCCCCCGACTGCAGACAATAGACTACTACACTTCCATTACGTAATTGTTTAGTTGTTATGCAATACTAAGTTTCGAACACAATTAAAGTTATGTTGTAACCAATTAGGCTATCGGAATACATTTTTGTTTTTTAAATTATTTTAGTTTTTATAAATAATTATAAATGTATTTATATAGTTATATTTATTTTCCACGTTTAAGTTCCCTAATACTATTACATAATTGTTAGATTATAATATATATATATATATATATATATATATATATATGTTATAAAATGAATTCATCAGGTATATTTATTGATGTATTACATAACGTTACATATACGCTGGTTATTACACACTATGATAACTATATTTGTATATACAAAATAGATTAGGCATCACGCTAGACTGTTTTCATAGAATACATATAAATATACGATATTACAATCTTCAAATTTAAATAAAAAAATAATAAATACTTGTCAAAAAGTTCACGATAATATAAAATAATTATTAACTAATTACTTCGTTGTATCGGTGTTTCACTATATATAAATATATACTATTATAACTTATATTAAATTCACGTATTAAAATAGATATTTGTAAAACGATAAGAATAATATATGTGTGTTCGTGTATTATAATATATCAGTTAATATGTAATGAATGACTCATTGTGACATGTGACGACCTCGTGACTATCTATTATATAGATAGGTAATAGTTTATTGAATAGATCCAAAACGATGGGTATCAATAAATAATAATGACAGAAATATATAAATAATAGTTAGAAAATATAAATAAGTTGTGATTTACACACACCGAAAGTTAATACAATAATAATAAAGCAATTTTAGGATGTTGATCAAACGTGCTGAACATATCATCAAATAACCAGGGAAGAGGTATCGGGTTGGTCAGTCCCATATAGGATTATATGCCCATAAATCATAAATGAGGGATAGACGGATAGGTCCCATGCTTGGTTTTTTGACATCTCTCCACACCTAAAATATCAAATGATTATACCAAGCTGGTAAGATCAAATACCCAAATAAAGTACAAATTGAAAACGAAAACACTGTCCTACGCGAATACGCACATCGCGTACGTTAAGAGTGATTTTAAACATGCTATTTCTTATCGATTCCTTAACGGCATTTGGAACATCAAAATATGAGTATAGAGAATACACACAATTTTTTTTTTTAATTTGGGTCAATATTGTACATGCGCCAGCTTGGTCAAATTTAACAACATTTAACATGGGAATAGATAGGAAAATACCAAAAAAACATAAATATGTATATTTTTCACAGTTATAATTAAGCTACAATCATGAAATTTTCAGAATATGTGTAATGTGTATAGTTCCTTGTAATATTATAAATTCATAACAAAATTAATTTTATTTCTAGGATTTTTTTTTAAATTATAGGATTTTCCAGACATTTTTTTGACCTCTCATAATTGTGTACAGAATTGTTATATTTTATCAATTTATATTATATATAACAAAAAAAAACAATTATTTAATCACTATATATTATAATTTGGCCGAAAAAATAATAACTACCCTGGTATTTCTTTAATTTTGTTAAAAATCATCAAAAAATGACCATTTTTTCTGGGGATTGGTACCTTTACAAATTTTAAGATTTTTTTTTTTTTTTTTTCTACCTCATCTTAAGATATTATATTTTAACGTACAAGTATTGTAAATTTAAAAAAATAGCTCTTTATAATTTTAATAAATAGTCAAAGTGGCCTAATTTTTAGAAAATTGTTATATATATAAAATTTATTTTATTGTTTAAATTAATTATCTAATAACTAATATTGTAATTAGGGATACTATAGATAATATTTACTATATATTAATGTTATCTATTAGAAGAATATAGTATTTAAAAAAAGTACTCATTATTATATATATACCAATTACAATACAATACAAATAAAATGTACAGAATTCAAATAAATGTCCTTACGGACATTTATTATAAACATATACAATACAATTACATAGGAATAACGACATTTCGAGATTTATTTATTTTTAATATTTTGTTTTTTAAAACCTCCGGCGCACCACCAATAATGAACCAAAATGTATATGGTTTAATACAATAGTATCGTGAGCATCATATCTATAGAATCTACTATGCCGGTTTAGGATCTATAAAATTAAATCACTCTTAGCGTAGGTGTGTGTAAGCAGGGGAACGGCGGACACGAGGACCTTATAAGGTAATATAGGTATGCGTTGAAGTACGCATAATCAGCAATATCACGTGTTCATATTAATAAGTTAGGCTACATACTCTGTAGTACATACTATGTGTTACCTTACACTGTATAGTATGCGAACATACTATTCAACATAACCGTATGACGTATACGGCGTGTGTGTGAGGGTGGTGCATAAGGGTGAATACCCTAAAGTATTGTGTAAACGTCTATAGACTAATTATACATATGAATGATACGCGTATACTAGAATGTGTGAATGTATACGGGGACACTATTATTATTATTATTAGATTTATGTATTTGTAGTAATCGTAGAAGCATTGCTGCTTGTCAATGATACAATACTCCTTCAGATATATTGTGCACGTATGTATTTCGTATGCATACGACATACATACGCATTACTCGATACGACGCATATGCGCACATGGAGTCACGTGCTCATACTTCTATAGACCCCGGCTATATACGATACTGTGTATGGAGATACCCCTATAAGGAATTCGTATAATGCGCGACGTCCCATTGGGGTGACGCCCTGTAGATACACGACGTGCTAGACAGGTATTGATGACGATATGATTACATAACGCAAGCCTATCGATGACAAATATCGATGACGCACCATTTTAAACAATATTAATCTGGTGATGACGTCATCGCAGGTCAAATGTCATGATACCATTGTATACTACATTACCGCAGTTTGTTATCTTATATCTAGGTATATACTTGTATTTTACTATAAACTATAAATCTTAGTATATATATATATATATATATATATATATATATATATATATATATATATATATATATATATATAGATTACCTTTAGGTAACATATACTTTCATAATAAATTCATATTATATAATATATTATTCGTGTATGTAAATTTTATTTATTACCGCTCGTGAACAATGTCGTAACACGTGTCGATGACGTAATATATAATTATTATGACGTAACAGATAAGCCTTATTACGTAACGCATGTATAACAGGAATATAGTTTGTTTACAGGCTTTAAACAAAAATATTAAAGAATTAAGTTGTGGCAACGTTAAAATTTTCATATATTTTCGTATATTTTCATTATAAATTATTTTTCTATAATCATTTTCAATGTAATATTTAACTAATTTTAGCGGTCTGTCGCATCATCATTATAATCTCTAATTAAATAGTATATAGGAGAAATATACAAGGAGATGAACCCTAGTAGAATATCATAGTTATTTCAAAAATATAACAATTTATACAAATATACATAATGTCAAATTATATTATAAACATTATTGAGGTCATCATTAATCATTAACATTTAAAAGGCTTACAGCATGAAAGATTTTATGCCTAATTAAATTATTTTCTTAATAATTATTGATTAACAATTTTTTTGTTGTTTTTTATAAATAATCATATAAAGATACATACATTTATAATATTGCCATACAAAATATTTTCAGATAAAAAGTTATTTATAAACAATTTTTTTTCTTAATTTTTACCCTAATTCGGACCACTTTTTTATAATATAATTGTATAATAATTAATATATAATAATGCATATAAAATTAATTTATACATAATTATTTAATATAAATAATCAAGTTTATATCATATATTCATTAGTTATAATAAATTAAGTATAACAATTACAAATATTAGACAATAATAAATAATAAACATTACTAGTATATATGAATGAGTTGTGCACAATACAACTTTGACGTGGTCGGAATTAGAATAACCACGAAGTTACGTATACGTATAGGCTATAGCCTGTTTACTATTTAAATAGTTAACATAATTTTGTTTATTTGTATTATAATTTATTTATTATTAAATAAAGTTTTATAAAATGTTAATTAGAAGATTTTACATATTAATTAGTAACACATATAAGTTACTTCAAAATAGTAATAGTAATATATAACTCTACACTCATAAAAGTAATGTGAACACTATTTAATTCAATTTTTAAATATAAAATGTACGTATTTAATAAATATAAACAACCTTATTATTTTGTGTTTTTGATTAAATGATTACAAAGCGTAATAATTAAGGTTATCAGATAATTCTGGTCTGAATTCGGATAGTATCCTATATATATATACATTTAGATATCTTTGAATTTTAATTAATTATATTTACATTTTAAACTCATATAACATATTAGAATATGATGAATGGGGAAGCTCTCACTAAAAAAAATATGTGTTAATTTACAATATGAAATAGTAAATCTGATTAATTTATTTACAATTGAAAACAAAATATTTATTTTTGGAATTTCCCCCATTTTCAAATATTATTAGTTCCTTAATAAAGCCACTTCCACATTGTTACATGCATTAAATATATGTTACCTACTGTTTCAACCTCGACGTGAAATAAGACTTTGTCGACTAAAGGAAGATTTAGATAATACTTGTATTGCTTCTTCTATGTAGTGTTCCGCCTATAGATATAGCTATTACCTTAACCTTAACCTTAACCTTAACCTTAACCTTAACCTTAACCTTAACCTTAACCTTAACCTTAACCTTAACCTTAACCTTAACCTTAACCTTAACCGTGTCAACATATAGAGCTCCACGTTAGCACACTGTTATACCCATGTGTATATGTGTTTGTGTACGCACATACACATACACATACACATATATATATATATTTATTTATATGTGTGAACGAGTTATGTTTCATTGTTTATATTCATTGTATTTCAGGGATATAAGCGATGGTGTAGTAAGGTGTCATGCCACGATCGTTGCAATCGTTTTAATCGTTATCTTTAACAAACGTAGTTTATCACTACAGCGGGTCTTAATCGTACATCTAGGGATATCGAGTGTTATAGGTTATACTGTATACATATATATCATTATATATATAGTATATATATAGTATATATATATAATATAAAAAGGTTTATTAACTCAATGAAAATGATATATCATTTTCATTTTCATTTTCGTCTATAGACGTTTATATGTGTCAAGTTGATATAATAAAATAAATAAATAAATATACGAATAATAATATATTTTAAAATAATACATTATAATGATAACATATGTGAATATAGTCGACATTTAAAAGTAATAAAATATAATATGGTCCTTCAAGTCATCGGGAAGACTTTTCCAGTATTTCGGAGCAGCAACAATGAAAGCAGCATCTGCATACATATATGATACATACGGCACAGGTGAATTAATCAGCTCACATTTTCGACTCGGACGATTAGTGCTCGAATTCTGACTATCTTTTAGAGTATATATATGGAATGTTTAAAAGAATGTTTCATATAAAATTTAAAAAAAATTAACACAACAATTAAAATAAATGTAATTTAATATTGAATATAATATTATCTCTCTGATAAATATAATATAATATGTAATTCAAATTCAATAACATTTATTAGTATCCATAGATACCATATATGGTCATGAAAATAACATATATTTATGTTATCCAATGTTAATTCAATTATTTGGGTATATATTTTCACCGATTTTAAAAAATTACTTTTTATTTTTAATTATATCAATATACAATTTTAATATATTATGGATAAATCTATTTTAAATAACTATGTTTAAAATTTAAATAAATATGAAAAGCTTTTATAGTTTGTTATAAATTACAAGTTACTTTTTCAAATAATATACTTAAAATTATACAAATATATATTTGATTCTTAAAAATAATAATTTGAATAAGTTATAAGCATTCATAAATGTTATAAATTTATTATTCTTAATAATAATGCACTCTTTACTTACTCCATTTTAAGTTATATATAATGTACAGTTATTTAAATTGTGTATTAATATAACACACACAAACACACACACACACACACATATATATATTATGAATACAGATTTTCGTAATTAGTTGTATTCGTTATAAACCCTATACCGTATATAAACTAGGTTACATAATAATAATAATATAACAAATGAGATGTTACCTCTCAGTATCACGATGTTGTCGGCCGGTTGATGAAAGCCGATGAAGGCCGAATGCAAAAGGAAGTTATAATGGGTCATAAAGGGGCGTTCTCGAATCGGATCAATCAATCAATAATAATAGTAATTACTAATAACCATATAATTACATATATATATATATATATATTTAGTAAAAGAGGTTTGTAAAATATTATCGCTAAGCGTGTGTATCAATAATTCTGATGTTTCAATATTTTTTCTAAATATTTGTTGGAATTAGACTTATTTGAAAAGGCTTATAAGCATTATATATAGTTAACACTATAGTATTATAAACCTATAGGTTATATGTAATTAATCATAATATATTATTATATATTTTGTAATATCGTATAAAAAGTAATAGGTATAAAAGAGTATATAAATGATGTATAGGTATTACTTACAATCGAAACTTAAATAATAAAGCATTTAAAATAGTATTAGCAAAGTAGAAATGATGATAGGATATACTTATAGGTTAATATTTTTCCAGGAATAGCTACTCTGTTCTAAAATAGCTGAAATATGACAAGTTGAAATAGTTAATTAATTAAATGAAATAGGTAAAGTAATTGATAAAGGTATTGAGTAAAACGTAAGTGTTAAAACAGTCGGTACAGATATAACTTTATAAATAGTTATTTATTTTATATAATTTAAATTCATATTCAATAGATTAATACATTTAATGATAATTATTGTTCCATGATTATAGTTCATTTATATTATAATATTATTTAAAATAAGAGATTATACAATTAATTGATTAATTATAACTTTATTATAAAAACATTTGTATACCGCGCAAACATTAAGTATTTTCGGACATTCAACCAAGATTTCCATCACGGGGGAAGGTGTGATTGTACACATTATAGTATATGTAGACCGCAAGGCGGGATGGGGGGGGGGGGGTGGCCTTTATCAGGGTGAAGGTGTCCATAAGTTGATACACAGTTGTGGAGACGTGCGTTCACGTTCCAGGAGGGAATTTTACACAGGCAGATATTCAGTTTGTGGCACCAGATCAGATGGTCGGGTTTAGTGTCATCGGACAGCCAGTGTCTGTGTCGTGGGAATAGTGTAATTAGTAGTGGTTAGTGGCATTATTGACACTGACAGATAGCGGTGTTAGAGAATGTTAGAGAGTAGTAACAGTGTCAGTGTCAGTATCGGAGGGTGTTATTAGTGGTGTAACATATAATATATATATATATATATATATATATATATATTTATATATATATATATATATATATAAATGACATATAAATAAAGTATTTGTACATATCAAAAGCGGTGGATAGTGTCAGATAGTGACATTGGTGGTGTCATATGTTGGCATTAATGGTATTATATAGTAGCATTAATGGTATTAGATAGTGACATTAGTGGTGTCATATAGTGATATCAGTGATGTCAGATAGTGGTATTAGTTATATCAGTGTTAGTGTTACTTTTATTATTAATGTTATTTTCATCGTATCAGTTGCAGATTAAATTATAATATAAAGATTAGCAAATATTAAATAATAAATATTGTATGGATTTATTACAAGTATTATACTACAACTACTCAATATATTAATATGTCAATATTCAATGAATTACACATCCCAAATTTATTAATGTATATATTTGACATTACATGTTATGATTATAAATTAATATGATTAAAAATATAAATTATTAAACATATAATCTTACCTATATATACATAACAATACACGTTTGTATATAGGTCACCTTGAATGAACTATTAACCCATTACTTATTAAGAATATGAATAACCATTACAAGAAATATTTACATCGTTAATATTAAATAACTATTGATCGTAATACTTTTATCATAATATTATAAAGTTTATAACGTATACTATTACTATTACTACTACTACTACTACTACTACTACTACTACTACTACTACTACTACTACTACTACTACTACTACTACTACTACTACTACTACTACTACTACTACTACTACTACTACTACTACTACTACTACTACTACTACTACTACTACTACTACTACTACTACTACTACTACTACTACTACTACTACTACTACTACTACTACTACTACTACTACTACTACTACTACTACTACTACTACTACTACTACTACTACTACTACTACTACTACTACTACTACTACTACTACTACTACTACTACTACTACTACTACTACTACTACTACTACTACTACTACTACTACTACTACTACTACTACTACTACTACTACTACTACTACTACTACTACTACTACTACTACTACTACTACTACTACTACTACTACTACTACTACTACTACTACTACTACTACTACTACTACTACTACTACTACTACTACTACTACTACTACTACTACTACTACTACTACTACTACTACTACTACTACTACTACTACTACTACTACTACTACTACTACTACTACTACTACTACTACTACTACTACTACTACTACTACTACTACTACTACTACTACTACTACTACTACTACTACTACTACTACTACTACTACTACTACTACTACTACTACTACTACTACTACTACTACTACTACTACTACTACTACTACTACTACTACTACTACTACTACTACTACTACTACTACTACTACTACTACTACTACTACTACTACTACTACTACTACTACTACTACTACTACTACTACTACTACTACTACTACTACTACTACTACTACTACTACTACTACTACTACTACTACTACTACTACTACTACTACTACTACTACTACTACTACTACTACTACTACTACTACTACTACTACTACTACTACTACTACTACTACTACTACTACTACTACTACTACTACTACTACTACTACTACTACTACTACTACTACTACTACTACTACTACTACTACTACTACTACTACTACTACTACTACTACTACTACTACTACTACTACTACTACTACTACTACTACTACTACTACTACTACTACTACTACTACTACTACTACTACTACTACTACTACTACTACTACTACTACTACTACTACTACTACTACTACTACTACTACTACTACTACTACTACTACTACTACTACTACTACTACTACTACTACTACTACTACTACTACTACTACTACTACTACTACTACTACTACTACTACTACTACTACTACTACTACTACTACTACTACTACTACTACTACTACTACTACTACTACTACTACTACTACTACTACTACTACTACTACTACTACTACTACTACTACTACTACTACTACTACTACTACTACTACTACTACTACTACTACTACTACTACTACTACTATTCAATTCAATTCAATTCAAAACGATTTATTTAGACACTCAATTATATAGCATAGAAATGCTCTGTTAAGTGTAACATATAAAAATAAAACAAAAACGAAAACAATAAATGAAACGCGAAACAGGAGAAGTGTCTCAACTGTTTAATAATAATAATTTTAAGTTACGTTTAAACGTCGAATGATCTTGAATACCTCGAATATTCCTAGGAAGTGAATTCCACCTACTTGGGGCCGAGTAGGTGAAAGCTCGATTTCCGGAGCGAGATAGATTCGGTAGGCGTACACTTAATCGGGTTGTATCGTGATTTGATCTCAGAGTTCTGCGGGGTTGAATAATATTTAGACATGATCTAATATATGCTGGTTGACCAATCCGCATTGTTTTGTGAATGATACACAAAAGTCTATATTTAGAACGCTGAGATGTGGACAATATATGGTCTATCCTCATTTTTATGGAAACGCTTGTGTGGTCAGTTCGAGGCTGTCTGTGAATGAGTCGTACAGAGGACCTTATAATTCTATTAATAGGTATTAAAGATGATTTAGGTAGACCTACTAATATTGAATTACAGTAATCTATGATAGAAAATACTAGTGAGTTTATTAAAATACGGCATGTATTTGTATTAATATAATTTCTTATATGACGGATATTATATAATTGATGATTTGCTTTTTTGCATAAACTCATAATATGTGTGTTAAATTTGATATCTGAATCAAAAATAACACCTAGATATTTAATATTGATACTAGGCTCTATGACTTTACCATTAATTGTTACAATTGGGAAATTATCAAAATTACTAGGAATATTTAATAATTCAGATTTTGAGGTATTCAATGATAGCTTATTATCATTAAGCCATATATATATAGCATTTGCACAATTAGATAAATCATTGCAATTCATAGAGCTATATCTAGATAAAGTAGAATATATTAATATATCATCTGCATACAGGTGATATCTAATATGTTTAAATTGCCTGATAATATGTGATAAAGGTTTTATGTAGATCAGAAATAGAATAGGTCCTAGAACAGAACCTTGAGGGACACCTGATTCTAAAGTATGATTTTTTGAATAAAATTGCCCAGTTTTAACAGAGAATGATCGATTACTGATAAAAGATATCATCCAATCGAGGGCTATATCATCCAGACCAATTTCAGTAAGTCTAGTATACAGAATTGAGTGGTCGAGCGTATCAAACGCTGCAGATAGATCTAATAGTAGTAGTTGAATAGGTTTATTAACATCTAGAGATCTAAGTATATTATCAATTACGTGTATTACAGTAGTTTCGGTACTATGGTTAACGCGGTAAGCACTTTGATAGTCGTCAATTAGTTTATTCGTAAGGAGGTAATTATTTAGTTGGTTGGAGACAATTTTTTCAAGAATCTTAGCTATGGTAGGTAATTGTGATATAGGTCTATAGTTATTGAGTAAATTGTGATTCGTTTTATTTTTTTTTAATATTGGTGAGATAATTGCATGTTTAAGTTCGGGAGGTACTATGCCTGTAGACATTGATCGATTTATGATTAATGTAATTGGAATGGTTAATATACGTGACATTTTTTTCAATAGAAGTAGCGGTATTGGGTCGTGTGGAGCAGAAGATTTTGAATGGTTAATTAATTCAAAAATTTGTTCGTGATTAGTTGGAATAAAATACGATAATCTTATGTTTAAGTGTTGAGGAGTTACATTGAAATGTGGGTTATAAGTAAAGTTATAAGTTAATCGTAGTTTTTTTAATTTTTCAGTGAAGAAATTAGCAAAATCAAAACATAATAATTCTAAAGGGGTATCTGGAAATATAGACTTTTTCGTTTTTCCTAACAGTGAATTTGTAATACAATATAACTTTCTTATATTATTACTGTTATTAAGTATTTCATTTAGATAGAA
The DNA here is from genome assembly GCA_964019155.1 of Osedax fenrisi. NCBI lineage: Eukaryota > Metazoa > Annelida > Polychaeta > Sabellida > Siboglinidae > Osedax > Osedax fenrisi. Next base: position 29,650,198 of record OZ025244.1, on the reverse strand, counting down.
TTTTTTCTTTGCACATTCAATAGAATATTTGAAATATTTTTTGGATTCAATGAGAGCAGTTAGAGAGCTATTAGAAGGAAACTTTGAGAAATATCGTTCGTTTGTTCTCATAGCCCTTTTGGCCAAAATAGTATCGTTATTAAACCATTTGTTTTTAGAACTTTTAATAATCTTTAATTTGGTTGGTGCAAATTTATTTAACATATCTATTAGATACTTATTTAATTCCTTAATTGTAGTCTCATTAGATATTAATGAAGATACATAAGAAGTGAATAAAGAAATTGGTATCTTCGAAATGTTTCTGTAGTTGATTCTATTGATTTGAGATTTATCTATTGGAGTATTAATTGTAAATGTAATGGCATAATGATCAGTAATTAAAAAGTTAGTATTTGTTATATTAATCATAAGTTGAGGGCTATTTATTGTAAAAACTAGGTCAAGTATATTGCCAGATGTATGAGTTGGTGCAGTTATATGTTGATGTAATGAGTGTGATTTAGATAATGAAATAAGTTGTTTCGAAGGAGTTTTGTTTTTATTAACTTGGAAATTAAAATCACCGAGAATAATTGTATTACTTAATTTAATCGAAGTGAGAAGATCATTAAAATCATCTAGAAAAGTTATATAGTTATTCGATGGGGGTCGATAAATGATTATAAACTTTATAGTCTTATTTAAAGCTGTACGTAATGAAACTATAGAGCATTCACAACTAGAGATAGGATATTTTGTATAACTTAGAAGTTTAATTGATTTACTATATAGAATGCCAACTCCACCTCCAGTTTTAAGCTCTGCTATCACTGAAGATGAATCATCATTAAGCCAGGTTTCCGTAAGTATAACAATATCATGATTAAATTCATTATTAAAATCATTGATAAAATTAATGTTAGCTCTGACTGAACGAGCATTAATAAGAGAACATGTTAGTAAGTTATCAGGGTTTAGTCATTGCGTATCAGTTGTAGGGTGGTTATTTTTATTAGTTAAGTCATCTTTAGAACTTATTGATTTTAGATTAGATATGAATGCGTCATAACTTGTGGACCATTTTAGTAAATCGACATCAGATATTGATAGAGGCTGATTTGACCAATCAACTTTATTAGAATTAGTTAAAACTGAGCGTAATTCATATTTATTATTAAATCTATTAAGAGTTAAAACTGAGCGTAATTCATATTTATTATTAAATCTATTAAGTACACATTTATAATCATCAAGATGAATATAGTCAGATTTTAGAGCATGATATAGAATTCTTCCATGACGTAATGTATCATTATCAAGAGAACTTCTAATAAATAGACTAGCATAATCAGAGTTAGATAACAATTTTCTTGCAGATAAAAATTGTGATTTAGCAAATTTTGAATTTACAAATAATTCAATATTATTATAGTTATATCTAACTTTCATGATAGAATTTGTGTTTAGATTCATTTTATTGAATATACCAATAATAATATTATTTGTAGACTTAAGTGAACGAATGTTTTCAATTACAATACTATGGGTGTCTTGAGCAATTGGCAATTGTTTGATTCTATTAGTAATAAAATTGTTAGATTTAATTATATTTTTATTTGATTCAATGAGTTTTTCAGCATAAGTAGGTATTTTAGATTCAGTTAGTAATGTCTTAATTTGATTAATACTATTAGAAATAGATAGTAGAGAAGGTTCGGTATTATCAGTATTGGTGAATGCATCAGAGTTTGAAGTAGGAGAATTATTATTGTTATTATTAGTACTATTAGTATGAGATGAGTTAATACAAGTATTACACGTAAATGAAAAATTGATACTCGAGAATATCTGAATTACAGCTTTAGATGGAGTATTACCATTAATCCATTTTTCAGGTAGGCACTTAGCATCATAAAGGCATGTATGGTGAATAATACGTTTACATAAATTACACGTTAGTGTATAATCATCATTAGAAATTGAGCATTGAGTACAAGTAGACATTATATGTGTTCTTATAATTATTATTATGAATGTAGATAAATATGAATGTAAGGACTAGAATATATATATATATATATATATATATATATATATATATATATATATATATATATACTAATATATATACATACACATATATAAAATGTATAAACAATGTATATATATATATATATATACAATGTACACACATATACGCACTATATATATTAGACTATCACATAATATCAGGCAAAAATAAACATATCATAAATCAAAGTTATGCAAACAAGTTAACAATATACGAACCCAGACAAGTTGAATATAATAATATATTAAATATACAGACACAGTAAAAGCAAAATTCGTGTGTTAATATTGTTAATATTAATAGTTGTAGATATAATTCATATACATGTAGGTCTACCTAGAAACTTTATCTATATGAATTCGTTGTCATTTATATAGCGAATGTATCGGCATAGTGAAAATCAATATTGAATTTTGATTCAATAGCTATAAATAGTTTTAAACAATAGAATGAAAAACACGTCTGTTCGCTCCGAATGATAGAGCCAGAATCTACTACTACTACTACTACTACTACTACTACTACTACTACTACTACTACTACTACTACTACTACTACTACTACTACTACTACTACTACTACTACTACTACTACTACTACTACTACTACTACTACTACTACTACTACTACTACTACTACTACTACTACTACTACTACTACTACTACTACTACTACTACTACTACTACTACTACTACTACTACTACTACTACTACTACTACTACTACTACTACTACTACTACTACTACTACTACTACTACTACTACTACTACTACTACTACTACTACTACTACTACTACTACTACTACTACTACTACTACTACTACTACTACTACTACTACTACTACTACTACTACTACTACTACTACTACTACTACTACTACTACTACTACTACTACTACTACTACTACTACTACTACTACTACTACTACTACTACTACTACTACTACTACTACTACTACTACTACTACTACTACTACTACTACTACTACTACTACTACTACTACTACTACTACTACTACTACTACTACTACTACTACTACTACTACTACTACTACTACTACTACTACTACTACTACTACTACTACTACTACTACTACTACTACTACTACTACTACTACTACTACTACTACTACTACTACTACTACTACTACTACTACTACTACTACTACTACTACTACTACTACTACTACTACTACTACTACTACTACTACTACTACTACTACTACTACTACTACTACTACTACTACTACTACTACTACTACTACTACTACTACTACTACTACTACTACTACTACTACTACTACTACTACTACTACTACTACTACTACTACTACTACTACTACTACTACTACTACTACTACTACTACTACTACTACTACTACTACTACTACTACTACTACTACTACTACTACTACTACTACTACTACTACTACTACTACTACTACTACTACTACTACTACTACTACTACTACTACTACTACTACTACTACTACTACTACTACTACTACTACTACTACTACTACTACTACTACTACTACTACTACTACTACTACTACTACTACTACTACTACTACTACTACTACTACTACTACTACTACTACTACTACTACTACTACTACTACTACTACTACTACTACTACTACTACTACTACTACTACTACTACTACTACTACTACTACTACTACTACTACTACTACTACTACTACTACTACTACTACTACTACTACTACTACTACTACTACTACTACTACTACTACTACTACTACTACTACTACTACTACTACTACTACTACTACTACTACTACTACTACTACTACTACTACTACTACTACTACTACTACTACTACTACTACTACTACTACTACTACTACTACTACTACTACTACTACTACTACTACTACTACTACTACTACTACTACTACTACTACTACTACTACTACTACTACTACTACTACTACTACTACTACTACTACTACTACTACTACTACTACTACTACTACTACTACTACTACTACTACTACTACTACTACTACTACTACTACTACTACTACTACTACTACTACTACTACTACTACTACTACTACTACTACTACTACTACTACTACTACTACTACTACTACTACTACTACTACTACTACTACTACTACTACTACTACTACTACTACTACTACTACTACTACTACTACTACTACTACTACTACTACTACTACTACTACTACTACTACTACTACTACTACTACTACTACTACTACTACTACTACTACTACTACTACTACTACTACTACTACTACTACTACTACTACTACTACTACTACTACTACTACTACTACTACTACTACTACTACTACTACTACTACTACTACTACTACTACTACTACTACTACTACTACTACTACTACTACTACTACTACTACTACTACTACTACTACTACTACTACTACTACTACTACTACTACTACTACTACTACTACTACTACTACTACTACTACTACTACTACTACTACTACTACTACTACTACTACTACTACTACTACTACTACTACTACTACTACTACTACTACTACTACTACTACTACTACTACTACTACTACTACTACTACTACTACTACTACTACTACTACTACTACTACTACTACTACTACTACTACTACTACTACTACTACTACTACTACTACTACTACTACTACTACTACTACTACTACTACTACTACTACTACTACTACTACTACTACTACTACTACTACTACTACTACTACTACTACTACTACTACTACTACTACTACTACTACTACTACTACTACTACTACTACTACTACTACTACTACTACTACTACTACTACTACTACTACTACTACTACTACTACTACTACTACTACTACTACTACTACTACTACTACTACTACTACTACTACTACTACTACTACTACTACTACTACTACTACTACTACTACTACTACTACTACTACTACTACTACTACTACTACTACTACTACTACTACTACTACTACTACTACTACTACTACTACTACTACTACTACTACTACTACTACTACTACTACTACTACTACTACTACTACTACTACTACTACTACTACTACTACTACTACTACTACTACTACTACTACTACTACTACTACTACTACTACTACTACTACTACTACTACTACTACTACTACTACTACTACTACTACTACTACTACTACTACTACTACTACTACTACTACTACTACTACTACTACTACTACTACTACTACTACTACTACTACTACTACTACTACTACTACTACTACTACTACTACTACTACTACTACTACTACTACTACTACTACTACTACTACTACTACTACTACTACTACTACTACTACTACTACTACTACTACTACTACTACTACTACTACTACTACTACTACTACTACTACTACTACTACTACTACTACTACTACTACTACTACTACTACTACTACTACTACTACTACTACTACTACTACTACTACTACTACTACTACTACTACTACTACTACTACTACTACTACTACTACTACTACTACTACTACTACTACTACTACTACTACTACTACTACTACTACTACTACTACTACTACTACTACTACTACTACTACTACTACTACTACTACTACTACTACTACTACTACTACTACTACTACTACTACTACTACTACTACTACTACTACTACTACTACTACTACTACTACTACTACTACTACTACTACTACTACTACTACTACTACTACTACTACTACTACTACTACTACTACTACTACTACTACTACTACTACTACTACTACTACTACTACTACTACTACTACTACTACTACTACTACTACTACTACTACTACTACTACTACTACTACTACTACTACTACTACTACTACTACTACTACTACTACTACTACTACTACTACTACTACTACTACTACTACTACTACTACTACTACTACTACTACTACTACTACTACTACTACTACTACTACTACTACTACTACTACTACTACTACTACTACTACTACTACTACTACTACTACTACTACTACTACTACTACTACTACTACTACTACTACTACTACTACTACTACTACTACTACTACTACTACTACTACTACTACTACTACTACTACTACTACTACTACTACTACTACTACTACTACTACTACTACTACTACTACTACTACTACTACTACTACTACTACTACTACTACTACTACTACTACTACTACTACTACTACTACTACTACTACTACTACTACTACTACTACTACTACTACTACTACTACTACTACTACTACTACTACTACTACTACTACTACTACTACTACTACTACTACTACTACTACTACTACTACTACTACTACTACTACTACTACTACTACTACTACTACTACTACTACTACTACTACTACTACTACTACTACTACTACTACTACTACTACTACTACTACTACTACTACTACTACTACTACTACTACTACTACTACTACTACTACTACTACTACTACTACTACTACTACTACTACTACTACTACTACTACTACTACTACTACTACTACTACTACTACTACTACTACTACTACTACTACTACTACTACTACTACTACTACTACTACTACTACTACTACTACTACTACTACTACTACTACTACTACTACTACTACTACTACTACTACTACTACTACTACTACTACTACTACTACTACTACTACTACTACTACTACTACTACTACTACTACTACTACTACTACTACTACTACTACTACTACTACTACTACTACTACTACTACTACTACTACTACTACTACTACTACTACTACTACTACTACTACTACTACTACTACTACTACTACTACTACTACTACTACTACTACTACTACTACTACTACTACTACTACTACTACTACTACTACTACTACTACTACTACTACTACTACTACTACTACTACTACTACTACTACTACTACTACTACTACTACTACTACTACTACTACTACTACTACTACTACTACTACTACTACTACTACTACTACTACTACTACTACTACTACTACTACTACTACTACTACTACTACTACTACTACTACTACTACTACTACTACTACTACTACTACTACTACTACTACTACTACTACTACTACTACTACTACTACTACTACTACTACTACTACTACTACTACTACTACTACTACTACTACTACTACTACTACTACTACTACTACTACTACTACTACTACTACTACTACTACTACTACTACTACTACTACTACTACTACTACTACTACTACTACTACTACTACTACTACTACTACTACTACTACTACTACTACTACTACTACTACTACTACTACTACTACTACTACTACTACTACTACTACTACTACTACTACTACTACTACTACTACTACTACTACTACTACTACTACTACTACTACTACTACTACTACTACTACTACTACTACTACTACTACTACTACTACTACTACTACTACTACTACTACTACTACTACTACTACTACTACTACTACTACTACTACTACTACTACTACTACTACTACTACTACTACTACTACTACTACTACTACTACTACTACTACTACTACTACTACTACTACTACTACTACTACTACTACTACTACTACTACTACTACTACTACTACTACTACTACTACTACTACTACTACTACTACTACTACTACTACTACTACTACTACTACTACTACTACTACTACTACTACTACTACTACTACTACTACTACTACTACTACTACTACTACTACTACTACTACTACTACTACTACTACTACTACTACTACTACTACTACTACTACTACTACTACTACTACTACTACTACTACTACTACTACTACTACTACTACTACTACTACTACTACTACTACTACTACTACTACTACTACTACTACTACTACTACTACTACTACTACTACTACTACTACTACTACTACTACTACTACTACTACTACTACTACTACTACTACTACTACTACTACTACTACTACTACTACTACTACTACTACTACTACTACTACTACTACTACTACTACTACTACTACTACTACTACTACTACTACTACTACTACTACTACTACTACTACTACTACTACTACTACTACTACTACTACTACTACTACTACTACTACTACTACTACTACTACTACTACTACTACTACTACTACTACTACTACTACTACTACTACTACTACTACTACTACTACTACTACTACTACTACTACTACTACTACTACTACTACTACTACTACTACTACTACTACTACTACTACTACTACTACTACTACTACTACTACTACTACTACTACTACTACTACTACTACTACTACTACTACTACTACTACTACTACTACTACTACTACTACTACTACTACTACTACTACTACTACTACTACTACTACTACTACTACTACTACTACTACTACTACTACTACTACTACTACTACTACTACTACTACTACTACTACTACTACTACTACTACTACTACTACTACTACTACTACTACTACTACTACTACTACTACTACTACTACTACTACTACTACTACTACTACTACTACTACTACTACTACTACTACTACTACTACTACTACTACTACTACTACTACTACTACTACTACTACTACTACTACTACTACTACTACTACTACTACTACTACTACTACTACTACTACATATACCACTAAATAGTACATATCATTGATTATTAACCATTAATGACTTATTTCTATTAATATTTTCACACAGTTTACATTTTTTAAGTAATTACAAATATAGTAGAATTTATAACCTTCATTTGACTGAATTTTTACTCCTTTTTTGCGGATTTCAAATAGCCTTATCAGGTTACATCTATTCAGTTCATACTTGAGTTATTCTACTTTAATTCCTTCTCTTGGTGTGCATACATTCCAAGTATATATACATATATATATGTGTCATTTCGTTTGTTCTTTTTTCATCAGTAACTGATTTTTCATCTTTACTATGATGAGCGATAGATGACGCGGACCTTAATATTCCGTATGATTTCCGAACCAGTATGCTTGTTGGCTGTTGTTGTGAAGTCGGTTATTGTTGTAAAGTCAGTTGTTGTTGCGAAGTCGGTTGTTGCGTATCTTGATTACCTTTACACCATAATCCCAGTCACCCGCATACCCGGGATTATATAACTCGAATAATCAAATATTAATCAATACTTGTTTAACTAAAAATGTACTCATATAACTTTAAAAATCTTGTATCTAAGAGAATGGGTATATGTCTTGTATACTATATATAGGTTATTGTAGATGTGAAATATAATAATATCGAGTTCCCGGCTTATAAGTGTCCATAATTGGTAAATTTTTACGGTATTACATTATATACAGTTATTTTTAATATCACTTTACAAATACCTCTCTCATAAAATCACTCACACAAATACTTACTCTCATAACATCACTCACAAAAACTCAAATCATAAATTCCTTACAGCATATATCTTATTTGTTTATATCTTTAACATATATAATCGATAAGTTTAAACTTGTCTTGCTGTCCAAATATGTCTTTCTTAATTCATCGAGACTAATTTCGAGTTCTTGCTCAAAACCACTGTGGGTGTATGCTTCGTCACACTTTATTCTCATTCGGTAATTCTATTTCTTTAGTTGGTATTCTTGTTTCTTTAATTTCTACGATGGTGTTTTTGATAAATTGCATAGTCAGCATATTTAGTCAGCAAGACAAGTTTAAACTTATCGCCTATATATGTTAAATGAACAACAGGTCGATGACCTTCAATGTGAAAGTCAACATATGTATAAGGAAACATATCACGATAATGCCCACCCAGATTATAACTATATGCATGAATCAACAGTAGAATATGACAACCCGAGTGGTACTTATTTCACAACATATCCAAGTAATGCAAGTGAATACAATGTAGACGAACAAGGGTATAAAGAATAAATATATGAGAATTATCCCCAATCTGATGACTTAAGTGACGATATGCATCCTTACTATGAAAATATAGCTTATCATCAAGAAAGAATGTCTAACATAAACAATAACAATAATGTCAAAGAGACGAATTCGCAAACAAGTATAATAAATCAAATGGAAATATCAGACCACACAATATCGTTACCTATTAAAAAAAATAAATGTACTACACAATTGATCAAAAACACCATCGTAGATATTAAAGAAACAAGAATATAAACTAAAGAAATAGAATTGCCGAATGAGGATAAAGTTTGTGACGAAGCATACACCTACCGTGGTATTGAGCCAGAACACGAAATTAGTCTCGATGAATTAAGGAAGACATATTTAGTCAGCAAGACAAGTTCAAACTTATCGCCTATATATGTTAAAGATGTAAACATAAACAATAACAATAGCAATAATGTCAAAGAGGCGAATTCGCAAACAAGTATAATAAATCAAACGGAAATCTCAGAACATACATTATAGTTACCTATTCAACAAAATATACTACACAAATATACTACACAATTGATCAAAAATACAATCGTAGAAATTAAAGAAACCAACTACAGAAATAGTATTGCTGAATGAGGATAACGTATGTGACGAAGCATACACCTACTGTGGTCTTGAGCCAGAACCCGAAATATATCGTCACTTAAGTCATCAGATTGGGGATAATTCTCGTTTATATTGTATTCACTTACATTACTTGGATATGTTGTGAAATAAGCACCACTCGGGTTGTCATATTCTACGGTTGATTCATGCATATAGTTATAATCTGGGTGGGCATTATCGTGATATGTTTCCTTATACATATGTTGACTTTCACATTGAAGGTCATCGACCTGTTGTTCATCGACCTTGTTCATCGACCCACTCATAGAGTGTACGATGTACGTTATTCGTATTATGTGTTTCGATATAAATATCTCCATTTTCGCTTGGATTATCGTCGACTGGTTCACTCCTGTAGAATAGGCCATCGTTGAACGCATGACTGGTTTCAACATCGTAAGAACATTCAGGCTCCATTACGGCATACGAAGACACCACCCTTTTCTTTTTTAGACCTACGCCTCTTAAAATAGCGTTGAATACTCCCATATCTATATGTTTTATAGGTGATATTATACATACGTTAATTAATAAGTATATAAGTATGTATATTATTTATGATATATATATAATATATAAGGTGGTGGTGTATTTCTATTTATATAAATAATAATTAAAATTGTAATATATTATATACTCTAACATTTAATATAAATATAATTTAATTTATATACGTACCATTGGACTTATATATAATACTACAGATAAAATATTAAGCATACTTAATAGTGTATATATTGTATGTAGTGTATATAGAACAACATATCCTAATATTTATTCTTTTACTAATATTATTTCAAATTATTTACAGAATATATAACATAATATAACAATATATTTATGCGGAGATTTCAACATTGATATTAATGAACATAATAATAATAAACAATATGTCATTGATAATATTTATCAATTTTTTTATCATCATTGATCGATTTAAATAATAATATCGATGGTTATACCCGTCAATACATTACTCGTATTACTTAATAATTTAATTATATTATCACACATATTGATATGAATAATAACAATCTACCATATATAAATGGTCTTTTGATTTTTAAGTATTTGATCATTTATATAATATTGTCTTGAATACAAATCATTTTAAAATTAATGTTAATAAATCTAAAAAATATCACTCAACTTTGTATAATAGATGACAGAATAAAATAATATTAACTAAACCAGAAATTTAAAAAAAACCATAATTGGCCATATATACTCGTTAATTAATTTTTATATTAATTTAGCAATACAATAAATATCTAATAATATTTCACATACTTATAATTATAATATTAATTTCTATTTAATGTTAACTATTATCAATTCCACTGAATTAACCAATATTATAAATAATATGAAATTATCATTGACTTATATTATATTAATAATTTTTTTATAAAAAATATAGCAGATATTATATATTCCCATTTATCAATGTATATAATATAATACATATTTTATTTCATTTTACTTTCCAGATTCTCTAACAATATCTAAAGTAATTATAATACAGAAAAAGCGTATAAATGATAATATTGAGAATTATAGACCAATATTTATTTAACCCATTTTATCAAAATATTAGACAAATTAATAAAGATAAGAATTATTTTATTTACTAAAAAAAACATAATAAATAATAGAAAATGATGTTTTCGTAATAATATGTCTACTATTGAAATTGTTATAACAATTTCAATTTCATTGGCATTATAATGCCAATGATAATATAAGAAGGTACTGATAATGTAAATAGTAAATTAAAATGTTCTATGGTATCATTAAATTGTCAACATCTTTTAATACCATTGATCATAATTTTATAATTAATGCTTAGACATATTATTATTAGTTTATATTATGAAAAGTTATATATTAATATGAAACAACTATTAATTAACTATAAAAATGGGAGTTAATCATGGTTATATTCTGTGATCCAGGTTGTTAATAATATATATATATATATATATATAAAATATAAAATATATTGATATATTTAAAATGTATTTTTTATTATATTTGCAGATGATACTAGTTATATATTTAAAGCTTACACATTCATTGAATTTAAAGAGAGAAACAATGTTAGGTCATAAAATAATATCATTTTAAGCCACACTTACTAGGCTAACTAATAGTCTCATTGGGATACACTCAACATGACTTTAACTATAGTTAAAGTCATGTTATAACTAAATACACTTAATAGCCTTATAAACAAAATTAAAAATGAAATACATAGATAAATACTCGAACTTGACTAACTAAATTTATGACTATACTTTGATACAATCTAACACATTTCCAAATAATTTATTTGTATTATTATTTTGTTTTATTTATTTTGTATTATGGATGTCGCCATAATTTTAAATCTCACTCCCGAACAATTTATTTAAAATTGGATTTTGTGACTAAATAAATTATACTACTACTAATTCACACATCTACGTGTATATATATATATATAATAATAATAATAATCAGAGTTTGGGCATTAACCTGGATGAACGAAAAAGCAGAACTTATCAAGTCGTTCACCCAGTGTGATTGTGGGGGGAAAAATTATGTATAAAATTAAAATAATATTAAATAAAATATTAGATTATAATATAAATTTCTATCCAGGATATCAGTAAAAAAATAGTCATAAAAAAATCTACCTAGAATACTTTATATCGATTGCCAATGAAAGTCGATAAAGGTGTATCAACTTGGAGGATTTGGGGTTTCTATATCCAATGCCTTAAGGAACTCACTTTCCCCAAGAGTAAGAGCACTGGCAACAATTGCCCCCACACAACAATTGCATCCTCATCCCCGACACGAACCATTACCGGCAACATAAATAATCAATACAAAGTACTCGTGAATATCTTATATTTAATATTTAATATTTAAAACAAAAAATTGACTTCCTGAATAGAAAATAATACTGAATGTTAAATAAAATTTAAATAAAATGTAATATGTAAGTAATTAAAAATAAGTAATAACAAATATGTACAATTAAAAACTTAATACAAAAATAAAAATAAAAATAAAATAAAATTGCAAAAAACCCCACAATCATTCTCATCATGTATTTAAAATAAATAATTGAATAATATGTACCTACAAAAATATAAACCAATAAAACACAAATATTAAAATTGTATAACAAATTATAAAAATATATTAAAAAAAACTATAACTAAAAGCTATAAAAGCTATAAAACTATAAAAATAAAATATATAAAATAAATACTGATAATATAAGGTAGAAAATAAATTAATATATCACATAATACAATAATTAAAAATAGATTATAAAAATATAAAATTAAAATTAATAAGACGATATCATAAATGATTTAAAAATTGTTTTAAAATTATTCAATTTCGTAATATTTCTTATTTTTTGTGGTAATCTGTTCCACAGCATTGGACCAGTATTCGATAAACAAAATGCTTTTCGGTCAGTTCGTACTTTTATTCTATGAAACAGATTTCCATTATAAGATTTAGCTTTATATAATAATTGTAAATTCTTAGGTAAAATATTATTCCTAGCTCGAAACATAAATTTTATACTATTCATTTTTACAATATCGTCAAATTTAAGAGAATTAGAAATAGTATATAAATTTGTATACATAGAATGAGTATTACAAATACATTTTATTGCTCTTTTTTGTAAAATGAAAATATTTTTTAAACTGGATTTGAAGTTATTCCCCCAAATATTTGAACAATAATTAAGATGTGATAAAAATAAAGCATTATATAATAAAATTAAAGATTTCATATTTAATTTATTTTTAACTTTGTGTAAAATTGCAATTGTTCTAGAAAGTTTACTTGAAACATAATTGAGTTGCAATTTCCAATTCAATTTACAATATATAATAACACCTAAGAACTTTATTTCACTGACTTGTTTAACTTTAATGTTATTAATATTCAAATCCATATTAATATTAATATTTTTATTTCTTATATTAAATAATAATACATTCGTCTTACTAATATTGAGTGACAATTTATTTACATTCAAACAATCATATAGTTTGTTAATATTAAATTGAATATTGTTTTTTAATTCTAAAATAGACGTATTTGAAAAAATTAAAGTTGTATCATCTGCAAATAAAACTGATTTAAAAGTATCTGATATATTCGGAAGGTCATTAATATATAAAATAAATAATAACGGACCGAGTACAGATCCCTGTGGTACACCACATTTTATATAATTATAATAAGAGTCAGTATTATTATATCTAACAAATTGAATACGATCTGATAAATACGATTTTATTAATGTTAGCGCTATACCTCTGATACCATAAATATAAAGCTTATTGATTAAAATATCATGATCCAGTGTATCAAAGGCTTTGCGTAAATCTATTGAAACAATAGCACAGTTCTCTAAATTTTCTAAATTTGTATTAACTGATTCTAATACATCAGACAATGCATCAGCTGTAGATAAATTCTTTCTGAAACCATATTGATTATCATTTAATATATTAAATTTATTTAAAAAATTTGAAATCCTGCTTTTAATTAGTTTCTCAAATATTTTTGAAATTTGTGGCAGTAAGGATATTGGTCTTTAATTCTCAGCTAATGATTTGTCTCCAGATTTAAAAATTGGAATAACTTTAGCTTTTTTTAAAACATTAGGGAAAATACCTTCAGCTAGTGACCTATTGAATACGTGTTTTAATAAAGGACTTATTTCTAAAATAATTTCCTTAATGATAAACATACTAAAATCAGTAACATCTGTACTAGATTTACTTTTAGAATTTCGTACCTCATTCAAAATTTCATAAATTGAAATTTGTGTAAAAAATAATGAATTTTTATTATTTCCTTGCATAGTTTTATAAATATCATTATCAAGAGATGGTGCAGATATTTTTTCAGATAAGTTAATACCTATATTACTAAAGAATGTGTTAAATTCATTAGCATTCGGAGAATTAGAATTATTACCTTTTTTACCTAAATTAGGATTAATTAAATTATTAATAATTGACCATGTATACTTAATATTATTTTTATTATTATTTATTTTATTTGAATAATATAATTTTTCAGATAAGCGTAATAATGATGTAAGTATGTTTTTATATTTTTTATAATAATTTATTTTTGTAAATGATTTATTTTTAATCATTTTTTTATACATTTTGTTTTTTTTTATTTATACATTTAATCAGACTATTGTATAACCATGGTTTATTATTTTTATTGTTTTCTTTAACTTTTATAATAGGACAATTTAAATTAAATAATTCTACTAAATCATTAATTAACTTATCATATAATAATTCTAAGTCCATATCAGAATAGATATATTTCCAATCAAAAGCATTAATACTACATTTAAATTTATGTATTGTATGACCATTTAGTTTTCTGATATATTTATATGTATTATGTTTTGTATTACTTTTATTTGAAATATCATATATTACAAAAATTGGTAGGTGATCACTGATATCACTAAATACAATTCCATTACTTACTGGTTTATATGTTATATTACAATAAATGTTATCAATTAGTGAATTAATACTATTACCATATCTGGTCGGCTTAGTTACTAGTGGAAAACAACCCATACTGAAAATGGTATCAATGAAATAATCATTATTACTATTTTTAATTAAAATATTAACATTAAAATCACCAACTAAAAATAAATCACCTTTGACTGAAAAATCACTAAAATTATTATAAATAAAATCACTAAAACGTTTAATATCAGAATTAGGAGATTTATATATCCCACTAATTATAGTTTGTTTATTATTTATAAGCATTGATATACTAACTATGTCTACAAAATCTGGCATTGAATAAGTTAAATTATCTAATGTGTTGAAATTTAAATGTTCTTGTATATATAGAAACACCACCTCCTATATTTAGATTTTTTATAGATTTATTTTGTCGAATTACATGTGTACAATTATATGTGTCAATGTTATATAAGTCTTTATTGAAATCATGTAACCATGTTTCAGTTATAACAATAATATTAAATTTAAAAGTACAAGAATCTAATAATAATATTATATCATCGAAATGCTTTACTAAACTTCGTGCATTTATATGTATAATAGAAATACCTTCACAAAAATCAATATTTATAGAATTTAAATCAATGTATTTACAATCAATTTTAGGATTATTCATAAATTCATGATACATAGGAATACTATATTTATTATTGTTATAGAAATTATCACTATTTTTATTATAAGCATTATATATAAATTCATTAGCATTAAAGTCGGAAACACAATTAACATTGTTTGTCATTATAAAATTCAAGTAAAATATAATTAGTATATAAATAGTCAAAATATAAAAAAGTATATAAATGTAAAATATATGGATTAAAATGAAAATTTAATATTATTATTATATTAATATTATATTATATGTATCATTAGTCATAGGATATCTTTAGTTATAGGTAAAAATAAAAATAAAAAATTTTAAAAATATATAAATACAAATTATAAACTAATATTGTCAATAATATTTTCTAAATGTAATTGATTTATAATTTGTATTCTTTTATTATCATTAGTTTCTATAAAAATATTATTGTTATATATCCAGGTATTAATAATTTTATTCTCCGATCTTAATTTACGTGTATTAAAGAATATATTATTAGTACTATTATCTAAGAATTCTTGAATATATATGTTCGTATCTTTTAATTGATTTTTATTTTTTAATATTGATGATTTGATTTTACTGTTATTTAAACTTATTACAAATTTATTATATTTTAATGGTTTATTATTATCACTTTTATATTTTAGTTTTTTGATTTTAATTATATTCTCTTCTTCAATTGTTATATCAAGTTTCTCTTTCAAGAAGTTTAAATAAGTTGATTTTATAGAATAATCAATAGTATCTTCAATATCAGTAGTTAATAATATATTATTATTTATTAGTTTATTGTTAATTTTGGGAGCTATTGAATCTATTTTTACAGCCTGTATAATACTATTGTTATCTATTTTATTTTCTAGATTGATAACTTTTTGAATAATAATACTATTTTCGTCTTTTAAAGATTCGATATTCTTAGATTGATAACTAATTATGTCAGATAATTTATTTATAATATTTTCTAGTACAGTAATTTTATCATATAATGCTTGATTAGTAATAGGCATAATGACAGACAATACTATGTTTATATATGAATTGATTATAGATATATAATATAAATTGAAAAATACATTAATGATAAATAAGAAATGTAAACAAGAAAAATAGTCACGGTTCAATGATTTCAATAAATACTATATTAAAAGTGATAATATAGTTATTATAACAATTGATAAATTTATAATAACTATATAAATGAATGTATTATATATTCATGCATATAGAATATTAAATTAAATATACAATAAACTTATCTTGATAAGGATGATTTGAGATAAAGTAAATTGAAAAATATTGTTATGTTTATAGAAATGTAAACAGGAAGTGAAGTATATATATATATATATATATATATATATATATATATAAATATATATATGATTATGATGATGATGATAAACTCTATATCAAATCAATGGGATTATGTTGGCTCCTTCGTTCTTGTGGGAATAAAATAATTATAAAATAAAAATAAAAGAATGTATTAATATAACAACATTACAAATACAAATTAGATAACAATAACTATAGTTATTGTTATAATACAAAAACGATAAATCGGATAATTTAGTAATATGAGGAAGTGAGTAAAGTAGAAGTAATTAAAAAACTTTTAGAGATATAACAGACAGTATGTTAAAAGGGAGGGAATTCCATAGAGTTGGACAAGAATTTTTAAAATATATAGAATTTAGGAAATTACTAGAAATTACTATACTTCTGGGAGATAAGGAGTTAATTTTTGTAACGAAATGTTATAGAAGGTAATCTGGTACATTTTAATTTGATCAAAGATATGGCTATAATTGAAAGAATTTATATAGGTTACATATTATATAATTATTTATTTTAAATACATGATGAGAATGATTGTGGGGATTTTGCAATTTTATTTGTGTACTCTATTTTAAATTGTACATATTTTATATACCTTAATTACTTACATATTACATTTTATTTAAATTTTATTTAACATTCTATCAGTATTATTGTATATCCAGGTTGTCTTATTTTTATTTTTAATATTTAATAATAAGATATTCTCGAGTACTTTGTATTGATTATTTTTGTGGCCAGTAATGTTTCATGTCGGGACGAGGATGCAATTATTGTGAGGGGCAATAGTTATCTTACTCTTGGCGAAAGTAAGTTCCTTAAGGAACTGGATATAGAAACCCCAAATCCTCCAAGTTGATATGCCTTTATTGAGTTTGGTTTGCAATCGGTATAAAGTATTCGAGGTTGATTTTTTATAGTTATTTTATAATTTTATTACTGATATCCTGAATAGAAATTTTATAATCAACATTTTATTTAATATTATTTTAAATTTATATCTGATTCCCCCCCCCCCACAATCACATTGGGTGAATGAATTGATAAGCTCTGGTTTTTCATTAATACAGGTTAATGCCTAAACTCTATATATTATTTGATGATTATTATTATTATATATTTATGTATTAATGAGAAAAAACGTAGTTCACAGCTAAGAGGTATACCACTACAAGTATTTCTGGCAAATTGCCGGATATATAGTAATTTTAAATCGATTTTATATCAAGTTGAAATGTGATATCCCTTTTAAAGTTACTGTATTTCAGTCAAGTTACCGGTAAGTAGCAAAGGGATATCCCACTTCAATTATAGTTAACTTGCTAGAAAATCACTTTATAGCAAACATTTCCCTACATTATTTCCGGAAATACTTGTAGTGGAATACCCCCTTTTAGGGAGATAGATGAAATGTTATAATATAGTGGTCTAGTCATTTGCATTGTAAGAAGTACTTATTGAGGAATGGATAATAATAAACCGATTTAGTTTAGTAGTAGATTTAGTAGGAAGTAGGTTATTATTGAAGAACAGTAGTGAAGTAGGGACGGCATAATATAATTGATTAGTGTTTTAGTAAGGTTTCTGTGACGTGACGTCAGTATTTATTTAATTCTGAAGAGTTGAAAGTTGGAGGATTTTGTAATTGATGATATGCGATTCTTAAGGATTATTTATGATCAAAGACAAATCCTATGTTTTTTGAATAATTAGATGAGTATATAATATATAATCATGTTGTTTAGAGTGAAATATAGAAATGAGGTATCATACATAGATATAAGGAGAGTTGTATTTTAGGAATTACTTATCAGTTTATTTGAGCCATAAAATATAGCTACAATATATATATATATATATATATATATATATATATATATATATATTGATATTTTGGATTTTGTTTAGTTTATTTGTTTCTTATAGTTTTTATTTGAATTACATACAGAAGTGAACCTATAAACAATTTTTATTAAACAAGATTAAGCTTCTAATCACAAACTTTTGTAAACTTTTCTCAAACTTATATATGCGTATATATATATATATATATATATTTACATACACATATACATACACATATGTTATGTGTGAAATATTAACATATATGCTTGTAATAATAGATAAGCGTATATAATTATTATATATAATAACAAATAATATAATGTATTATATATAATATATATATATATATAATATATATAATATAATATATATATAATATCTATATGTTTTCAAGTATAAATTTAGGGTGCGTTTTTATAACATAACAACGTTCTATCTGTATTCATTACATGTATGATAGTGTATGGTGGTATAATATTTTCCACTTACCATCCCAAAATGCCAATATCTCAAAGTATAAAATTATCACCGTATATAGTATATGGTATACCATCTGAAACGCCGTAATTATATGAAAATACGTTATGTAATTGATACAGATGGTACGTTGGTACGTTGGGACGTTTGTACTTTGGTATATTTACAAAAAAGCTCTATTATATATCCTAGCATTCCATTGTATAGATGGGGCGTTGGTACAAGGTACGTTAGTACGTTGGGGAGGGGGGAGGGGGGTTGGGACGTTGGTACTTTGGGATGTTTGTATGTTGGGAAGTTGGGACGTTGGTATACCAACGTATATGTTGGGATGTTGCATTTAGTATGCGTATATATATATATATATATATATATATATATATATATATGTATATACATAATAATATACATATATTCATGCGCAAGATAAATAACTCCAATTTAATTTTTTATAATAATATATAAATGCGCGAATAAATGAAAAAATAGAATCCGTCATGATTGTAACGTATATTTATGATTTAGTTCATGGGCGGAGCTTATTATGCGTGCGCTCAAAATATAAGTGGGTGATAGGTTTATCTGACCAACGTAAAACAAGCTACACCAATAGTGACTTTTCTACCACTAGAGGGGTTGGTCAACTAAATAGTGGTACCAGTTGCTTGTTAAAACAGAGACACCCTTGTCTATGTTTTACATGCTGTGAATTGAACAAGTATATCGACTGCCCCACTAACCAACTCTGATGAAAAACACACCCTTATACTAACAAATCATCAATATTACAATTAAAATAGTAACATAATCCGTCGGTCGTAGCCGGACCCCAACAGCCTAGTATATATATATATATATATATATATATATATATATAGGTATATATAATACATTAATGTATTAACTAACCTGAACAATAGAGTAAGGAGATCCTAAAGCAAATTAAACTTGAAGATGATAATAATACAAGTTATTATATAGAAGAATAGTACATGTGTTTGTTACTGTGATTATAAATTAAGTATTCGATTTATATTGTTTACGAACTTTGTTTACAAACAATTATTAACGAATATTTATCAAATCTGAATTAAATATTTAAAAAAATAATATTTCTCTATTGTAATATTATAAATAATTTATAATTTGTATATTAAATATATATTATAAATAGATACATTTTTTGGTTACAAATAAGTAGCGTAAATAATTATACATCTATTACATATAACACATACATACATAAGCTATATGGTATACTACTACATTATGTATTGAATGTTGACAAGGCTAGTTGAGTGTTCCAGGTATTTATTTGAGTTCATCTATATAACTATATTTCTACGTTAGTCGACGCGTTAACTTCGCCGTCGAGTGATAAAAGTCACGATGCAACGATGATCGTTTAGCGCAGTTTATATATAATATAAGTTTACAATTCAATAATAATTTAAAGTAGTAGTAGTAGTAGTAGTAGTAGAAGTAGTAGTAGTAGTAGTAGTAGTAGTAGTAGTAGTAGTAGAAGTAGTAGTAGTAGTAATACACTATAATAGCGTCATTATAATTAATTAATGTTGACTTGATACAATATTCGCGGAAAAATCCTAGGCAATGAATCACATTTAAATTATCCTCCTTTTTCTAATGAAAATATATGTTCCTTATTTATTGAGAATTTTGATATTCATTTTGAATTTGTATATTTGTAATAAAATAAATAATATTGTTTTAAATGATGATATTAGTACTCCTTTAATATCAGTTCCTACATCCTCTTCTTCATTTGCTACCTTTCTCCCTTCTTCAATTGTTGATAAATATAATTATATAATTACATCTACTTTATCGTCATTTGTTGATATTCTTCCCCTTTATATTCTTAAAAAAGTAGTTAATAATATTACTCCTCTCTTCTATACAATAATAGTTGATTTATTAAATAAACGTTAAATTCGTAAATTCTAAAAATCATCATCGATGTGTCTCATCATACAAATACCATGATTAGATTCTAATGATTTTGGCAATTTTAGACCTATATCCATGTTGACTATATCTAAACTATTTGAAAAAAAATATATCTATAAAACTTATTAATTATATTAATGATAATAACGTTAACGTTGTTGATGTATATCAAAGTGCATACAAGAAGGTACATAATACTGAACCTACTTTACTTGCTACTATGAATGCTATGTATTTCTCTTTAGGTAAATATAGCCGTATTCAATTATTTACAAATTGACCTTTCATCTGATTTTGATAGTATTTCTCATGATATACTTATCAATAGACTAGCTCTACTAGACATTACTGAAGATGTTTTGAAAAGATTAACTACTTATCAAATAAATAACCTATTCGGTTAAGATTCATAATTGTAGTTCATGTGAGAATATTTCATTATACAGTGTTGCGCATTAGGATCTTTACTTTTTAATATTTATATTTCTCCTTTGAAATACATAATAGAACAAACACCAAATGTGAAATATCATATATATGCGAATGACATTCAAATTTACGCTGAATCTTGTCATCATGATAAATCAATGTTATGTTCGAATAATATTTGTAAATGGCTATTAAATAATAATTTACTAAAATTTACTAAAAATAATAGATACTCTAAAATATTTCTCTTTCTAATTTTTTTTCCTGATATTATATTGTATTATCTTTTAATTACTCCTTCATCTAAAATTAAATTCCTTGGAATATTTGTTTCATGTAATTTATCGCAGTCATATCATGTATCATATATATATATATAAATCAGCTAATTATTATTTACATAATATATATATATATATATATATATATATATATATTTAAATAATATAAATATCAATCATAAATATTTATCAATAAAAACATCTATTCGACTTATTGAAAGTTTGATTCTATCGAGATTAGATTATGGAAATATTATCTTAATTGGAGCTCCAATATATATTTATATATATTAAAAAACATTAAACTAGTTATTCCGAGGTTTGTACAAATTATATTTAATATCCCATATTCTAATAGATTTTCGACTTGTTATTATTTACACAAATTAAAATGGTTAGAGTTAGGTACCCTATATTCAATGATTATTTACAGATTTTTATGTTTATTTAAAAAAGTAATTATTTCTGTAGTACACTGTTAAAAATAATAGCGTTCAAAACCCTTTACTTTATAAAATATCAATAAGTAAAGGGTTTCGTTTCAGTTTATTTACCAAACCCTTTAATCGTATTTAATATGAAACTAAAGGGTTTGTCGAAACCCTTTAATACCTTAAATTTGCATATATAATAATATATTATAACATTTTAACGGCTCGTATAATCCAATGTTTTATTTGTATTTTACTTCTTCGTTTATTACTTGTTTTTTGTATAGTGTCGATTTGTTTTACTGTTATCACATTTATATATTTTGTTTATATATGTTATATAATTATATGTTTATATATAATTATAACTTTCTTTATATATAACCAGTAATTGAATAAACTTTTTATCTATCTATCTATCTATATATAAAGGTTTATATTTATGAGTTAATATAATAGCTTTCAAAACCTTTTACTTTATAAAATATCAATAACTAATGGGTTTCGCTAAACAAAACCCTTTAATCGAATTTCGTATATACTAAAGGGTTTCACGAAATGCATAGTGGTGATTCGTATAATTATTACATACACAATTATTATGCCAACATTATTAATTATTCTAAGTAAAATTATATTATTTTATAACATTTTCTCTATTTTAAAATATTTATTTAATTATACCTTATTACAAATTAGTAATCAATTATTATTTTTATTTTATATTTAAGGTAATATTCGTCATTATATAAATAAAATGTTATTTTAAAATTGAAATTTTAATAAATAATCAATATTTCTATTCAAATTTTATAATTACCTAACTCCATAGACATTAGAGTGATCCTCACTCAATATCTATGCCTAACTCGAATTAGGTAAACACGACCTTTGTATTACCTTGGAAATTAAGTATATTAATCAAGATGATACGATTGGAAATCGAGTTTAATTAAATACTCAATATTGGATATATAACAATTATATGTTTATTAAATATTATGTATAACATAATATTTAAAACATTATAATATTTAATTAATTAATTATTTAATTAATTATTTAATAAATTATAATAATACAAATTAAAATACAACTGATAATCAATTCAATACTATTTTATGAAATTCTATCATTTATTAGATATTTTCACGAAACCCTTTAGTATAAAAATGGCTCAACTAAAGGGTTTCAAACCCTTTAGTGGATATTCGAACGAAACCCTTTAGTATAATAAATGCGTAACTAAAGGGTTTGTAATTTATTATACCAAACCCTTTAGTTCGAAGAACGGCAAAACTAAAGGTTTCCAAACCCTTTAGTAGATATTCGACCTAAACCCTTTAGTTTGAAAAAAAGCCTAACTAAAGGTTACCAAACCCTTTGTTTAAACGGACATCGATTAAAGGGTTTATTCATGAAAACTAAATGGTTTTTTTTAACAGTGTACCTTCCTATTTATCAACGCTATTATCGGTTATCATGAAACTAGAAGAGGCTCGATTTCGATTACAAATCACAAAGAGTTCCTTCGGGATTTCTGCTGGTTCGACGTGGAACAAGCTACCTCTGGCGATAAAAAGTGATCAGTATATCTCATTATTCCGCAAAAGTCTGAAGAAACATCTTTTATTATAATGTTGTTATTGTTAAAGAATTATTGCTACTATTATTTAAGTGTATAATAAACTTTATTATTATTATTATTATATATATATATATATATATATATATATATATATATATATAAATATATATTATAGATTTATTCATAATAAAAAAACATAGTAACTATTATATATATATATATATATATATATATATATATATATATATATATATGATTATATAATGATATATTAATAATGTAATGTGGTCATAGATAAATCAGTATAACGAATGATATATCTTTCATTACAATGATTTACCTATATGATGATTGTGTCTATAGAATGATCTAGCTAAAGTATGCTATATATGTATAGCTGAATAGTTAATGGATTTACTATCGCCATGGGAATTACGTTTATTAGAACATTACTAATTAGATATTACTGATAAAACTTAGTCAATTTGACTTATATTTATTAGTCACTTTTTTGACTAATATTTGATAATCATGAATTCACCAATTCGTGTACATACAAATATAGATAAATGAATTCCTGACCAGGAATTCAAATTTTAAATAGGATAAATCATTATACTATATAGTAGACCGGTTCGTTCGATTCAATTTGTAATCCTTCATATAAAATATAATACATATCTATATTTTAGTATAATATGTATTAACAATTTTTATAAAAAAATAGTTACCTTTGGTCACGAAGCATTATAAGTTTGAAATAAAAATTATTATTTTTAAATAAAATGTATAATATTCCATGTATAATAGTAATGACGCCATCTTATTATCTTTGGTGTTTACAAATATTTAAATTAATATTAAAAATTAATTATGTATTTTTATTATATTTAATGAATTAATATAATATATACCATTATTTATATTTATTAATAATATAATATCTATATTTAATTTGTATATCAACAAATTACCAATATTAATGTCTCTTAAAACTCGAGAAAATACACCATTTTACAGTATTAATTTTAAAGTATTTATTTCAAAATAATTCAAAAAAATAATTAATTTTTAAAATTAATATATATAATTATACTTTACATAAATTTGAGTGATCAGATTGTATTGAATTGTGGATATGAGTTAGATATAAATGTCCTTTATACAAATAAAATTTAAAAAATTAAAAAATATGTAAACATATTTTGTATTTCATATTTCAAATAAAAATCCAAAAAAATTTACAAATGATGTTAATTTTTTTTCTAAAAATAATTTTTAATTTTTAATAATTAATTTGAATTGTATTATTATTATCTATAAATTATATATTTTAATTTTTTAAATTAAATTGTAATAATTTATTTATATTAAATTATACGATTTTTAGATATTTTTTTTTACTAAAATTATTTTATAAAATGTGGGCATCTAGATTGTTATGAAAAATATTTTGTAATGTTAATACTACTTGTTATATATGTTTCTAGGATATATCCATAGTTGGCTTAAAAAAAATCATCCAATTTTATAAAAATTGAATAAAACTTATTTCTATATCTCCCCCATGTTAAATTGTATATGTATTCAATGTTAAAATTAAAAGTTCTCGTGACATAACAATATTTAAGATATAGGTCTAAAATTTTAAACACTTATTTATCATAGCATACATAATTGTCACAGATGTGAAGGTTTATAAAATTACAAAAAAAAATTGAGTACGAACCGGTCTACTATATAGTGTATATATTATACTATATTTATCCTATATAGGATATTTAAAAAATTAATTTACCATTCAAGATTAAAAACGGATATTTGTTATCGAAGATAAAGTTGTAACCATTTTAAATTATAAATCTGATTTATTATTTATTAACTAGAGCCTCCCCTCTTAAGAAAATTCATAATTATATATATATATATATATATATATATATATATGTATTTATAAAAGTAAATAGAAATATTTAAAGAAATATATTCACGTTAACATACGTTAAATATAGTTCAAATATCGAATGTTTTGAGCTCGCTGAGTCATACCATCTGAGTCATACCCACTCTGGCTTTATATGACGTCACAATTACACGACTCTTACGTCACAGTCGTATTAGTGGTCCAGTAGTAGTAGTTATGGTCGTAGTAGTGGTACAGTAGTGGGCATAGTAGTGGGCAGCTGTGGTCGTAGTAGACGTCAACTCTATCGGTATCTATTGGGTGACAGCGATCGCAAGTTCTGTATCTGCATGGAACCGGATATCAGGTCAAACTTTGAGATGTGGATACGCCAGGCCGCCATTGTTAGTATCACGTTCAACCTGCACGAGTATACGAGTAAACACACACATATATATATATATATATATATGTTGAGTTATCGAGATTTTACTGTATATATATATATATATATATACAGTAAAATCTCGATAACTCAACATGCCGATAAGTCAACATTGCCGATAACTCAACATCCCAAAAATATTTGGTTGGATTCGTATCTTTTACATGTTAACAAAAACCCTATTACTCAACAAATATAACTCAACATACATATAACTCAAATGTTTTATATAATCCTAGCCTATACATTACATGTAAATATACATCCGATAACTCAACATTTATGAAAAATCAAAATATCACAACAAATGTTGTTGGATTCGTATATTTTACATGTAATGAAACTGCATTGTTCAACAAATATAATTCAACATACATTAGTCAACATGGTTTTATTTAATAATATATGGATATAAATATATAAACGTAAAAATACAATTAAAATTATTATATTATCATACGAGTACTATTTTGAATGCAGTTATGTGAGCAAACCATTACTTAAGTCTATAGACGTATTACCTATCCCGAATGCCCATTTACTACTACTACTACTACTACTTTAAATATTAGATTCGTATTATTTCGGATTTATATTATTGGATATCTAAAATACATTCCAATGTTTACCTTTGGGATTATATTTATTCGCGCCATTTTCAACCAACATATCGGTTCTGTGTATGTATCCGCGACACTATTACCAAAGATTTTCCGAAGGAAAGATATAACACTTACGCGAAATCGTGTAATTCGAATTTGTATACAAAATACCCTGGTGCCACCTATAGCGGGTTACTTTTAGGAACTATGCGTTGTTTATAATGTAAATTCGTATCTAACTATACACTTTTAAAATGTTAAATAATATGCTTTAAATTAATATTTATATGATGAAAACTAAGTGTTCATTACTAATATATAATAAACAAATATGATATGTATGTTTTAAATTCTATAAGTATATATTTAGTGAGTAAAAGCTAATTTATATTGCATGTAATTTAATAGAGCAATGAAAACATTGTTGTATGCAAACAGATCCGAACCTAAATCTATTTCAGTGATTTCGATACTACTGCTAGCAGCGGTTGGGGATACTACTAAATTACGTTGAATGCATAGGGAGTGTTATATCTTTGCTTCGCAAAATCTTTGATATTACTCAGCTTAGCGTCCCTTTGTGTGAATAGGAGTCACTGTCAATCAAACTACTCCCCCCCTTTGTATGTATCCGCGACACTGTTACTAAACATAGCGTCCCTTTGTGTGAATAGGCGCCAATGTCAATCAAACAACCCCGCCCTTCGTATGTCTTGACCATTAATTATTATTATTTAATTTCTATATGTGATAATTATCTTAACTTATGTTTAATGTCAATGTTAACTACTATATATCACAAAAACATATATGTTCTAGTGATATTGAATTAAATAGTTATAAAATGTCATTCTTGAGAATTTCTTGAGTATAGTATGGTGAATATTTCTAAATTATAAACATATATGTTCTATATATTGGATAATTAATATGTATTAATATTAATTATTCACATATAAAATTAGATAGTACATTGACATGGAATTAATTATTATAAGAGTATTTATTCAGTTATAACATACATTAAGGATATGATATAACATTGCATGAAATGTTATATCACCATAACACATACAAAGATTATGTAAAATACTTTTTAAAACACAAGATAAAAATGTAAACAATATTAAAAATAATATTTGTTGTACAAAATGAATTATATATACAGTATATATATATACTACATGGGTGTAGTAGTAATACATAATATATTATATCTTTACTATAATATAATTACTTATAGAATGCATATATGCATGTATATATTGTAAATATATCATTAGTAATCAAAACAATCAGATATATAATTATACAGATTCTAAAAGAATTACAGAATACTCGAAATTATCTAATTAAGAATAATTTAACTGACGATAATTGTTTATTACATCTTACTCATATTATAAATACTTTTAACAAGCATGTTGATAATAATTTAATACAATCAAAAATGAATAATTACTTTAATACAAAAAAATGAATATAGCACTATTCCTATACTTTTTATTTATTATAATTATTATTTTAAAAGAATATACAATCTATATACTTAATAATAATCATAAACCATCATTAGGAGTAATATACTATTAGTAGCGTAACTAAAATACCATTATAAATAAAAATAAAATTATACATCCGATAACTCAACATACTCGCTAACTCAACATGAAAACTCCGTCCCGTCAATGTTGAGTTATCGAGCTTTGACTGTATATATATATATATATATATGTGTATATTTATATGTATATATATATACGACATACGTGTATACATGTTTACTCGTGAAGGAATGCGTACTCGTGAACATATATGTATAATGATACTATATATTATAATTTAGAAATATTATCGTATCTAATATGTTATATATATATATATATATATATATGAAATACTGTTTTATAGAATGTATAATGTGTATACGCGGTGTTGAGTGTTATATTAATAATAATGATAATAATAACAATATTAATTATATATTCTTTTATACATCGTCATATTTATAAATAATATATATATATATATATATATATATATATATATATAGACATAACATATGCAATTTTTGTCAGAGGAATTATTAATAACTAATTTATGATTTATTTGAAATTCGAGTTTAAATTTAGGATATATTTTGTTTACAAAATTCTTAAAATAACTAAAGTTATATATATAACTAGGTAAAATAACTATACTAAATTTCTATAGGTATATGAAATAGTTGATAATGTAATAATATTTTTAATAAGATATAACAAATATTAAGTAACAAATTATATTGATTTGTCGTGTAGAAAATTGATTATGATTTTGATATTTATGATAATGTTGATGATGATGTATTACTAAAATTATATTTTGGGTACATTATTTAGGTTAAATATAGTTCCTTTTTATCAGAAATTGTAATTTATTAATTAAAATAGTAAAATAACAGTAATATAAAAGTAAAATATACATATATTTATAGTAATATATAGTGATTGTTATAACACTAAACATATTTGTAAGTGTATATAATTAGTACACGGATACATTGATTATTGAGATATACGTACTCTACTCGGATCCCCATTGTTATTGAGGGTAGATGTACTATACTCGGATCCCCATTGTTATTGAGGGTAGATGTGTCCCCTAAAACCCCCTTTACACATTCACCCCAGATAACATTATGCCTATCGTAAGTACGTCACGAATAATCATGATTTAATCTATAAATAGAATATCTAAGTCTGTATCCACTATAAACTCATTTTGAAATATTTAATAAATTTAATTGAACATTTATAAAATTCTATAATTATATATTTATATAAACCTACTAAATAAGTGGACTCTCCGATTATTGATATTATGATTAAGTGTACAACTGTCCACTGTACAGTGTCCAGTGTCCATGATACAACAATAATACCATTAATTACGAAACAAAATGAATAAATACGTAAAGTTATCAATACATTAGCTTTAGTTGACATCGGCGAGTAAAGTTATTGTTATTGCTATAGTTAGTTAGAGTTATAAGGTAAATATTGCTATGTGAATGTATTGTGACTATACATGGTTAATTAACATTCGCCGAGTTATGTACATTGCTATAAACTAATGTTGTTTGTTAACTAACTTTTCTATGTCTTCGTGAGATGAACAAGGAAGTTTATTTTCTAATCTTGCTATTTCATAAATTATTCAAATATTATAATTATTAAAATGAATTTATATAAATATATATATATATATATGTGTGTATGTTTATAAGTTATGTAATCGTGAGCTAACATTGTTTGAGGTCTATATACATGGGTCGTCTCGCATGAGCGATTCCAGTCCTTAGGTATTCCTCCGTGAAGTCGGGATCTATTATCTGGCGAACAAACCATTTGTATAATAATATATGATATTATGAAATAGAATATATAAATAATAAAAAATAATATAATATATTTAATTAGCTAATAATGGCTCTACTAAATATGATATAATGATATAATTATGTAGTACATTGACACATATACACACACATGCACACACACGCACACACACACACACGCACACACACGCACACATACGCACACATACGCACATAGGCGGATTTATTGTTACGAATATTTATCCTTTCAATGTTTGCGAAATAAAGTATACATTTATGGTACATAATTATATTGATATATTTAAATACAGGTAAATGAAATCAGACTGTAAATCGTATAAATCTTTCTCAGAATTAAATATCAATTGATTAAAAGTATTATTGTTATAAATTATAATCATATAGTATTCTTGTATAATACTATATATATATATTCTATATTTTATACCACACTAATTAAATGTATTGCTTAAAAATAGCATAACATGATATAAATAGCGGTAATATAGGTAAAAAATAGTAGTCTACAAGTTAATTAAAAATGAAATATTATACATTATTTTTAGTCAATCTCATTTATGTGACAATGATATTGTGAAAACTAATTATTTTTTATAATATCAATTAAGTGATACATTTAAACTCAATAAATGTAGTAATAATATTATATATATAGAACATAATATACACCCGGACACGAGCGCACGTAAAGGGGCGTTACTTCGCGTGATACTATAGTAAAAGCGCGCTGACCTTGATACCCTCGCACTTGGGTTTCGGCATGAAGGTCAAACTCTGCGCTATCTCGGGCAGACAGGAACTGAGGTAGTGGAATTTCTGAGCCGCTTGGAGTGCGGTAATCGGAGGCAGACATTGATTCAGCGTTGTCGGCTTAACGGTTGGGCTGTTCGAGTACTTGTCTGTGGTATGTATGCGAGTGCATACGTTAGTGGTAGGTATGCTGGTGTTTCGTATGCGTTGTGTACGATGCACTCGTATCAGCTGACCACTAGTAGTAATAGTTACGTTTTATTCTAATATAACATTTGTGTGGAATACTTCTCTCATTCATTCAACTCCTACTCACACAGTTTACTCAATTAACTTACTTTATGAATTATACTAAAATACTGTATACAGTATAATGTATACAGTATAATGTATATATATATATATATATATGTATGCTATATTATACTATATATAGTGAATTATATACTGAATATATTAATTTAATACATTTCCAAAATTTTTTTAAAATTATTTTAAATAATATATTTTATGAATATCGCCATACTTTTATTATTATTATTATATCTCACTGAATAATATATTTAAAATTGGTTTTGTGTGGTTTCATAAATTGTATTATAATTACTACTACATAATCATATGAGAGTAATAACATATAAACTATACGTATATATATAATATATATATATATAAATATAATATATATATATATATAAATATATAGGTTCCGTAGTAAATGATGCTAACATTCAAGTTGGGATATCTTGCCCTTGATATCGTCTATAGCATCTTCGTTTACCGAGTTATCATCCAAACTTGCGTTCAACGCGATGCCGTGTAACTCTGATGCTAAAACGAACGTAATAGTTAATTCAAAATTATGCACATTTAATATCTAAACTAATACACGCAATAGGTACGTATTGGAATAGAATATAAGTATCACAATACATCTATATTAATATACATATATTAATATACATATATATATATAAATATATATATATATATATATATATATAAATATATGAGATATAACAAATTTAAGTAAATATTTGTAAATAATATTTATAGATTTTGAAATTCCATATATGAATTTACATCATAGAATTTTGGAAACGTAAAATTATTAAGTTAATTAAAAGAAAAGTATAGCAAATTAAATAAAATAATTATTATGTAAATTAACTAATTACAATATATATATATATCATGGGCATATAGGTTGCGATATAAATATCACAATTGTAATTGGGTGATCGATTCACTTACCCAATTCTTGTATATCCTCGTGGTTATCGTAAAGATTTCCTTTAGCCGAGGCCCACTGTTCCAGTATCTCATCATTACCCGCCTCCTCCTCCGTGGCCCCCTTGTGGCCAGGTTCTTTACTAGCGGCGTATCGGTCGATCTCACCAGCGGAACACATTGTAGGGCCCGGCTGAGATGTGCGCTTGTCACGATCCTCCTTACCTCGCCGCGAGAAACTCGTCGCCGCCTCGGCCAGAGACTTCAATCTCTCCATCTGGAACGAAGACCGCAGCTTATCTAGTTCAACGGCATCGCCGTAGCCGTTACAGGACGAATGGGCGGAGGAGGAGCGAGACAGCTCGGTATTGGATTCCGAGTCGGGTTCGGAGAATTCCCACCGTTCGTAGGAGTCTAGTTCGGACACGCCCACCATCGTGTCCTGCGTCACATCCTCCCCACCGCACAAAGTGCCGCCATTGTTGCTAGGCAACGCGTTACCGCGATCACTCCGTTTCCTACTTCCGGTGCGGGTGTTAGTCGTCGCGGTGGTCCTAGCTGACCGACGGAGAGAGTTATTGTTAGTAACATTGGTAGTCGTGGCATCGGCGCGTTCTATTTCGTTTGAAGGTCGACGTTGTCTCAAGGTCGCCGAGTCGGCGTTGCGGGCGTACCACATCTTCATCGCCTCGTTAACCTCTTCCGGTTGCGGTTGAAGCGCCGCCTTAGATAACATCTCTTCCGCTGACATTGAAACATTCCCGTCGACCTTGGCATCGTTGTTACGTGGGTGGTCTTCTTCATGCACACCTCGACTCTGATAATGGGGTGCGTATGAATACATATATTGTTTATAATCAATACGTATTAATAATCAAAAGATATCAACCGTCAAAACTACTAAGATAAATTTAATCATATCTTATTGATGTTTTCGATTATGATTATCATAACTTAATATTAATCATAATTTGAATTATTTTTATTAGAATGTATTCATACATGAACATGCATATATGCATATATGAACATGTTCATATTTATGTATAATACGACGAATACGTGTATGCCAACTGCAGACTTATGTATGCATGTGTATAGATTAATGGTGTCATGATGAGTTCAAGTATATTATATGTATGTGTAATGACTTGATTATATATTGTTTGAGAGTAAACTTAGTTATTGTTATTGTTATTTGTATTTTGGTTGAGTACTTTCATCCTATCCAGGAACTTAGATGAGTTATTACTTATAACTATTGTGTTCTGATGCCCTTCGAATTCACTGTCATGGTAAGGCATCCATGATTTTAACAATAGCCGATCATTTATGTATACACAATTATATATTATCACTTCTAAATATTATTTTAAGACCTATTATAATGGTCCGGACGAGGCTAGAACTCGTGTCCTACTGCTAATGTGTCTGACGCCTAAGCCAAGTGAGCCACCATGACAGTTAATAATAATTAGTGATATTTAGTAATAGTTCAATACAATTATTGAAGAAGGATTTATGTTGAATTCACCAATAATTAAATGTTTAATTCATTCGTATAATACTGTAATATATTATATAATGTTTCACGTATGTTTATATATATATATATGTGAATGTGATAAGTATACGTATACTTATATATAATTACCAACGTAATGCTCCTCCCCACTTTTCGTCAAAGTAGGCGTGGTCGAAAAGTAACGCCCCTTCAGCCGATACGCTAGATACGAGAACACCACGACCACCAATAGTACCACTAGACTGTACGAGACCAGCGTATCAGTTTCGGCATCTCCTGTGTAGGTTCTACTTGCCAATAACTGCCTCTCGAGCAGCTCGTCGCGTAGTCTCATCTCTGTAATCGTAGGTTGTCGTTAACAGCGTAGTTTTGGTATAAGTCGTTATGTTTCGATTGTTAGGACAATAAACCGAGGTGTTGAAGTAACGTGCTTAACATATACAATTTATCACAAGTTTAACACTTATTATTTTTAAATTCTCTTTATTATAATTTATAAATATAGTATGATTAATTAGATCATAAATGTATTTTATAATCTCAAGATATTCTAAAACCATGCATTAATTGAGAAATTAAAATTGAGAATTTAAAAAGAGAATTTAAAATTGAAAAGTATTCACCTCGTGACAAATTATAGGTGCTAAACATGTTACATCATAATCATGGTGAGATGAGATTTATAGTTATTATATTCCCGATCGTGCTAAACAAATATATTTAAAAGTTATCCCAATTATATTTAAATATTTATACATTTATATATTAAATATATTTTATAAAATATATTATTATAATGAATGAACGAATGAATGAATATACTTATAATAATATTAGAAATTCCGCTTAATTGTTAAGTTCGCTACAATGAATTACATATTATTATAATGATCTAGATGACTTGGCTAATGCTTGATAACATTACATTCATATTGAATACAGAGAATTATATTTTTAAAAATGATAGGTTAATATATAATTTGATATATATATATATTTCTTTCATGATATTTAATAAATTATTACTTAAAAGTAAATGTAAACCTATCTAATGTTAAAGCTGGAATATTTTAAATAGAGAGAGCTATTTTGTTAAACATAATTATATAAGATCAGTTCTATATATTATTTTATGACTTATTCTATGGGTCCAGATTAGTATTGAACCAATTTACTTCTGATTGTGTGTCTGATGCATTAACCAATTGAGCTACGCAGGCAGTTATACACATACATGTATAGTTTACCCTATATATACACATAGATCCACGATACAACTGAACTTTGTATCGAGTAACATAACTAACTAGGATGGATTTACTATCTATATATAGTATATACCTATATATATATATATATATATATATATATAGGTTTACCAAAATATCTATATAATTATATAACTTTCTACATATGCACACTTTTCTGGTAGGTATATACTATATACCTACGCAGGGTCCGGTATATATATATATATATATATATAGGGTTCCCTATAGATGAGTATTGGCTTTGCTCTAATATATATATATATATATATATATATATATATATATATATATATTTATATATATATTCTAGAACGTACTTTCTCTGAGCAACTGTTCCGCCAGCTCGGCTTGAATCTTTAAACGTTCCTCCCTTCGCACGTACCTATTAGAATATTGCTTAGTCAGTATGTATGCGTTTTTGCATACATTAATAGTATTTGCCTCATAAAATATTATATATATATAAATAATATACTATTAGATAATATACCGTAAGTGAATGTTATATTAACTAGGTAAATATGTATTACTGTACTCGGTGATTCAAATAAATTCCAATGATACTTCGAATAATTTAAGTTTCGTATGTCAATTGCGATATTTTATCAGATTAAATTTGTGCTCTCGTTATTTCGAAATTAATTTAAATTCAACCTATATTACATAATTGTGTATGTGTATATAACCTCTACGTTACCATAGAAACCGAAGTTACCGTGTACAACTATCGCCACCTATATCACGTGTTATCTATAGATTGTAC
Source organism: Osedax fenrisi (assembly GCA_964019155.1). Taxonomy (NCBI): domain Eukaryota; kingdom Metazoa; phylum Annelida; class Polychaeta; order Sabellida; family Siboglinidae; genus Osedax; species Osedax fenrisi. The sequence goes on along the minus strand of OZ025244.1, from coordinate 29,613,051 downwards.
ACAATATCTAATTGCGAGTATAGAGGCATGTAATATATACTATATATGATATCGCAAAAAAAGTTCACAACTTCTTATAATGTTATAGATTTATTATAGTTATTTATCGATTTAATCGTAAGTATTTCGATAAAGATAATATAGGTATTCACAATATTATATCACGATGCGTAATATAAATGTATTGTTATAGCATATAGTGATTCATAATGATAACATATCTGTACACAAGTTACTCGAGATGTAAGTTAACTACATTAGACGATACTACTTAGCTATAGGTCGAACTGAATACGTTAACCTAAGTATAACCTATATCCCTAACACCATCATCGCCTGTCAGTTATCGCATAATGTATGATGTACATGAAGTAAACATATTACGTTACGTTACGTCGTATTACCGAATTACAGTATTCATCGTAATATCAAAGCGGACTTAGATATGACTCACCGTTATTACTCACCGGTATGACTCACCGGTATTACTCACCGGTATGACTCACCGATATTAATCACCAGTATGACTCACCGATATTAATCACCGATATTAATCACCGATATTATTCTCCTCTACTATACATTACATACATAAGCTATAATATATACGTATATTAAACATTAATTAACTATATCAACGAATACGTAGTATATACATACATAATATATACATTATTATAGCAATCTACAACAGTATACTACATGTATACATGACACAATATGGAGTCGGGAACCCAGTATATCAATATTTTACTGGATAGCGATATGTGCCCCAATATAGACAAGGATCTGGAGTCAAGTTCATACGGGTCTCTAAGGTATTTCTCTCTTGTGTTATCTATCTTGTGTTCATTAAGAAATTAATAATTCATAAATAAAAATACGAGATAAAACTGTTAATATTTGAATTGTATACAAAATATATGTTCATGGAACGCTAACATTTGTGTATTATATGGTGTTATTATCAACTTATATTTATAATACAAGTCTAATATGGTTTTCACACGATACTGAATATTGTCGGTCCAGCATTTAAAAATTACGAGTGTTCACACGACGCGGGTTTAAATTGTCGTAGTTACCAATATATGGCAACGGAAATAAAAATTAAAATAAATAAACAAAAATTTCAAATTCAAATAATATTTTAATTTATCTATTATAATTAAATTTATTATAAGTAGGGAAACTTATTTAAATAATTTATTATCTTAAATAAATGGCGAAATTGCACAGGATATTTTTTAGTTAGAAAATATCAGGACGAGAACTATATGGGCGCATAATTATTTAAAATGATTATCGATCTTTAAAGAATTTAATTAAAATATTTTTATTATATCTTTACTTGAATTATTTAATTTTTTATATTCTATATAATTCATGTTATATAGTAATATAATTAATTATATACAAATTATATAACAATTATTCAGTATAAAATTGTTATAACATATTTTAAAAATTATTAAAGATAGTAAGATATTTCGGTCCAGCATTTATTTCGGTCAGAATAAATTAGGATATTTTCCATTTTTATTGTACGACGAGAAAAATAGGAGTCCGAGTAAATGCTGGATCGAATCTATGATTTTGAAGAATTCGGTCCTGCATTTGTTTATACGACAAGCAAAACCCGCATCGTGTGAACACCCTATAAGTCTTCACGACGGGTCCATTTATAACCGATATTTACATTGTATACAATACACACAGACACACACACATATATATAATCATATAGTATATATATATATATATATATATATATATATATATATATATGTATATATTCGTTTTCTTCATAAATATGCATAGTAATGTACTGCGTAACTTTTCACTAAGGGTAGACTTTTTATAGCATAAATAGTTGGCAGATAAACAGATGGATATAATACCGTTATATCTGCGCAATAGATTAACTGTCCAAATACTCTATCCGCCTTTATATCTGACCAACTTTCTTGCTATAATAATAAAATATTGCATGTAGTCTATGGCTCAGTGAAACAACCATAAGCTAGAAAACGAGAGGTCTCGAGTCGACTCCAGACAGTTCTTATCTTTCTCTTGTGCTTATCGAGAACTTAATATATAATAAATCAAAACACAATAACGAAAATGTTACTATTTATTATGTATTATGCTGGGCCCCTCGCAGTTAATTATGAATTTTTACAAATCTGCGACTTTTTGAGGGTCAATTTCTATCCGATATTTGTATTGTATTCAATATATATACACGTGATTCGAATACATAAATCACACATGCATAACGAGGTCCTACGTTAGCTAATGTTACGCAATAACCTTATCTTGACGGCGTCGCTACGTATTCCGAACGTCTCCACTGTCTCCTGTATCAGATCGTACCAAGTGGCCGTGTAGTACTGCCAGACGGACTCCCTGTGCGGTAGCGAGAGCGGTTCCGCGGCCGGAGAGTGCGCGTGTTCCGGTGCGGGGTTGACAGCTAGTAATGACGTCATTGTCAGTTGCACCGGGGTTACGAACAGGACTTGATTCTATATTTACCCGGAATTTAATCGAAACAATTTAATATTCGCATGTGTATATGTACGTATATAGTTATTTTATCAAATGGCAAGGGTGTGCAAAACGGTATACGTAAACTGGGAAGTTATTAAATACATCTTTATAAATGTTTAACAAAAATAAATTTTACAAGTAAAATAAATATTTCGTTTATTTATATTTATATGAGATATTATTTAAATTATAGTATTTAATTTAACGTTTAATAATTCGATGCACAAATTTGTATAAATATCTCGGTATTTATCTAGATCATAGACTACACTTTACAATACATGGATAGTATTATTTGTGTTGCGGTGTGAATAACTGCCACCCTCCGGTTCTCCGAGGCGGATAAGTAGAAGATCACTGGATAACACGGATAGCTACGAATAACAAATATATAGTATTGTAAACAATACTGGAGGAATTTTGACGAGGCACGGCTATTTTAACGACTATAGGCGTACTTTTACTAACTATAGTTAGTCACCAATACAGATCCAGTCGAATGAAATGGAAGAATAATTCTAATACACAGAGTAGGTTTCCACTGTTAAATACTTGTATACGTGTTTGTATATTACCATATATGGAGTGGCAACCGCTAGTGCTTAACCTGTCATAGAAAGCAAATAATTACATAACATATAGCATGATTAACCCGTATCGTCCTTCGCGCTGTTAACTAAGAATATCGTCATGAAATACAATGCCAGGTAACACTCGAATAGTCATCTACCGAACTAAAATCAATAACATATTCGATGAATAGTAATATAGATAATTATATCGCTACATTGAATATAGACTTTCCAAAAATATGGGAATATTCTTAAAGTAATTGCCTCTTCGAGGAAAGAAAACCATTTATTTTTTCAGCGCTGAAAGTTCAAAATAATTCTTGAATCACTGTACGTAGATAATATATCTTATAGAATAATAATAATATTACTATATTATTCCAGTGAGGTCCACATATACTAGTAAGTTATTCTATGTTATATAATGAATCGACATTTATTATGAATATATGTATTATGTAAAATGTGATGAAATGCAGTCGTTCGGCAGTTCGACCCTCGTTTTTGCAGTTCGACCCTCGTTCGAACCATTAATTAATTTTATGAAATGCATTGGGTAACCCATGGGTCTTAAAATATTATTTAGAAGTGATCTTACATAATTGTGTATAAATAAATGATCGGCTCTCGTTAAAACCATGGATGCCTTAACACGAGAGCGGCTTCGAAGGGGCATTAGAGCCATATGTATGGTTATAAGTGAAAACTTCATCTAAATTCCTGGATGGGATGAAAGAACTCCACCAAAGAAAAATAACTATAAAAAATAACAATAATTATAAATATATTTATATATATCCTAATAAACTTGACCAATGATATATAAGTTAAAACTTGTATTTTCATTTTTATGTATGCAGATATTTCGATGAACCATAAGTATAACAAGGCGGATTAAAGTTTTCCTATCACTAACTCACAAACATAAATTGCTATATACTTAAATATAATCTCATCGATAATAATCGCCTATCCTATCATTAATAAGTATTAACAACAAATGATTAGCTAATGATGGACATACAGGTCACTAACAACTCGAGCTGTATTATAATCTCGAGTGGTTTACCTAGGTACAAATCAAATATTGGCGAACAGGTCAAAAACTGCAGAGCATTAATTTATTTTGTTAATACATATTATCAGATCACTATATTGTATATATATATATATATGTGTGTAAGAGTGTTATCAAAATAAACAAAGAGTGAATAAAACAACGGGAATAATAAATCTCACTACTGGAATAAACCGAATACAATTAAGAAGAACGAACCTCATCAATCAAGTGATACATTTCGATACATTCGAGGTTATCAAATGCAATAGATACAATACCCGATAATACAATGTATATACATTTGAAAATTTAATAATTAAACAACTATAGATATCATCCAATTGAAATCAAAGGTAAAGAATATTTATTTAACGTGAACACACAACAACTAAGAAACGCGTTCGCCTATATATGACACTGATGTATACGTGGCGGACTATATATGTCAAACTTAACCCAGATGAAAACTATATTATGGGGTGTAATATAAAACCTATTATAAATAATAATGGGTCGCTCATTATAACTTGTATATTAAACTAAATAGAAACGTCAATGGACCGTTCCATGTAATATGAATATAGGGGTGTCATACTAATAACGATATAGTATACTATATAGTTTATAATGTACAATTCAGTTAACCAATCATTTGAATTTTAAATTAGTATATATGATATATTATATTTATTATATATTATAGAGTAGGTATATAGTACCTATATAATGCACTAAATTAATTTAGTATAATTTATAATAATATTGAGAATATGTTCTTATGTAATATAAGACTATAGTCTACTATAGTCACTATATAATAATATAAAATAAATACATAATAAACCAAATTATATATTTTAAAGCACCATGGTGATTTAAAATATGCATTTAAAAATCTAATAAACTTAAGTCAATTATAATATACAATTAAAATAATAATTGAATTCAACACGTAGGTTGTATATATGTTTATTGAATTCAACATCAATACACGTAACTACATTACATCCCGTTCACTCGAGAAATATGGCGAATATGTTTACGTTCGAAAAATACACATCACGTGATATTATTGATTTTAGAATTAGTTTCTAGATATTTTTATTTTTCGATAATCGGCTCTAAATTAACTAATATAATTGGATCTAGACGTGTAGAAATATCCGTATATAAAAGAAGACGTACTTCCAGACTCGGGAATAATCGCAGCCTGACATACCAGATTATTTATGAGCTAATAATTAATCCTCTCTGTATAGTGGATATGTAGATCTATAGAGATTACCCATATTTAGTTACATTCCATTATCATTATACTTCGGCGCTTCTCTTTAGTATCATACGTATAACTAAAGTTACAATGGCATTATTATTATTTAACAGGATTTTTTATTCTTAAATAAATTGTAAATATATTTTGTCGCTTCCTTCCACATTGGGAAATGATCCTATTGCAATACACGAATATATTGTGAGTACGACCCTATAGAATATATGCATATATATACAACTATTTCATATAATACTATTTCATTTAATACATTTTAATATTAATAAATCTTAATGTTCCATTTTATCTAGTTTTAAAAACTGAATATAATATATAATTAACATTCCTTGACATTTAGTATCCCTGGACCCGAAGCTACATCATAACGAAACGTTTTCATATTCACCAGTAATAATTACACATTTATATTAGTCTATATTTTCAACAATTTTATAAATAACTTTATTTTCTAGTTTATCACAAAACATACTTCATATACTTCATTCTGCCTATCGTCGTTCAAAATCTATAAGTATATATATATATATATAATATATATATATATATATATATATATATATATATTATTATTATTATTAAATTTTATTTAAACACTTTTTAAATGGAAAATAAACGTTAACAAAGGTGTGTACACATTCATAAAAAATATGTGATTAAATGGATTATATAAACGATGGAAAATAAATAAGGGTTAAATGTATCATTTTTAAGGTGAGAAAAGGTGAGTTTTTAATTCTCTCTTGAATTCAGTTCTTGATGTGGTGCACCGCAGAATATCGGGAAGTTCGTTCCATGCCTTTACTCCATATTCGACGAATGAGCCAGTATTACTATATGCTGGAACTTCTATAGCCTTTACTCGGAATATGTGACGAGAACGGATACTCCTATGTTGCTGAATTACGGATATTAACAGGCATAAATAATGTATTGTCTAAGCCATTTAATGTCCCAATTGAGTGAATGGCAGTTGAGTTAGAGAGTGAGTTTGCAATGCTAACTTTACATTTATCCATATCAATAGAAGATAGTTTTCTATAGCTGATGTTTTTCTTTGCTAGTGATGGTTTTGATGAATGTATTAAAAACGTAATAGCATAATGATCTGAGAAAAGAATTGATTGCTCAAAGTCTGATGCTATAGTATTATTTGTTCTAGTAATGAATTATATAATAAATATATACATATATATATATCTAAATATTATATGTACAACATACATTTTTATTCGAATATGATATTTATTCAATTCAAATTCGATATACATATAAATAGTATTGGTTACTTCTTCTCCGTTATCACCGGGTATTCTATAATTTAAATTAATTATATTAATATACATCAATATAAATATATAATATACAGTTATTGTATTACTAGTTATTCGCATTTATATATATTATGTATATATATATATCTATATATATATTTATATATATATTGAAAGTAAATATATTATATAAAGGTTTTTAAAATATGTTCTGCCCAACATTATTCTAGGATCAAAAAATCAAATATTCTAAAATATATATTTCTTATATTAAATTACCTTTCCCAACGAGGGATATACATATATATATATATATATATATATATATATATATATATATATATATATATATATATATATATATATATATTTAGATTAAAATGTGTAAATAGACTATTGGATGTAATTCTCATTACAATACTATTCAACTAAAATACTTCATTAGATAATATCAAATAAAATGTATATATTACATTGTAAATTTAATTGTAAATTTGAATAATAAAATAACGGAAAAACTACAAATATATGTTATTGATTAGTATATACAAGTATACATATTTAAATAGATTACAATTGTTACAAATTAAATGTCTAGTAATATTTAAAGTTTTTTTTATAATTCTCAAATATCTTCTTCACAGCTGACCTGGAAATCTATCTTCTTTAATTTGAATTCCTACTCAAAGTATCTATTCGTTCTACGTATTACCATATAAATATAATATATAAACTTAATCTGTTTTCCACTAATATATGTTAATGACAAATATCGGCCACTTATATATGAAATAAAATACCTTATAATATACTCTCTGCTAAATCTACTAACTCATTTAAATATTTATAAAAATACATATATTTACCAAAGCATATCATGGATATATTACTGATCATTAATTATACCAATATTTATAAACATTCATAGTAATTTCTTTATTCCTTATTGTTTATTATAATTTGTTATTTTACTTTTTCATGTTTTTTCGCAGATTAATTGCTCTGGCACAAAAGAGTCATTAAAATAAAATAAATTAAATTAAAGTTGTGTTAATATATTTAGGAAAAGGTTAGATAAATACATGAATATATCTACATACATTTATTTATTTATATATAATTTTATTTAATAACATATTAATTATTATGGCGATATATTATAAAATCTAATTACGTTCTGGTTTATAACTTAAACTTACCATACCATCCCCATGCGATACTAATAATCCATATATATATATATATATATATATATATATATATATATATATATATATATATATATAGGTATACCTCCTATCTGATTAGTTACATACTGATTGAAAGTTATAATACATTCCTCAATATTACCCACTTAATGTTTGTATAATTCAATCCTAAAATAATCCCGTAATTATTTAATTTTATTTTGATTCGACTCATTTTTTTAGTTTTTACTTATTTCAATAATAATTCATAAAACTATCTATTTATCAATATATTTTTCGAACTTCGAATACATGCAAATATATATATAATATATATAATAAATATATATAATAATAACAAATAATATATAGTATATAATTTATATATATAAACAATATTATACTAAACAAACCCTACACGAAGTAGATCTTGAACAGCGGCTAAAATTGTAGTTTAAAATTTATATATGACTCAAAATAGTTAATATTATATATATATATATAAAATATAATTAACCATACATGTATTAATTAATTGAGTATGTATGCTACTCGTTATTTATTAAAAGTATATACAACTATATTGAATTAAATAAAGTATACCCTTCATAACAATATATTAATTTTCTGCCTTTATATTTAATATATATATTATATTTAATAAATGTATTATTTAAAATATATTTTGCTACTAAAACCATATTTAACTTAATTTAACTTTTACAATTTGATTTTAATTTGGCAAAATATCGTCAATATAAAAATGTAGTGATATCGGATATCGAATTCGATAGGTATCGAATTCGTATATGCATATTCAGATAATATAGAATATCTATTAATCAAATACATGGAATGAATGTCCATGGATGTATACAATATTAAATATATATTTTATATTCATGCACAATATATATTTAAAGAAATAACCAAGTAGTATAGTATTATTATTTCCCAAATATTATAATTTATACAATAATAATGTTCCTAATATTAAAATACTATATATAAAATCATACCGTCATCATCAATTATTAAGGGGTTTATAATTTTAAAGGGCTCTCTATAAATAAATTATTATTTACAAAAAATTATATAAAAAATTGTTTGTCAAAATATGAAACATAATTAAACTCAATCAAACTATTGATTAGCTAATTATATTATTTTGTAAGAGAATTATTTATTATATCTTTGAGTATTTGTGTGTGTTTAGGTATTCTATTCTATTTATAGTTTGGTATTCAGTATTTAACTTGTTACTGTGATCTTTTATATAATTTTATATTATTTATTTTTAAACTTAACTTATTGATACATATTTTTTATTCTTCACATAATTTATATATAACTTGACCTATTGATACATATTTGTTATTCTTCACATTTTAATTATTTACATTTACTACCTCATGGTAATCTAACTTATCTATTAGGTATCTTATTCGATGATAGGGGAAGTTCTCGCAAAAATAAATTCATTTGTTTATTAACTTCTTCATTATGTCATGCTTTACAAAATGAAATAATAAACCTTGTTAATGTACTTATATATTAATAATAATAATATAATAGTTTATTATGACTTATAAATACATGCTGACTATAGGCGTTATTAGATATTAATAAATAAATTAAAAAAAAATAGAATACGAATAACACTATAACGAATTACAATGAATTAAAATGGACGTACAGTTTACAATGAAACAATGAAAGTGATGTCGTAAAACGAATAGTATATGGCAATGAATTCAAGCTTTTCGGAGCATTAACCGAGGAAACTTATTCAGAATAAGCCAAATATATTGAGCGTTGCACTAACTTCATGACGTGGCACTTCCACCAAGATCTCTTAGAACTCTGAATAATAATAGATTCAGCTAAATATTCAGAATCCAAGGTGTATAAACTAATTCCTAATGCTCAATATGCCATGCATGTTTACAAATATAACTAAACTAAATCTAGCCTAGTGATCATATTAAAGCATATATAGAAACTATTGGGGCATAGTTTAGTTTATATAAAACACGTATATCACGACGTTGAATACGCTCAAGTTTATACATCATATTAAAGGTAAATTACATAATAATTATATATGAATATATAAAAATATTATATATTATTATTTTAGAACTATATTTATGTAATATGTATTTTATATATTTTATAATTCAACAATTACAATAATAATAAATAAATAGAGTCTTGAAAATGATATATACAATTATCTCATTCTTCAAAATATGAAATTCTCTAACGATTTAAAAATTATTAATTAATTTATTTTATTACTTCAACACTAACACTTAAATCATAATATATTAAAAAATACTATAGTAAAATGTGTTAGCACAATAAATCAATAATCGTTAATATATATATATATATATATTGAAGATTCGAAAATACTTTTTTACTTTAGTTATTCATGAACAATACAGTAATCCAACGACTCAATGACATATTAATAGGATTTCTAATTGTAAAGTATATACAGTAAAACCTCTCTATAAGAAACTATTTTTTTTCAGTACTTTTTTTCTTATAGAGAGGTTTTCTTATAAAGAGGTTTTTACTTTTCCAATGATTTTAAGAATTAATTTATAATTGAAAATGCATTATATATAACCTATAGGTTATATATATATATAGTATATTTATTTTATATACTGTTATAAATGTATAATGTATTGTTTGCGCTTAGACATGTTAATACATAATGAAATTTTATTAGATTTACATTAGAAATTATAAATTATGAATCATCATTGATGAATATAATATAATGAATATTATAATAATCTATTATTTAACAATTAATTGCATAATATAATAAATTGTATCATCAATACATTAAGGATATAATAAAATTTATTAATTAATATACATTTATGGATACAATAACATTTATTAATTAATATTAATAAATTCAAGGATAAAAATAACATTTATTAATTAATTTTAATAAATTTATGGATATACAATAACAATTATCAATTAATTTTAATTCATTTCGAGCTATAATATAATATTTAAAAAAAAATATCTTATATAATAATTAATTTCTATAATTTGTATCAATATACAATACTTCTATTTATATATAATTATTTTTTATACAATTAGTTTCTTATAAAGAGGTTTTTCTTATATTTTTCTTATAAGATTTTCTTATAAGATTTTCTTATAAAGAGGTTTTTTTAATGTGGAAAAGGTTGAATTTCAACCAAATGTGTGAAAAATGTTCTTATAAAGAGGTTTTTCTTATAAAGAGGTTTCTTATAGAGAGGTTTTACTGTATATTGAATTAATGAGTAATAAACAAATTTATTATTTTTATATATATTAATTTATATTTTCTGATATGACAAAATTTCCTATATGATATCGAAATGTATGATTGTTTTTACAATTTTTACAGAATGAAGAAATTAAAATTTGTACTCCTATATGATTATATATAATTCTTAAAATTATAAAATTACTATATATTGTATATTAACTAATTAATTTGAAACCAGACTTGAATATGTTATAAATATTGTTCACTATATTTAGTATGTTTATAATTATACTTTTGATATAATAATATTATATATTTAGAGTAGTTAACATTATGTAAAATATAATAAATAATAAATAAATATATTATTTTGAAACCCTTCTATATATTATTTATTATATTACATAATATAATTTAAATATAGATTTATAATATACAATATAGTCATAACAAATAATTTTTTATATTGACTTCTATATTTAGGAATAATGTTAACATTGAATTAATAATTTATATATAAATTGGTATACCAATGACAATTTAATTGAATAATATATATATATATATATATATATATATATATATCTATATATATATATCTATATACCTATGTAGATTACTAACACTGATGTATGGTTTCTAGATGGTTCGAAAGTTGGTTTTTGTCTATAATAAAAAGGTAACAGTTAATGAATACGTGTTGAGTGTCTTAGTGAATATGCATTATTATGATACATATATATATAAGGTCAATAATATCAGTGATTGCGAAAATAAGATCCTATATATATATATATATATTTATAAGCTTTAATACGCAAATTTAAATATATAAAATTAATTTATAATATTTATGATTTGGAACCTATCATATGATATGATACTCAAATATTTTGCTGAGCCCTATATTATTTTTTATTCTAATAAATTGTCTAATATATTACAACATTCCTATTTTTTTCTGACAATACCACTTTAATTATTAACAAGAAATATTATCATATGTTGTAAATACAGAGCGTATTTATCAATATAAAATTACTAATTATTAGAAATTGTATAATTAATAGTAGTAATAGTAGTAATAGTAGTAGTAGTAGTAGTAGTAGTAGTAGTTGTAGTAGTAGTAGTAGTAGTAGTAGTAGTAGTAGTAGTAGTAGTAGTAGTAGTAGTACATTATGTCTCTATCATTCAGAGCGAACAGACGTGTTTTTCATTCTATTGTTTAAAACTATTTATAACTATTGAATCAAACTTCAATATTGATATTCACTATGCTGATACATTCGCTATATAAATAACAACGAATTCATATAGATAAAGTTTCTAGGTAGACCTACATGTATATGAATTATATCTAGATATATTAATATTAACAATATTAACACACGAATTTTGCTTTACTGTGTCTGTATATTTAATATATTATTGTATTCATATTGTCTGTGTTGGGTTCGTATATTATTGACTTGTTTGAATAACTTTGATTTATGATATGTTTATTTTTTGCCTGATATTATGTGATAGTCTAATATATATAGTGTGTATATGTGTGTACATTGTATATATACATTGTTTATACATTATATATATATGTGTATGTATATATATATATTAATATATATATATATATTAATATATATATATATATATATATATATATATATATTCTAGTCCTTACATTCATATTTATCTACATTAATAATAATAATGCTAAGAACACATATAATGTCTACTTGTACTCAATGCTCAATTTATAATGATGATTATACACTAACGTGTAATTTATGTAAATGTATTATCCACAATACATACCTTTATAATGCTAAGTGCCTACCATAAAAATGGATTAATGGTAATACTCCATCTAAAGCTGTAATTCAGATATTCTCGAGTATCAATTTTTCATTTACGTGTACTACTTGTATTAACTCATTTCATACTAATAGTACTAATAATAACAATAATAATTCTCCGCCTTCATACGTTAATATATTCACCAATACTGATCATACCGAACCTTCTCTACTATCTATTTCTAATAGTATTAATCAAATTAAGACATTACTAACTGAATCTAAAATACCTACTTATGCTGAAAAACTCATTGAATCAAATAAAAATATAATTAAATCTAACAATTACTAATAGAGTCTAACAATTACCAATTACTCAAGACATCCATAGTATTGTAATTGAAAACATTCGTTAACTCAAATCTACAAATAATATTATTATTGGTATATTCAATAAAATGAATCTAAACACAAATTCTATCACGAAAGTTAAATATAACTATAATAATATTGAATTATTTGTAATTTCAAAATTTTCTAAATCACAATTTTTATCTGCCAGACAATTGTTATCTAACTCTTATTATGCTAGTCTATTTATTAGAAGTTCTCTTGATAATGATACATTACGTCATGGAAGAATTCTATATCATGCACTAAAATCTGACTATATTCATCTTGATGATTATAAATGTGTACTTAATAGATTTAATAATAAATATGAATTACGCTCAGTTTTAACTAATTTTGATAAAGTTGATTGGTCAAATCAGCTTCTATCAATATCTGATGTCGATTTACTAAAATGGTCCACAAGTTATGACGCATTCATATCTAATCTAAAATCAAAAAGTTCTAAAGATGACTTAACTAATCAAATACCCACCATACAACTGATACGGAATGACTAAACCCTGAAAACTTACTAACATGTTCTCTTATTAATGCTCGCTCATTCAGAGCTAACATTAATTTTATCAATGATTTTAATAATGAATTTAATCATGATATTGTTATACTTACGGAAACCTGGCTTAATGATGATTCATCTTCAGTGATAGCTGAGCTTATCAATAACTCATATTGCTTTCAACATACACCTCGTTAGGGATCTAAAATTGGAGGCGGAGTTGGCATTCTATATAGTAAATCAATTAAACTTCTAAGTTATACAAAATATCCTATCTCTAGTTGCGAATGCTCTATAATTTCATTACGTACAGCTTTAAATAACACTATAAAGTTTATAATCATATATCGACCCCCATCGAATAACTATATAACTTTTCTAGATGATTTTAATTATCTTCTCACTTCGATTAAATTAAGTAATACAATCATTCTCGGTGATTTTAATTTCCAAGTTAATAAAAACAAAACTCCTTCGAAACAACTTATTTCATTATCTAAATCACACTCATTATATCAACATATAACTATTCCAACTCATACATCTGGCAACATACTTGACCTAGTTTTTACAATAAATAACTCTCAACTTATGATTAATATAATAAATACTAACTTTTTAATTACTGATCATTATAAGCATATATGCCATTACATTTATAATTAATACCCCAATAGAAACATATCAAATCAATAGAATCAACTACAGAAACATTTCAAAGATACCAATTTCTTTATTCACTTCTAATTTATCTTCATTAATATCTAATGAGACTACAATTAAGGAATTAAATAAGTATCTAATAGATATGTTAAATAAATTTGCACCAACCAAATTAAAGATTATTAAAAGTTCTAAAAACAAATGGTATAATAACGATACTATTTTGGCAAAAAGGGCTATGAGAACAAACGAACGCTATTTCTCAAAGTTTCCTTCTAATAGCTCTCTAACTGCTCTCATTGAATCCAAAAAATATATCAAATATTCAATTGAATGTGCAAAGAAAAAATTCTATTTAAATGAAATACTTAATAACAGTAATAATATAAGAAAGTTATATTGTATTACAAATTCACTGTTAGGAAAAACTAAAAAATCTATATTTCCAGATACCCCTTTAGAATTATTATGTTCTGATTTTGCTAATTTCTTCACTGAAAAATTAAAAAAACTACTATTAACTTATAACTTTACTTATAACCCACATTTCAATGTAATTCCACAACTCTCAAACATAAGTTTATCGTATTTTATTCCAACTAATCACGAACAAATTTTTGAATTAATTAACCATTCAAAATCTTCTTCTTCACACGACCCAATACCGCTACTTCTATTGAAAAAAATGTCACGTATGTTAACCATTCCAATTACATTAATCATAAATCGATCAATATCTACAGGCATAGTACCTCCCGAACTTAAACATGCAATTATCTCACCAATATTTAAAAAAAATAAATCTAATCACAATTTACTTAATAACTCTAGACCTATATCACAATTACCTACCATAGCTAAGATTCTTGAAAAAATTGTCTCCAACCAACTAAATAATTATCTCCTTACGAATAAACTAATTGACGACTATAAAGTGCTTACCGCGTTAACCATAGTACCGAAACTACTGTAATACACGTAATTTATAATATACTTAGATCTCTAGATGTTAATAAATATATTCAACTACTTCTATTAGATCTATTTGCAGCGTTTGATACGCTCGATCACACAATTATGTATACTAGACTTACTGAAATTGGTCTGGATGAGATAGCCCGTAGTAGTAGTTTTTATTTTTTTGTAACATGGACAATTTCTTCTAATATTGTTTTCCCTAATCATATTATATCCCACAGTTATTTGCCTATAGGACGTTGCCTATTTGCCTATTTCACATATACGTGTGGGGTAATTAATTCAGTTTACCACTTATTCTTAGTTTCTTACGTTCCACTTGCCAATCATCTTTATATTTGAGACTAGTTTTAATTTATTTAATATGATTCGATGTCAGATAGCCTATTATCTCTATCGTCCTGGAGTATACCGATTAGTGGCGCATTCAACGTTGATCCTGGGTATTTTCTCCCCATCTAGCTCGATAATAGAACATATTTGTAGAATTTATAAATAAAATATAAATTATGTTATTTATGTACTTTTGTAAATATAAATATGTTGTTTTGATAAACTTATAATAAAAAATTAAAATAATTTAGTTCGGTCAAACAGAGCGTTACAATAATGGTAATTTCTCCTATATTATATTATATTATATTATTAGATTTTATAAAAATATTATTCTGAGGAAAGATATAACACACGCAAAATCTTGTAATACGATGTTGTATACAAAGACCAAATACCCATCTATATAGGGTCAATTCTCGGAACTATGTGTTATTCTAGAACTATACGGTAACATAATATTAAACTATATACTTTAAAATGTAAAATATATGCTTTAAATTAGTAGTTATGTGATGAAATCTATGTGTTTATTATAAATATATGAAAAATATCTAAGATATATTGGTTGTAAATACTATACATAACTATGTAGTGAGTAAAAGCTAATTTATTTGCATATAATTGAATAGAGATTTGATAAAATTGTTGTATGAGAATTGCTGAAAACCTAAATATATTTCAGTGAATGCGATAAAACTTCTAACAGCAGGATGCCTGAATATTAATCACATTGTTTAGATAAGGAGTGTTACATATTTGTATTATTATTTATGAAAAATAAATATTATTCTAAATAATTATAATATTTTATATTTAATATATCTTTTACATTATTCAACTATTAGAATATACATTAATACCATTTTTATTTTCATAATTAATAATACTATTTAAATAGAGTAAATATATAATTATAATTATATTATATATATATATATATTTAATTTATTTTAATATGTATAAATATGTATATATATATTTAAATAAGTATATAGAATTTTAAATGTTAACCTTTTATTAAAATAATTGGACGTAGCTAACACAATACAAAAAATAAAAAACACGCTAAACACTATTTTAGATTTAATAAATTAAATTAAATTAAATTAAATAAATTGGTTAGAGTTATATATATATATATATATATATATATATATATAATTTATATATAATTTATTCTTATAGCTAAATAAATTGTTATTTTAATATTTTTAGTTATTTGCAAATAATACTACAAATATTTATTATTTTATAGATTACTTAATCAAAACACAGTCGTTTATATGTCATACTCTTAGCTAATTTAATATTATGTACTGATTTTAAAATTTATTTTCACGATAAAGTTTTATATATATAATATATATTATTTTTAATATTGAGAGTATAACAAATAATTGTATTTTATTCATCTATGCTAATAATAAGAAAAGATATGTCACTTTAATGAATTTAACATGTTAATTTGAAAAATATATTACTATTATAAATGAAAAGTTATGTACATATTTGAATATTATAAATATTTAATATATAGTGTTTGTTTTAAGAATATATCATTATTTTATAATTAGAACCAATTTTATTATAATATACAGCTATATTTTACAAATAAATAAATATATCTATTTGCAATGTAAAATTATACTTATTTTGTAACATTCTAATTATTATGTAACAAAACTGTGAAAATTCGCTATTAGAATTATTTAAAAATTGTATTGCAACCTATATTTAAAATTATTCAGCATTAAGATTTGTTTCACGGAAATACATTGTTAAAAATTATGTTACAGTGAATTCAATTTATAGGGTACAGATCATTAATATATCACAACAATTTACCATGTACCATAAATAGGGTTCACGACGTTTTAACTCACTAGGGTACAATATATATATATATATTTTAAGGTACATATATGTATATATTAATTATATATATATATATATATATATATATATATAAATATTAAATAGTAGGATATATGCCTGTTAAATGCACTATAGTGCAATTAAATATCCTATAGGGTACACGATATATATTTAGTAGGGTATACCCTAATATTAGCTGTATACAGCTATGTTAAATATTAGGGTACATGATCATTATATTTACATATTATGCAATTCAATTATGGTAAATATCATACAGTTGCATTAGGGTACACTGTATCATATAATTAGGGTACAACCAGCTAACATTCTTTAGGGTACAGTTTGATCATTTTTAGGGTACTGATCGTATTAATCAGTACCCTGATTAGGGTACGGCTATGGGGACACTACTTACACCCTAAAAAGGCACTCGCTGTACCCTTATTTTTAAAATTGTAGATACTATTGACATATCTTTTCTTCGCAAACTAATTATCTTTTCTGTGATGTTTACATATGATGTTGTGTATATTTGGACTCGCTTTAAATTATTTCTCAGTACTATTATATATGTATGTTGAATCTATATATTCAAACGTATTGGTCCATTACTTTTATATATTATTCACAAGCTTTATTTTATACTAACTCCTTTTATTTTAAATATTATCATTATTTATTTCCATTTTGGTATTTTAACTTCATCTCTAAAATTCTATAATAAAAGCTATTCTAAATAAACCAATATTATATAGTGAGTGTTTATCTATTTATATACCAATATCTCAATTAAATTTTGTGAGTAAAATAATGGACCGAACACTTGAATAATGTATCATGGAGTACATCTAGATTCTGTGTTAAGACCACTTCTACTTTTCGTATATTTATATATATCACTTATAAATTTTATTTTTAATTTTCTATAGATTTCTATATATAATTTCCTAAATATCAAATTTTATTGGTGATATTAATTGTATATGTAACTTCCAAGTATAGACAATTCTTAATGATTCTAATCTAGTTGATTACATTAATATGGATACAAATTTGTTTTTACGAAATAGTTTAATTTCGAATAATGAATAAAAATTTAAAATATTAAAATAAAATTAGTTTATCCTTCTGTTATCATTGATTCTATCAAAAAGTTCAATTCAATTAATATAAAATATTAGTTTTATTTTAGATAATAACTTAAATTCCTCTAATTATATATCCAATGTGTGTAAATAAAATAATTATCAATTATTTAAAATAAGATCATATAGATAATTCTTAGCTTTTAGAATATTTAAAATATAATAGAATCAATAGTAAGTCACATATTAATTATCATTTATCTCTACCCTTATTATTATTTCTACCAACTAGTTGCATAGAGTGTATTTAAGAGTATTATATCGTATACAATTGTAGATCATCATTACATTTATTCTAAATGGTTAAATATTTCACAGAGATCCATATTTAGCTGTGTTAATCTAATTTTAATTATTTAAAGACCTATGTTCCGATCTATTAGAATACAGTTATTCATGTTATAGTATATAGTAGAGAGATAGATATAGTATAGAGATATAGTAGAGAGATAGATATGCAAATCTCGTCCTACTAGGCTACTACAAAAAGAAAGTCAATATATTTTAAAAGTTTATTAAGTGTAGCTTCAACATGACTTTGGAATACGTTGAATTTTTCATTAAGAATTAATTGATAATATATTTTAAATCTAATATATTATTATTAATTTATAATAAATTATTGTTGCTATTTTAAATTTATAATTGTATTATTTATTATTGTATTTATATATTTTGTTATTATGTTATATTATTGTTTATATTATTTTACACGATAGATAACGATGCAATCGTTATTTGTTATCATAAATAACGATCAAATAAAATTAATAATATATATATAATATATACATGTATATATAATTATATTAAATAATATTAGGTTAATATTAATTAACACATTGATTAATTATATTAAATTAAATATATCCTTAGATTTTGAAGTAAATATATATATATATATATATATATATATATATATTGTTATTGTTATTTGGTGATTCCTTTCATCCCATGCAAGAACTTAAATGAAGTTTTCACTTATAACCATATATATATAGCCATATATAGCCATATATGGCTCTAATGTCCCTTAGAAGCCGCTCTCATGTTAAGGCATCCATGGTTTTAACGATAGCTGATAATTTATTTATACACAATTATATAAGATCACTTCTAAATAATATTTTAAGACCCATTTTATAAAATTAATTAATGGAGGAGGCTCGAAACCGTGTCCTACTGCTTGTGTGTCTGACGCCTTAGCCACTGAGCCACACGGGAAGTTATATATACGTATGTATAATAATATATATGTATATTAGTGTTGCAATCTAATATCTTTTTTATTCAATATTCTTAAAATAATATAAAATAAAGTATTGAATTAACTATCAAGTGTAATTAAAATACAAATATGTGTGAATATTTGATAGAGTTTATAATATATATATATATATATATATATATATATATATATATATATATATATTATAAACTATAGTTTATATATATAAATTAAATATATAACAAATATATAACCATTATATATTATTCTTCCTGACTCATTGCCTATATCATTTTCATCTATATACAAAACAAAATATTAAAATAATGATACCTAAATAAAATATGCATAGAATGCATTGTACTATGTTAGTTGGATTATGGAGTATATTGCATATTACTTACACGAACAAAAAATTATATATGATATTAGATATATTTTCTAAATACAACATTTGAAGATGTCATATTTATATATTGTATATTATTCTAAATAATTAGATTGTTTGTCAATATATTAATTACAAATCTGATAACATTTAATACATTTCGTCTTCTGTTTATTTATAACATTATAACATAATAAAAGGTTCACTCATACACATATACATACATATATATATATATATATATATATATATATATATATATATATATATATATATATACATATATATAAATTGTAAACTATATATGTATATAAATTGTAAATTATATTATATATATGTATATATATGTGTATGAGTGAACCTTTTATTATGTTATTATGGGCTGTTGTTTTCACTTTAGTAATATTAGTAATCATTATCATATATTTAATCATTAATAATATATGAAATTTAGTAATAATTTTAATATATATATACATATATAATATTAATTAAATAAATAAGTTCAAATATTTATGATCGTGGAATTATAAGGGATTGCATACAATTTATTGTTGTATCTAGAATAATCTCAAATATAATATTCAGTATATATATATATCATAAATAAAATTTAAATAAAAAATATAATATAATCAATATTTGACGTTACAAATTCAAAAAATATCATTATAAATAATTAAATTATTATAAAATAATCAGTTCATTTTATTCTAGTATGTATATGTATTTATATTTAGTTATTGAATAGTTATAACTATTATATATATACCGGGTTATATATACATATACGTGTATTTTATATATAATTAAAAATAACTTTTTGAAATTGTAATTGTAGTAGGGGTCTTGGTAGTAGTTATAACTATAGTATAATTGTTAATAATATATTTATTAATTAAAATTTATTATTATATATATATATACGTTTTTTTTATATATATATATATATATAAATAACCTTTTGTAATTGAGGTAGTAGCAAGGATTGTTGTAGTTGTTATAGTATAATTATTAATTATTAGCATACATTTAATTACATTATATAAATATAAATTATTATCATACATTTAATTACATTATATAAATGTATATACATGTATATAAATATAATTATACGAATATTTTATATATATATAATTAAAAAAATAACCCTTTGAAATTGTAGTTGTATTAGAGGTTGGGTTACTTGTTATTACCCGGGATATTACTATAGTTTAATTATTAATTATTATAATATATTTACATATTATATATTTATATATATATACGTATATTTTATATTTAATTATAACATAACCTTTTGCAATTGAGGTAGTAGTAGGGGTTGTGGTAGTTTTTATTACTATAATATAATTGTTTATTATTATCATACATTTAATTAATATAATTATAAATATATATATATATATATATATATATATATATCTGTACGAGCGAAGTGGTCTATATGACCCTATTTTAGTGCAAATAAACCTAATACCATCATCATCATCATATATATAAATATATATATATATATATATATACAAGTATACATATAGGTATATTTTATATATAATTAAAAAATAACCTTTTGCAATTGAGGTAGCAGGGGTTGTAATAGTTGTTATTACTATAGTATAATTCTTAATTATTAACATATATTTAATTAATAATTGAAGTATTAATTAATAAAAATTTGTAATACTTTAAAATAATATATATATATATATATATATATATATATATATATATATATATATATTAAAACTATTATTCCCATCAGATGTATTTATTGTAAGGATACGTATTTAAACATTACAAATTATCGAGATAATTAACATTTATACTATTATCATAGTATCCTATGTAATTACTTATTTTAAACTTTTTTAGTTTTAAAGAATACTCACCCGAAGTAATCGGTTTGTAAAACGTTTTAATATATTGTATACTTAATGATGTGAATGGGACTTAGGAAGGCGTTTTGTAGCTGTGGGTCATATATGAACCGAATATGGCAGTTATGGGAGCCATTTATATTATATTTGTAGAATGTTGTTATTGATAATGAGTTGATAATAAGTTCTATTTTATGATATAATTTCAGTGATGTAGAATCGGTGATCGTGGTAATGGGCGTTATGAATTTGAATGATTGTCTTGTACATAATTAATGTTGTGATACGAAGTCAGTAGGGTTGACCGAGGATGGGTTTACAGGCTAGGCATGATATCATCCGGCTAGCGATAAGACACATATGTGGATGTAAATATAGTAGTAGTAGTAGTAGTAGTAGTAGTAGTAGTAGTAGTAGTAGTAGTAGTAGTAGTAGTAGTAGTAGTAGTAGTAGTAGTAGTAGTAGTAGTAGTAGTAGTAGTAGTAGTAGTAGTAGTAGTAGTAGTAGTAGTAGTAGTAGTAGTAGTAGTAGTAGTAGTAGTAGTAGTAGTAGTAGTAGTAGTAGTAGTAGTAGTAGTAGTAGTAGTAGTAGTAGTAGTAGTAGTAGTAGTAGTAGTAGTAGTAGTAGTAGTAGTAGTAGTAGTAGTAGTAGTAGTAGTAGTAGTAGTAGTAGTAGTAGTAGTAGTAGTAGTAGTAGTAGTAGTAGTAGTAGTAGTAGTAGTAGTAGTATTAGTAGTAGTAGTAGTAGTAGTAGTAGTTGTAGTAGTAGTAGTAGTTGTTTAGGTAATTTTCGGTAATAATATTCCTGTAGAGTTTATTCCTGTGAGATGAATAGTTAGTCGATTGGTTGTGTTCTAAAAATATATTATTTGATGACCTCAAGTTATTTATATTTTAGAATTCAATAGATTATTTGATGTATATAGGAATATTATTATGTATTTCAGTATGTATAATATATAGATTTATGTAAATATATCTGATTTTAAAGGTAAGCCAGTTTAGTTTTTATCGGTAGTATGTAGTATGTGATCATTTTGGAATCTTACAAATAAGTATACAGGTTTGGTTTACAATTTGTTAAGACTTTTATCTATTATTGTAGGTATATACTTAAGTAGTATGGGGTATGGGGGATATCTGTGGAATCCTATTACTGCCTTTTGCTGCACTCTTGTAAATAGAGTGGAAGGATATGCGTACCACTTTTATGAACCCCAACTCTCTTATATTGGCTTCTCGCGCCATACCCTGGTAAACAACTTCAGCAAGTGGGCTACATTATAAGAGGGTACTAGGAGAGGAGATAGGCGCCACCTAGTCTAAAAGCCAATTGATAGAATCAACAACAACTATAACAACAACAACAAAACAAAATATCATGCCGGATCTGTCGCGGACCTGAATACCAACGACCGCGCTATCATCGGCACTAACCAGGATGGGAGTGTCAAATATACTACTGGAAACCACAATAATAACAATATTAAAACATTTAAAATAATTAAACTACCAAAGAAAACTTCTACTATCTGAACTTGGAATGTTAGAACATTAAGAAGATTTGGAAAACTGGAAGAATTGAAGAAGGAACTGAGCAGATAAAATGGGACGTGATTGGACTTGCTGAAACAATACTTATAGGCGATGGTGAACTGACAACAGAAGAAGGACACAAGATGTATTACATTGGACAAGGAAAACATTACGAAGGTGTTGGATTTATGGTAAAGAAAGAAATAAAAAATTCCGTTATAAATTACACATTTGTATCAAGCAGAATAATTTCGATTCGGATTAAAGCAAGCCCCATGAATATAACCATCAAATACATTCTCCTACAACAGCATACACTGATGAGGAAATAGAACAATTTTATGAAAATATTGATAATACGATAAAAGAAACACCCAAAAAAAGATTTATTAATTATACAGGGTGACGTAATTATTCAACGCAAAAGTCGGGAAAGATGCACACATCGAATGGCCAGCATGCGCAGGACGCTTTGGAATAGGTCATCAAAATGAAAGAGGACAAAGACTATTGGAATTTGCCGAAAAACAGCAACTTGTTCAAAAGATTCAAGAACCACAACACGGCACTCTCCAGACGGAAAAACCCATAATTAAATTGATTACATACTAACACCAATACGTTTCAAATCAAACAGTCCAGCACAAGAACCTATCCAGGTGCAGACATAAACAGTGACCACGATTTGGTTCACTGTAACATAAAACTCAAGCTAAAATCAAGCAAACACCACAATCAAAACGAATAAGATATAACTTAAGCAAGCTCATGGACACGAATACATTTAATTTATACAGAGACGAACTGAATATGCAACTTGGAAAAATATATATTTCATATTGCGATCTTACAATTGCATATACGAAGATAGAAGATACACTTACTAGCACAGCTACTAAAATATTTGGAAAATACCGAAAGAAAAAACAACCATGGTTGACAAACGACATACTCGACCTATTAGATAAAATAAGAACTCTTAAATCAGCTAAGAATGGAAAACTTGAACTTAATGATAAATATAGAGAAATTAACATAGAAATTCGCAAGTTAATAATAAGAACGAAATATAACTGGATTCAAACGCAATGTAAACTAATCGATGAAGATATGAAATACGGAAGATTCAGCAAAATAGCTTATGAAACTCTAAGAACTCTTACAAAAACAGCATAGAGACAGTCATCAATAATAGAGACAAAGGCAAGCAAGGACAATAAGACAAGCAAGGGAAACCTTTGGCAGAAGAACATGGTAAATCGGTGGACTGAATACTGTCAAGAATTATATAATCACCCAATTAATCCGGACATCAACGTCTTACAGCGTAATAGCATGGACCAAGATGATGATTTACCAATACTTAAAGACGAAGTTATAAACGCTATCAAAAGTTTAAAGGATGGAAAATCGCCTGGAAATGATAAAATCTAACGAGTTACAAAAACATGGAGGAGATGCAATTGTCAATGTGTTCACTGAATTATGCCAACAATCATGGTCTATGAAGAAATGGCTAGCACAGTGGACTCAATCTTTAGTTATACCCATCCCCAAGAAAGATAACCTCGGGAAATGTGAAAACTATAGAACCTTGAGTATAATATCACACTCAAGCAAAATGTTGCTAAGAATTATTTTAAATAGATTGAACCCACAAGTTGAACATATACTTTCTGATGAGCAAGCAGGATTTCGCAAAGGAAGAAGCACAGTCGAACAAATATTCAACTGCAGAATCCTAATGGAAAGACTCATAGAGAGCCAAAAGGATTTATATCATAATTTTACGATTTTAAGAAAGCCCTTGACCGTGTATGGCATGACGGATTATGGTATTCACTACAAAAGTATGGCATAAACAGCAACATTATTTCTATGATAAAAGCTCTTTATTGTAATTTATCAATCTCTATTCTAATAAATAACATACAAGGCAACACATTCAAATCAACAGTTGGAGTACGTCAGGGATGTCTTCTATCACCTGTACTATTCAATGTATTTCTTGAAGAGATAATGGCCGATATACAGAATAACCATACTTCATCCATATCAATTGGCGGTCTTTCAATATCAAACGTAAGATTCGCACATGATATAGACTTAATTGCTGGAAATACCCAAGAACTACAAGCGCTTACGTACAAACTTTCAAATAACGCTAGCAAATACGGCATGGAAATTAGTATCGAAAAAAGTAAAGTAATGATAAACAGCAACGAAAATCAACATGCAGATATGTATCTTTACGGATGCAAACTGGAAGAAGTCGAAAAATTCAAATATCTAGGTGCAACTCTTACAAAAAATGGAACATGTGATCAGGAAGTAATAATAAGACTGGCGCAAGCAACATCAGCTATGGTGAGATTAACCACTATATGGAAGAGCACTAATATCAGATTCAAACTAAAGTTCAACCTATATCGATCATTTATTTTATCAATATTGACTTATGGCTGTGAATCGTGGACTTTGAATGCTAATATAACCAAGAAAATTCAAGCTTTTGAAAACAAATCACACCGGAAACTATTATGCATAACATACAAAAAAGGCAAAACCAATATATTTGTCAAATTAAAATTAATACACTATAGTATAATTGGTAATTATAATTGGTACATTTGAGCCTCTATTACAGACTATAAGACGGCGAAAGCTATAATGGTTTGGTCATAGCCTACCTCTAGATATAATAGCATCACTAAAACCATTCTGCAAGGAATGGTTGAAGGATCAAGAAAAAGAGGTAGGCCGAAACGAAAATATATAGATGATGTTAAAGAGTGGACGAAAATGGAAATAGATGATATTTTGTTATAAATTGATAACCGTGATAAATGGCGAAGACGATGTTTTGTTTCCAGCAAAGTTTTGATTACCCCTACGATTTCCGAGTAACGGGATTAAAGTAGTAAGTTAAGTAGTAAGTTACAGGTACATAAAGTTTCGATATAATATAATCGGATGTTATTATCTTGAAAGGTGATCTTTTCAGAATGTTCTTTATTTATTATAATTTATATAGTTTATAGTTAATTTTTTTATTTTTTATGATATTTTATTATATAATGTTAAGTGTTTATCTAGTTTCAAACCTAGATTATTATATCAGTTTTTTTTCTATTTTACTATTTAGTATTTTTATATGAGTTAAAATTCGAGGTGTAATTATTCATTTGTAATGGAAGATAATAAATTCAGTTTTCAGCTGAATTTTTTAATTGGTCATGTGAGATATCATATATGTTTTAAAATGTATTAATCTGTTATGTTTGTCAATATATGCTGGAGTAATTGATAAAATAAACTAGGTATTATATTATATATCATTGATGGTTAGGATATCTGCATTAAATTATGTATATATATACATATATATATTCATAACTTATTTTTATTGTATTAATGAACATATTGCAAACTTAACAGTAACTTGTTAAAAGTCTTATTAAGTTTTTTTTTAGGTAATTTCTTCGAGCTACGGCCGAAAAAGTGAAAAATACATTATTTTAGAATAGTCTATTTGACCGACTTCCGGTAATATTTTCGTATAAATTATGGATTCATCAGATCAGGAGTACAAAAATACATGTAATAAAATCAGAAAACTCATTAAAATATGAATAATAGGGTTTCCATCTCTGTTTTAATATTTCGCCAAATGTCATCATTATATGGTCAAAGGAAAAAATATAGATTTATAAACAAATATTTTTAGTTATATTTAATGTCACTGTTGTGTTTAGGTTGGGTTAAGTTTTAATATCGGTAGATTTTTTTTAGCTGCATTACTTCACGAGTTAACCTATAAAAGCATAATTATTTATATTGTTATTTTCACAGTTGTGGTTAGGTTGGGTTAAGTTTTAATATTGGTGGGTTTTTTTTAGCTGCATTACTTCCCGAGTGAGCCCTACAAAAGCATATTTAATTATATTGTTATTTTCACTGTTGTGGTTAGGTTGGGTTAAGTTTTAATTTGTGTAGGTTTTTTTTAGCTGCATTACTTCCAGAGTGAGCCTATACAAGGATATTTTCACAGTTGTGGTTAGGGAGGGTTAAGTTTTAATTTGTGAAGGTTTTTTTTAGCTCCATTACTTCCCGAGTGAGCCTATAAAAGTATATTTATTTATATTGTTATTTTCATGGAATGCCTACAACGTGTAAACGCATATATTCACGTTTATTCGAACGTACTCGACCAAGAAGTGCCGGAATACAATCTACGAATCGTCGATAAGGCAGTACCAGCTGGAGAGCATCGTGGTCGATTCAATGCACCAGTTGACGCGGATGAAATTGCCGTTATATTCGACACGGACAAAGTTAAGTTTCGTGACTTAATACTCAACTTAAAATGCGAAGTTTTGTTTTATAAATACATTATGAAATTATCATTTTTTTTTTTCATTAAAATAAAAAAAAGATAAATAACGTCCCACTGACTGCTAGAAAACATTATATAAAAATCTAAAAAAGACCCAATGGTCTCAACTAACCCATTACACCCACACCTACAATAGTCTAATTCACGGGCAACGCCGGCCACCCACCCTAGTATATATATATATATATATATATATATATATATATATATATATATATATATATATATCTATAGATAGATAATGTTATCAAATATCACGCCAAGATTACGAGTATGAGAATATTGAATAGTATTCCATAGAATTAGAAAATATATGATATTTCGTTGATATGGTAGATGTATTGTAAACGCGCAGATCGCGTCGCGCACATGCACAAATACTTAAAAGCATAAGTAAAACAGGAAATTACATTGAATCATAAATATAAACATTTCTTCATTAAAGTGCATATTGCTTTATAAATATTAAATATTTTATGATGAAACTTCACAAATATGTTTATTATAAGATTTATGATCTACTATGAATAATATAGAAATACTTACAAAAACGGTACATTATACATTGATGCTCGTTCAATATTTAATGGAATAATAACCTTTAGGAGTTTTGGTGATAGTAGTTACGATATTAGTTGTCGTTGTTCTTCTTCCTATTACTACAATGTTGATAATTAATTAAAATTAATGTAAATATTAATTTATGAAAGTTTGCAATGTGATATAAATATATATATATATATATATATATATACTTATATAATATTAATATATATATATAATATGTATTATATATAAAATATAATACAATATTAAATATATATGTATTCATATAATTTGGTATATATATAAATTAAGAATAAATATAAAATATAAAATATAATAAATAATTATAATGAGTAAAACATTGAAAATAAATTTAATTCATTTATAATATAAATAATTAATTTTATTATTCGGAATAATGATATTGCATTGTCCACTCACTTAAAACGCTCGTCATTCTATGTGATAACCCTTCAGATTTGTAATAGATAAATATCTAAAATGTTCTATTATTTAATTAAAATCCATTTTTATTTTTGTTAAAATTAATAATAAATTAATGTTATAACACTATATCAACATAAGATATTAATACTATAGTAATTTTATACCAATACGAGTGTGATCTAGAAGTATTTGATAGTATAATATTCATCTATTCTAACGTTTGTCTGGGGTCGATGGTTCAGTGGGACAACCAAAAGCTAGTAAGCCAGAGGTCCCGGGTTCGACTCCAGATAGTTCTTGTTTTTCTCTTGTGTTTATCAAGAATTTAATAAACGATAAATCAAAACACAAGAAAAAAAAATGTTACTATTTGTATTGTATTGTCCGGGGCTCCTCACAGTTATTTATAACATGTACAAGTCTATGACTTCTTGAGGGGTCCATTTGTATCCGATATTATTATATGTGCGATTCAATAAATAAATATTATTATTATGTTATGTAATCTATACATGCATGTTTATATATATATACATATATATATATATATATATATATATATATATATTCATATACGGAATTTGATAGATTAGGTATACTGACTTTCTAATACGATTTTCTTATAAACTCTTGGATTATAGTTGTGCTTATTCTTGTACACGGTTGCTTCACATATATAGGTTCCTTCATCACTTTTGCTCAAATCAAGGAGTTTTAAATAAGCTCCGTTATTTATCACTTTATTTGGAGCTATTAAGGTTAATGTTTACTAGTGTATATAAGCTATATCAACAATAAGTTAATGTGTCATAACTTTTAAGTATTAACCAGTGGTTGACCAGTATTAAGTATTAAGCTTACATATGGGTATTCAACAAAACCCAACCAATATTAACCAGTGATATAAAGAG
This sequence comes from Osedax fenrisi, assembly GCA_964019155.1. Lineage (NCBI taxonomy): Eukaryota > Metazoa > Annelida > Polychaeta > Sabellida > Siboglinidae > Osedax > Osedax fenrisi. The sequence goes on along the minus strand of OZ025244.1, from coordinate 29,582,788 downwards.
CTAAAGAGTTCTACATTTTTTATTATTTTATAAATTGTTATTTCAATTGAAACTCAGTTTTATCCACATAGTAAATGATTTCAAGTATCACAAATTGTATCTTAGTATTATTATATGTATATTCAATTGCATTATGTGTAGTATTCTATGAGGTAATTACAGTTTAAAATACTATATACCACTATTAATACTGTCTAGTGGAATTATGAACTCTTTGTTTCTATAGTAATGTGATTCATTCATTTTAATTCATAGATTTATATTATACTATTTTTTATGTTAATATATATATATAAATATATATATATATGTTTGAAATAAGTTATATATGTGTAGATATATACATACATATACAAAAAATAAAACAATATAATATACATATATATATTATGTATTCAATAGTGATATGAATATAGAATACAAAAATTGTATATAAATGTACCCATAAATAAATCTAAATAACTTGTTCGAATAAAATAATACAAATAGTAATATTTGCCATAACTGTAATAAATGTAGACTGTTCTTTAGGAAATAAAAGGTAAGTTTGAATCATATCATAATATATATATTTAAAATTATATATATATATATATATATATATATATTTATATTATAAGTCAATATGAATGAATATTATTCAATAGATAAGCCGAGAAAAACCTAACATTTAATTTTTATTTACCACAATTATATATATTCCTGCGAACACGCCTATTATCATATCTAATGTAAACTAAATAAACTTTCCTACGGTCATATGACTCACGCCTTTGTACACACGCATATTATGTAATACACCGCTCTCTCTCTCTGACGTAACTTCTGACGCACACTTAATAACCTTCATCTCTATACCATCTGATAACGGGTTTAGGCATAGTATCGGCTTTAACGGCACAATTCATAAATACGTTACTCCCGACTTGTTTCGTCATATAGGTTGTGTCGGCATCGTTGAATATCGGTGGAGCTGCATTTTACATAATTAACTTATATATAACTTGCATAATATATATATATATATATATATATATATATATATATTTATATAGTAATTTTTTTGGAGGAGTTCTTTCATCTCATTCATGGATATATATATGACATTTTAATTATAACAATATTTCTATAATGTATTTTCGAATCTGCTCTCGCACAAAGGAATTCATATTTTAGCGAGTGCCGATCTTATACATAAGTAGTGGAGAGTGCTCTAATATCGACATACACGTAATATCGACACTCTAGAGATCTCCTAAAATATAATTCCAATAAAAAAATAATTAATGTATGAAATGTTAATCAATATAATTATAATTCATATAAGTATATTTTTTTTTTAATATTTATATTTTTTAATTATGAACATAAAACTGATTTTGTCGTTACAACTCTAAATTTATGAAATTTTTGAAATACAATATCGATTCTCAATCATTTAAAATTTATATATTTTAAATATTTTAAAAACATCGTATAGATCTAATTATATTTTACAATGTGCCGAAAATATTTTGTATTTTTCATAATTTGTTACACAGCTATTGACGTTTACCTAAGTAACATACATTTTCATAATACCGACACCCTAATTTCACGTAATATCGACACCTTTTAACCAATCAGCGTTATTTGTTTATAATGTGCATGCGTTATGATAATATTCATAAATTAATAGACATACCTAATAATATACACATATACTTGGAATTGATTCTACTTGTAATTAAATAGTCTTTCAGAAACTATATAAAACTTCCATTTCAGTACGATATTTGTATTATTTCAAACTTAATATTTATAATATTTTCGAAAATTAATTTTAGGAAAACAACGTATGAATTGCGTGTGTTAACAAAAAGTAACGCGCATTTAATTTTGATTGGATAGTGGATATTAAATAATATATGGTATATCTAAATATCGATATATTTAGGGTGTCGATATTATGTGGCAAGTTGTCGGTATTCGAGGCAATGCTTGTAATATCGATACCCCTGTTATCTCAGAGTTAAACAAACTAAATAAATTTTAAAATAGCTATTATATGTATATACCTACTTAATACTTATAGATAACATTTGGAAATATTTAATTGAGAAATAATAAAGTTATGGTGATTTATTGTTAGGGTGTCGGTATTCGAGTACTCTCCCCTATATAAGATTACTTATAAATATTATTTAAGGAATATTAATTGTCCGGTAAGTATTTGAACCTGCATCCTGTTACTAGCATATATTATGCAATAGCCTGCTTAGCTACCCGACTCATTTATACGTATATATATATATATATATATTATTATTATGTTGGTGGATTCCTTTCATCCAATCCAGAAACTTAGATGAAGTTTTTACTCTCTCTAAAGTTATTCTAATCCGCTCTCATGTTAAGGCATCCATGGTTTTAACGAGATACGATCATTTATTTATATACAATTATATAAGATCAGTTCTAAATATATATATAAAAATATATTATTATAAACTAACAGTAAACTTCTAATAATAACTTTATTTCATCGTCGTAATCATAGCTACTGGTTAACCTATACACACCAGCATCTTCTATGTTAACCTATATTAGTTAGAATTATTAACAAGAAGGCAATAAATACTGATTATGTTGGTACGATGATGATGATAATAATAACGATTAATTAATAATTTTATTTAAATTTACGATATATTATTTAATATTAAGTAATATATATATAAATATATATATATATATATATATATATATATATATATATATATATATATATATATTATACTGTTTAATATAATTTTTTATTAATATATATATAATTTATTAATTTTAGACATTTTTTATGTAATTAAAATTCAAAAAAAATTAGTAAAGCCAGAAGCTAAAACATAAATTCAGGTTTATATATTCTAGTTAATATTTATTCAAATATATTAAGTCTATATTTTCAATAACTTTTTATTCTATAATATATATGTATCAAATGTTAACATATCATGGATAATTCCATTTGATGAAAATGTGATTACAAAAATGTAAAATTATATAATAGTTTGTTAATTTAAAAAAATTATTTTATTAAAATATCCATATATACAATTAAATAAGTATACGCATTATATTGTACTAACTTCTATTATCATATAATGGTATATGTTTCGTGGAAGGTAAAATTAGACTAAAATAGTACAAACTTTATTTTTGTATAATATAATACAATTATTATATTTAAATCTACTCTTAATATTGCTATGAATAATAATGACAAAAATGTGAAACTCAACAATTGTGCAATTTAAAGAAATATAAGAATTTATAAATTATATATTTAAACAACATTTATGACTGATTTGTACGTGAAGAATAGATAGCGAAATAATAAATTTAACTCTCTGGGGAATCAGATATAGAAATATATAAAAAAAATTAAAAAAAAATTAATTTCTATAATACAAATATCAGAAATGCAATATATTATTTATTAAATAAGTTAATATATTTGTGTTTACATATATGTAAGGTAATTTATAGATCAGATTATTTTTAAACTAATGTATCCATTAATCAAAAAATATTAAATATATATTATTATTAAATATAAATTATTGAAAACATATATGTTTTATAATATATATTATAACATTTATAAATTATTCAAGGATATTAAAATTGATTTTCGTAATTTAAATATTTAATTTATGATATATAGGAAAATATAAATAAATATAAATAAATTAAATAAGTTAAATATTATAATTTGTTGGAATTGCCCGTATAATAATGAATTATAGTATTATGTGATATTGTTTTTAAATTATGTATGTTAATTAGTTACGAAATGTAGCGGAGTTATAACCAATATTATGATAATAAGTAGTTTTTTTAAGGTTTCTAATAATAATGGCTATTTGAAGTATTGTGAATAAATGCCATCAGATAGGGATGAGGTTATTGTACTAATTGCTTAATATGATGACTTAGCTTTAAATATTTGAGATTTATAATATTACGAATATTGTTAAATATAAGTAGTTTCAATATAATCGGTTGTAAATCTAAAAATGTCTAGCGGAATTTTAAGATGTCTAGATTATTATAATATCATCGATAATAGATTTATGAGAAGATTAACATGAGCATATTTGTCAATTATATAAGAAAGAGTAACATTAATGATTCAATAGATATAAGAATATGTTTATGATGATTCCTGATGAAAATAAGTGTATATTAATAGATTTTTATTTTCTAATGCAAAGAAATTTCTTGGGATATGGTGGATATGTAGAAAATTAAGTTTACTGATTATAATATTCTGATCTGTTTCGTACAATATGATTTGCTTGCAGTTAGTAATCATGTCATATTTATTACGATATCCTGTGAAAATAAGTTAAATGGAGTTTGAGTAATTCAGGTTTTAAAAAGTTGAATGAGCAATAAATGTAGATTGGAAGTGAAATTTTATATCACCAAGGAAAATAGTTTAATATTTCTATATAAACCTTTAATGAAGATCATATAATATTATTTAGGATATCTATAAATTGAAATATATATATATATATATATATATATACTTAACTGATTCATACTAACATTTTGTATTCTCAAAGAATACTTATACCATCTATCCCTCAATGTAAATGTAGTTTTAATATATTTAGAGTTTGTATTATTAAGATTATTATATATATACTTTCCTTCCTTCTTAAATTTCCAATCCTATAAATATTAATAAATTGTTAGTAGGTAATAGTGATAGTAGTAATATTTGTGAATATATAATATACAATGCATACATCAAACTTACCTGTACTTATAGTTTTAATCACATATATTTATGTAAGTATTTATAAGAACTTAGTATACTTAAAATATTCTATTGGAAAAATATGGAAATAATGGTATGTAAATATATGTCACATAGCAATTTCAAATTATTGAGTTTATATAATAATTTTTTATTTTATATATGTATATATATAAATATATATATATTTAATTGAATTAAATTGAAAGTTTATTTAAGCAAATCATAAATGATTTTTAAACGTGTATATATATAATAAAAATAATATAAGTAAGTAAAACAATAAATACCATTAATAATAATAAAATAAAATAGAATAAATCGTAATAAAATTAATAAATAAAATAATAATGACAAACAATATTAGTTTTACAGGTTGCTACGAGAGATCAATCGTTATATATATCTTGAATGTTTTATGCGATTTCGTGGATATAATATAGGGTGAGAGTGAAATTCAAAGCTTAGGACCAAAATAACTTAGTGCCCGAGTATTCATTTTTGATGGACGGATAATGGGGGTAGATAGAAGATTAGATGCATAGTTTCTAAGAGATGGAAGGGAAGATCGTTGTACTAGATAATAAGAAATATAGGAGGGGCAATTTGAATAGTATATTGAGAATGAAAAATAGATAGTATTATGTATATGTATATATATATATATATATATATATATATATATTATACGATTATACAGATATTTGGAAATAGATGATCCGAGTACAGTTTAAAAATAGAATGTGTAACAGGATCGGCGGTATATATCGAAATTAACGTATGTATGAGTCTATAAGAGAAATATATGCGACGAGCGAAAGAATCTTAATATAACACACATAGGTGGAGTAACTTTGTTTGATGGATAGTTAGCAGCATGGTTATGGCTCATATGATGTTCTTAATCTTATTATCAAATGTTGAGGAAAAGAGAAATAATAATTGTAATGGATAAATGTTAATTATAGTTAGTTTAAATGCAGGTTTTGGAGGATATATTGATATATTAAAAACTATAGATATACATATGTTTTAATATGTATACATAAGCATATATATTATCATTTCAATGAAAATATTTTAGACATTTTATTTTCATTTTTAAAATTTAAATGTGAGTTCATAATTTTCATAATGAATTAATTTATTCAATTTAGATATTATATATTTACAAATTTAATTTATATAAATAAATGTTATTAGCAATTGTTATTAAAACGATATTAATATATTTTTATATATATAATATAAATATATATTAATACAAAATAAATACCAAAACATGCCATACCCCTCTCTCTATCCTTTATATACGTATACAATAAATTAAATCTTGAAAATTGTGCGTGTTTATATTTTATATATCATTCCTAGATTCATATTTGAATCTACTTCGAAGAACACAATAATAATATAAAATTTATAATTAAGTATAAGAATAATAATTTTATTTCATTTATTATATTAATACGTTTATATAATTTACAATTATGTATAGTTATATTTAATTATATATTCATAGACACATATAAATATGATAAAATATTAATGAAAATATACGTTTTTTATAAATATGTATTTTTTTAATATTCATAAATCCTTGGTATTCGACAAATTGCAATATACAAATATGGTCGTTAAAAGGTAAATTAAACTTAATTTTTGTGATAATCTTATAAAAAGAAATATTTTATATTTTTTAAGAATACTCTATAATAAAGGGGTGTACATATCGCGAGCAACGAGTGCCGGCACTCGGTGCTAGCACTCGTTGCCAGCATTTGCCGCGTGCAAAGTAAAGGGGTGTATTATTAAATTGTGGTCAGATACTGAGTAGTTGTTTACATCACATGATTAATAAATTATTAATACGTCTGTTGTCAATTTATTTTTAATTTATTTCTGTGTAAACAGTATAATACTGAGTATTTAAACATGGATAATGATGATATTGACACTTTGATTAAGTTAAATTTACTTAAATTACCTAATTAATGAGTCTCCATCCATTTTTAATTTCAAATAAAACGTTTGAAAATTTTTGATAATGTTTACAAACGCTTTACGTTTATATTGGTTGAAAATAACTACCATAATGCAATGCGTTGTTTACCATTCCGGTAACGAGTACTGCAAAATTCAACCTGTTGATTTTACTGGCACTCAGTGCTAGCACTCAATACTAGTAGTTTTCTCGACGATGCTAACACTGTAGGTGTATATATCGAGAACAAATACACGAATGCGCAGGCGTTCGCAAATAGAACATTTCAAGTTTTTACCGAGTCACTTTGTGCTAGCACAAATTTATCTCACCTGCGCTCCCCATGTGTATACCCCTTAATAGTTCATAAATACCAAGTTAATCAAAAGACTGAAATTATCTCAACATTAATGTATAAATAAATATATCTAAATATAATTAAAATAATTATTATTTGTATTATTATTATATTGTATGGTTTAAATGTAATTGAATTTCTATGTGAATCTATATTTTAAATTAAAATAGTATCTTATTAATATTATTATCTATTATCATAAAATAATTATAAAAGGGCATTTTTCATGTCCTCATTGTAAATAATCGAATATATTACAATTATTTGAGAAAATCATGAAGTTGATATGGTAGCTTTTACTGAATATATAATTTGTATTATAAAATAGATTTTTTTTGTAATATAGATAAACTGATTTAAATATGATGTTATTTATATAAGAATCTTTAATATAAATAATTTAAATTATAATAATTAATAATACTAATTATAAGATAACCTTATTACCCATGAATTTCGATGTCTCTTTTTCTAATATAATATATCCGTATTTGTTTCCAATAAAATGTTTGAAACCTGTTTATTGAATAATTTTAATTTCAGATTTTGTGTAATTTATATAATAATAACCATATTTAAAATTGTTCATATATAGATATAATAAATAATATAAATTATTTATATATTATATATATATAAATTATATATATAAATATATATTTATATATATAAAATTAAGTATGATAATGAATGCCAGTATATTAAATGGAAATCATACCATTAGAGATGACAACTTTACTTTATTTTTGTTATCAAATTTAAAAAAGATTATTTTTAGATGGTTATTTATATATATATATATATATTACTTGAAATTATTATAATATATTAATGCATAGAGTGTAATATAATAATCTATATAAAACAATTTACAGACTATGGGAATTGCTTTTCTATTTAATAATGTATTCATTGTTTTAATATTATATTATTTGTTCAATTATTATAATTATTCGAATAATATTATATATATATAAAAAAACTCCCATTTCTAATATTTATTCTATCATTTTTATAATTGACTAAACTCATATATAAATATATGTATATATATATATATATATATATATATAGTTTTTATGTTGTATTTTTGTTTGGTTTGTTATTTCATTTCATTTATAGTTTGGTATTCAGAACTCAACTCGTTTCTGTGATTTTTTATATAACTTTACATATTTATTTTTAAACTTGACTTATTGATACATATTTTTTATTCTTTACATTTTAATTAATTATATTTACATTTTTTACTCATGAGAATCTAACTTATCTAGAATATGATTATTGGGAAGTCCTCGCAAAAACAAATTCATTTGTTTATTAACTTCTCCATTATGTCATGCTTTACAACATGAAATAATAAATCTGATTTATTTATTTATTTATATATATTTATGTATATATATATTTATATATATATATATATATATATATATATATATATATATATATATATATATATATATGCTTTACAACATGAAATAATAAATCTGATTTATTTATTTATTTATATATATTTATGTATATATATATTTATATATATATATATATATATAAATAAATAAATAAATCAGATTTATTATTTCATGTTGTAAAGCATGACATAATGGAGAAGTTAATAAACAAATGAATTTGTTTTTGCGAGGACTTCCCAATAATCATATTCTAGATAAGTTAGATTCTCATGAGTAAAAAATGTAAATATAATTAATTAAAATGTAAAGAATAAAAAATATGTATCAATAAGTCAAGTTTAAAAATAAATATGTAAAGTTATATAAAAAATCACAGAAACGAGTTGAGTTCTGAATACCAAACTATAAATGAAATGAAATAACAAACCAAACAAAAATACAACATAAAAACTAAAATTAAAAAACTGAAAGATATAATAAATAGTAAAAAAAAAAGTACCCGTAAAAAAAAGAAAAAAAATTAGATAATTATTGATTACAATCAATTGTTTAATTAATTTTCATATTTTGATAAATGATTTTTTTTTAATATTTTTTTTAATATTTTTTTTAAGTTTTTTATATAAATTTTTGTAAATAATAAATTATTTAAACATAAATTATTCCATGATTTAGGGCCTTTAAATGATAATGAATTATGATGACGGCTTGATTTTATATAAGGTAATTTAAAACTATGAAAAGTATTTTTGTATTTATTATTATATGTAGGAAATAATAATGAAATTCTGCTTGGGCATTTCTTTAAATGTACATTATGCATGAATAAAATATTTTTATAAATTATTAAATTTTTAAATTTTAATATATTAGAACTTAAAAATAAATTGTTAGTATTAGTCAAAATAAAAATATTATTGACAATTTTAAAGATGTTTTTATTTACAATTCGAATAGCCTTTTTTTGTAGAGTTGAAATGCATTGAAGGTTATTATTACAATTATTTCCCCAAATTTCTAAACAATACATGATATGAGGCAAAAACAAGGAATTATAAAGTAGCTTTAAAATATACATAGGTAAATAGCTTAGATTTCTTAATATATAAATAACATGTGATAATTTCAATTGTATTTTCCTTATATGTTCTTTAAAATTTAAATTATTATATATAATAATACCAAGAAAAGTATAACTAGATACTAAGCATATATTAGTTGAATTAATAGATATAGCTTTAATAATATGAGCATCTTTGTAAGGTAATACTTTTGTTTTATCAATATTTAATATTAATCTATTATTAGTGAACCATTCATGTAAATTTATAATAACTAAATTTAAACTATTACATAGAATCTTATTACTTGGTTCACTAATGCTAACCGAAGTATCGTCAGCAAAAAGTATAAGATTAAAATTAATATTTAAATTATGTAAGGCCATATGGATATCATTTATATATAAAATAAAAAGTACGGGTCCCAAAATGGATCCCTGTGGTACCCCAACATTAATGATATTTCTTTCAGAAAGTTCATTATCTATTCTAGTTGATAACATTCGATCTTTCAGATAGCTCTCAATTAAACGATTAGAAGTGCCCCTAAAACCATAATATTTTAACTTGTTTAATAGAATCTTATGATCTACAATATCGAATGCCTTTTTTTGATCTAGAAATAATGAGGCTACTTTATTATTCCTTTCTAAGTTAGATTCAATAAAATTATAGTGATCATATACTGCGTGCGAAGTTGAAGAATTTCTAATAAAACCATATTGTTTAGCATATAATAAATTATGTTTGTCGATAAAATGTAGAAATCTATTATAAATTATTTTCTCTAAAATCTTTGAAAATTGAGATAATAAGGAAATCGGTCTATAGTTATTAATATCATCTAGTTTTCCTTTTTTTAAAAGGGGGGTTATTACTGATATTTTCATATTATCTGGAATAGTAGTCACAAATTATTAAGTTAAAAATGTAAGTTAGTGGATCTAAAATAAAATAAAAAACAATTTTGATTATATTCATGTCAATGTTACAAAAATCTAATGAAGATTTAGATTTACAATCCCCAATAGCTGTCAAAATATTATTAGCAGATATAGGTGAAAAATAAAATGTATTTTTTTGAGGATTTTTTAAATATCTCTCGTGGGATGATCTATTTTCACTATTAACTATTGATAAGTACTTATCTTGTAGATCAGTATCTATTGAACTAAAAAACTTATTAAATGCACTTTTTCTTTCACAATTACTAAATATATTATTACCATAACAGATATTATCGGGAATGGTATTATATTTTTATGATCAGTTAATCTCTTAATTTTAACCCACATATCTGAACAATTATTGTTACAAAAAAATTGTTTATAAGCTGCATTCTTTTGTCTACGTATTATAGCATTTATCTTGTTTCTATATATCTTATATCTATTAATACTTACTGTATTTTTCAAAGTAAGATAATCTCGATATAATTTTTTTTTTTTTTTAATATCATTTTTAATTTTATTATTAATCCATATAATACTATTATTATTAATTTTTTTTTTATTATTATTAATCGTATGTGAAATAAATGGCCAATTTTTATCATATAGATTACTAAAATTTTCTAGAAAAACATTAAACGCTTTATTAACATCACTGCTGCTTTTCATTGTAGACCAATCATATGCAGCTAGATCATTAGTAAAATTAATAATATTTTGCGTAGACACATTTCTTTTTAATAAATAATTAGTTTTGATAGGCTGCTTAGATGAATAATTAGAAGAAAAATTAAAAAATAAAGGTAAATGGTCTGATATATTTGCTGAAAGAGTACCGGATACAGATTCTGGAACAAATAAAGTATTAATAAAAAAATTATCAATTTGAGTGGATATTTTATTAGTAATACGTGTTGGTGTGTCGGAAAGTCTACTAATTAATCCTAATTGATTTAAAATATTAAAAAATGCATGATAATCTAACTTATCTAATACATTTATATTAAAATCACCACAAAAAATTAAATTAGAAAAATTAAAATAGAAAAATGTTTATAAATAAAATCATAAAACAATTGTTTATTATAATTTGGTCGTCTATATAATAAACATATATGTATATAATTATAAGAAATATTATAAAATTTAAGTTTAAAAGTCATCATATCAATATCATCAGGTATTTGATCAGTTAACACTTCTACGATAGATGCCTCCAAACTTTTATCAACTAATGCTAATACTCCACCACCTCGCTTCTTTTTCTTACATAAACGATTTAATGAAATACATTATATGTAGGAAAATAAATTGAAGGATTATCATGATTTGTTAACCAAGTTTCCGTTAAAAGTATTATATTGAATTTATTGTGTATACAACTAAGATATTCCGTAAGAAGGTTAATATTTTTATTAAAACTACATATATTTAAAAGAAATATTGATATATCATCTCTCTTTGTAACATTTGAATTATAAGAATCAATAGATAATAACTTATAATTCATTATGTAAAAATATAAAAATGTAAATATAAAAAATATAAAATAAATGTATTATGAGGAAATAAAAAAACAGAAGAACAAAATATAAACGGAACAAAATAAAAACGGAAAATTACGAAGTCAACAACACAAAATAAAATAAAAGAAAAGAACAAAATAAAAACGGAAAATTTATATATATTTATCAAGTAAAACAATATCGGTTATGGCTATTTCTGAATCTGAATTATCCTTATCGATACTTATATAAACTGAATTGTTATATATCCAAGTTTTATGGATTTTTTTAGATTTTACCAATCCTCGTGCTTTATAAAAAATATTATTAGTAACAGAATTTACGTAAGGAAATATATTATAGTCGGAATTTAAAATGTTTGTTTTATTCTTTAGTATATCTATTTTAGTATAAATAGAATTCAGTTTTATGATATATTTATTGTTTATATTTTTTTTAGTTGAATTAGACTTAGAATTATCAACAGTATCTTTATTTAATTTCGGTTTAATTATATTGATATTTACAATGTCATTTATATTGATTTTTAAATCAAGATTGGTATTTATAAATTCCGTAAATGTATTTTTATTAGTAAAATCAATATTTTCAATATTATCTGTTATAATTTCATCCGTGTTCGACTTAAAAAATATAATACTATATATATATATTTATATATATATGAAATTAAATTACAAATAAAGGTGTGAATATAATGGTATATATGTATCTAATACACCGATAAGATATAACATGAATAATTCGAATATAATATTAATATTCCAAATAATTAGTAAATATGAAAAATATTGAAAGATTTATAAAATAGTTTGAATATATAAGTCAATAAATGTGAGAAAGGCTTAATTTATTCTAGAATATATTGTCCAGAAATATGTTTCTATGCATTGATTATGAAAATCATAATTAAATAGATTTGTATATGTATGTTATTAATATATGTTATCGGTATATTTGTCTTATGTTTTTAAAAAAAGTCCATAATATATGTTGATATATAAGGTATATCAATATATTACTAAGTAAATATATAGAGATACAGTTAAATTCTTATAATTACTAATTAATTAATTAATTAATTATTAATTCAACAATAACAAATATATCAATATAAAAAATGTATCAATCTAATGGAAATTTACTATATTAAGTTGTTATGCATATATGTTTAATATATTATAAAATGTATTTAATAATATAAATACACAACTAATCAAATAAAAATAATACTAACTAGTGGCATCATGGTCAGGAGTAGGTATATAGCTATATATATGGGAAACAAACATACATAGAATGTAATACATGTTAATTTGTTTATATTTATAAATATGCATGTCTATATTAATGTAACTATTATTTTATAACATATGTTAAATAATATATATTTGTAAATTATTGAATTTTATCAAAATAATTTTAAAACGAAACATTATTAATAATTAATTTGTATATATGTGTATGTTGTAATGTATAAAAAACGAAAATATTGCTTATATGATATTATCCATACACACAACATTAATGAACATATAATAAAAGTAAAATGTAATATAACATGAAAGCGTATACAATCTTTATGATGTCGATAACAATAAAACAAAATATTGTCCACTTGAAGCGATACTAATATCCACGTTATGTAAAGCTATTTACTGTTATGCTATACTTTATTCAATATAACTCCCATATCCATAAATATGAATAATGGACCGTTCCATTATGCATATTATAAGTTTCTTTGTATATATTATATAGTTCGTCATGCTTCATTGTATATTAGCGTCGGACTATATAAACGCGTCCGTTTATCTATTACAGCAGTCTAATAAATAATGTACTAAAGCCTTGACTATATCCACAATAAATTTATCATGATGGCTGTTATTTATGTGATAATTTCCACGCTAATATTCTTCCAATTATGAACACCCAACGATATTCTACTATATCTATCCCATACTTAAACCAATGAACAGAATACAAGCTAGCTGCTCTATTTAGATTCAAACTTGAATGTATGTATCAATTCGGCGGCCCATATGTATTCTTCTCAGAATCAAAGAAGAATATATTTATATAGATATAGATGGATGATGAGGATCAAAACCTATACGAAATGGCCAACCTGAAAATGGACGATAAAACATCCTTATCCAGCATATGGAGGCTTTTTGACGCATTTTTACTTATATATAAGTAATAATATTTAATTATATATAATACAAACCCACGGATCTTCATAGATAAACGGTTTACTATACTGAAGGTCTCAGAAAAGTTAACGAACTTAGTTAATCTATTTTAGTTAATGATACATCCCGTTGCCGTCAGAATATCAACAAGTGCAAATATACTAATTAAGATGACCGGCTCGTAAACCATATACTATCGGGTCTAGGCGATTACGTCATTAGAGGAAAACTGTTCGACGAATACTCGGTAGACTTGAATAATGTATCGATGTGTTCCTATCCCATGAAAACCTGCTAGCCGAAAGACGGATATACAGGATGATAAATACGTGCGATACGTTAACGCGAGGTCAAACCATGACCTTTCAAATATCTGATTCCTCTCGAAACTGCGGTAAGAACCACGCAATTTGCATGGCTATTGACTCGAGATGTAGTTTATGCGGGAGGCTGATCCAATGGGTTAAACAGTGCTGCCGGAGAAGTACAACCCCTCTCGCCACACTCGCTCTAACAATGTGAACACGGATATCGTAAAACGCTATACTGTTTATCGCTTACGGATAAAGACTAAAGTTGACACCGGCATGCAAGTTACCGCATATATAACTTACTAAAATACCCCCACCATCATTACCCCTTCCGGTATTATATCAGTATATGACAATACATATATTCATCTGAGATGCACGCCCAGTGGACGTCGTCCACTATACGATGCATACATAATTACACCACCTTTAATATACCATTATCGGTCGCGCATACCAATAGTTGCTCAATAATTGATCTCCATACCTATAGAACACTACAAATTAGCACCATCTAATATCACCTCTTGTTACTCAGATATATTATCAGACCTATAGAATTAAAGATCGTTTTGGACCGAGAAGTACAATCGATAATCCATGACCGACACACACTACACATAATATAAGAAGTTTCCGAAACTCTAAACGAAATGTGTCAAAATGACATCATTACGAAAGTAAAAATACCAACTCCATGAAAGTCGAGGTCGCAATGTCTATTATGATAGCTGACGCTTGTTTAGTTGTTTCTAGTAGTTTGATAGGCTGCTGTCTCTTGGTGCCGTTCTCAATGGCGGAGTAGGTTTTAATATATTATATATAGGTAGTAATGGTAGCACGTTGACCGTGCGTATGTGTCTACTTTTCGCGTACGAGAAAGAATGTTTCGGTACTGTTTAATGGTAAGTCTTAAGAAACCTCATCACGGGTATCGTTGTACGGGATACCCGTGTTCGCATTATTAGAGCGTGCGCGGCGAGATGGGTATACCCCTACTATACCCGTACTATAGTACTACGCCGGAAGTACTGCTTTGTCCAGTAGTTCAGCCTCTCGCACGAACTACAGCGTGAGCCGAGAACAAGGCGGATATCGTGATTCTTACCGAAGTTTCGACAGGGATCAGATTTTTGGACGGCCGTGATATGACCTTGACCTGACGTATCGTACGTATTTATCGTCCGGTAAAGCAGTCTGTCAGCTAAGAAATGTTGGTGGGATAGGCACATCTTGATAAATTTCACCGAGTCTATTGATTTGTCGTCAACTAATTTTCCTCAAAGGACGTTATCGCCTAGAACGGATCTGATTGGTCTACGAGCTGGTCGTCTGCATAGGTATATTTGCACTTCGTTATATGCTGAAGGCAACGGATATCATATTTTCGAGACCCAATTATCCACTATCAATCACTCATCCTTTTTTACTATCTCTACCAACTTCTGAATCTATAACTACCCTCGGTTTTACTATAACCTCTCACCTAGACTACTCTCCACATATTAATAATATGATTAGCACTGCCAACAATTTTCTATATAATATTAGAAAATCTCATTATAAGCTTACCTTCGCCATGACGAAATGTTTAATTCACTCGCTAGTATTCAGCAGAATTATATATTGCTGTTCATTATTATGTAATTTACCTGTTAACCTTATGTTACAACAAATTTGAGCGTATTCAACGTCGTGCTATACGTGTATTATATAAACTAAACGTTGCTTCAATAGTTTCTATATCTGATTTAATGAGATCAATAGGCTGGCTAATTAAATTAAGTTTAGATATATTTGTATACATAGGCTATTGTGTATTACACATAAGTCTATACACCGTGGATTTCCTGAATATTTAGCTTAATCCATTCATTTTCAGAGTTCAAACATATCCAGTTGGAAGTGCTACATCATGAAATAGGTGCAACAATCTACATCGTTGGCATTCTCTGAATCAGATTTCTCGGTTATTGCTCCGAACAGCTGGAATTCACTTCCTTATGATATTCGTTGTTTTACATCAATGTCATTGTTTAAACGTAAACTGTATGTCCATTTTAAGTCATTGTAGTTCGTTCTATTTTATTATTCGTTCTCTATTTATTTTTGTTTTTATTTTTTATTATCTAACGACGCCTATAACCACACAGTGTTTTCGTAGTCAATAAACTATATAAAAATAAAATAAATAAATATATACGAGTACATTGACTCTTCCGGGACCTTAAGTATTGTAAGGTATTTATCTATGAAGATCCGAGGATTTATTTCAGATGTGAACAATGTATCGAATAGTTTCCATGTGCTGGGTAGAGGTGTTTTGTCGTCTGTCTTCACGTTGGCCGCTTCGTGTAACATTTGACCCTCGTCCCCTATCCATATAAATACGAACATATTCCTCTCGGGTTCTGAGAGGGATGCGTATGGGCCACCGAATTGGTACCTACATTCACGCCTGAATCTGGATAGCTCAGCGAGCTTGTCGTCGGTTCCCCAGTTGAAGGATGAGATATCGTTGGGTGTTCATAGTTGTGATGTAATGGCATGGGGATTTACTCTTACGCAACTGCCACCATGTTATGCTGCGTGTTTATATATATATATATATATATTTATATATATAGAGTGAAACGCCAATGCTTGTTTATGTTTATTAGGGGACTTCTTATCAACTAATTATACATAGCGGCGGTCCGCTATATACCCAGCCGTCTGCACGTCGCGCGGTCATGCGAGACGGCAGGAATGTATGCGAGTCGTGATTCCAGGTACAAGGCGTACGTGCTCTGATATCACGTTGATTTACAGTATCGACACATATACATAAATATAATAGATAATAAGAGCCGCTGAAACCTAGCAGTTAGAACGACTTACATCATACCATAGTGATCGATAAATAACGATTTATCGTTGTATATACCGTATATATGTATTACTAGCTTGATGACACTATAGTTTTTATAATATATATACACTGTCTCACAGTTTCTTCGAGTATTAAAAATAAGCTCTCGGTACTACGAAACATGTCCTAGCATGATCGTACGACTTCATATTCTATAAATAATTCATATAACTGAACTATACAGCCACGTGTGTATTGTATATGCGTATACAATTGTAATTATTCATAACGAAACTACATAAACGTATTCCGGTTAAATAAACTGGAAGTTAGCCCGATAATCTTCATTCGTAATCATCACTTAAGAGTCTTCAGAATCACCGCTTCAAATGAATGGAATAAGCTGCCCTGTGATATCCGCGTAATGGCAACTACGTTTGATTTAAAGCTAAGCTAAATATGTACGCAGATGATGAGTGATAAGATACATGTAGGTGATAATAACAATTAAGTGATGACTGAACGTTATTAATTATCATAATTTCTATATATATATATATATAGAGTATACACAACTGTTAATATATATTATAATTTAACGGTGATATAATAAAATAACAATAATAATATTATTTGGTATAATATGCATATATGCCCGCAGTTATATATTTAATATTATATTTAATCTAATATAATATCTATAATAACTGGTGGAATAGCCTTCAACATTTACATAAAGTTTAATAAATAATTTTATATATTAACATGAATTATTTAAAATTTTATTAATTTTAGAATAATTGTAATATTTATAATAATTATAATATTTGTATATTTGCGTTATAATAATTTATCAAGTATATTTAATAGTAATACCTCACTTATAGAAATGAATACATTAATTATGTATTTAATATTTATATATTTCACAATACCTAATATAGTTATGACGAATGCATATAACCAGGTATGTATTATTTAGATTATGTACTTATTTAAATATATCTTATGAATATATATAAATACTACTAATAATATTAATTTATTTATTGAATCACGTATAATAATAGCGGATACAAATGGACCCCTCATAAGTCATATAATTGTACATATTATAAAAAACTGAGAGGGGTCAACCCAATATAAATATAAACATTTTTGTCTTCTTAAGTTTTGATTTAATTCTTATTAAGTTCTTGATAAATATGAGAGAAAAATAAGAACCAGCTGGAGTCGAACTTAGGAAATATCGCTTACTAGCTTTTGACAATTGTAATGAGCCATATACCCCAGGCTATATATAACCTTACTCTAATATATCCCCTACTCGATAATGTTCTATTATAGATGTGTTATTTAGTTAACTTATTTACATATACATACACATGTTTGATCTTACTTTAAATATATCCTCTTATAACTATAGTTTATACCTATAACCTATAACTATACTAGAAATATATTTCTCCCATAACTGGCTATTTTCGATCTCCAAATACTGTAATTTAAACAAATAGTACTGGATTTTCTAATTCTCTCCAGATTCACATCATTTGTTAATTTTGTATAGTTATCTAGTGATATTATATTAACACTCGCCCCATTATCTATCTGCAATTTTAAATTTCCCCACTTAGTTTGTAATGTTATTAAGTCTTCTTTTGCTCTCTTCTCTATTGAGAAAATCATCACGTCATCTTGTATGTTGAAAATATTTCTCATTATCTTGTTGACCATCTTCTGTGTTGACCTTGTTAACACATTGCTTTGAAATGGTTCTTTTGTCCACAATTCGAATATATTTTGCCATATACTTGTAATTTGTTCATGTCCCAAACATATTCCATGTCGCAAAATTTACATTTCATTAGTTTTTTTGATGAATTTTCTGACATCTTATTTTTATTCTTATATTTGTATGTACTCTGATTCTTGTCTGCAATATAGTGTATTTGTTACTCTTTTGATTCTTTGGATAATGTTTTGCACTGTTTCTGTGCAATATTTTTCTGTTTGCATAGTCTCACAAACTCTTCTGGGGTTATCGTTTCTCTTGTTATTATTGATTTTCGAAGCGATATATTATTCATACCGTTTATCAATCGGTCACGTATGATTTCGTCTTCTGTAATTTTTTGAAATTACAACGTTGCCTATAGTTATTACTTCTGTTGTAAATTTATCAAATGATTCTCCTTCTACTTGATTTCTTCTATGAAACATTAATCTCTAGTATAGTATATTTATCTTTGGTCTATGTATTTTTCAAAACTATTTAGCAATGTTTTTATTAACCTGTCTCCCTTTTGACCGATTGATCCTAGTATTGTTAACAATATCGCTATCGTAGTCGTTGGCTTCTTGATACTCATCTCACAAGCTACATAATATTGAGTCCAGTTTTTCCTCCAAGCAGGCCATATCGATCCGATATTTTCTCCTTCGATAAATATAGTAACAGTTACCGGTAACAATGTCATAATAATTGTTTTAAAAAAAATAATGTAAAACAATGTATTAATTAACTATAATCGTAATAAAATTAATTAACTCTTATTAGTTTCATACTACAAATATAATACAAATATAATACAATAAACATTTCTAGACAATTATATTTTTTTTGAAAATAATTTTTGTATTAATTTTTTTTATATAACGTAATTATCATGCATATATTTTGATACCGCTGTCACCATAACAAGTTTGGGTAATATAAATATAGATATTAATAGTTATAATATGATAGGGACTAACCATAAGTATTTAAAGTTTATATTAGTTAAGTCAGTTAAGGTATTTAAGTAAAACAGGAAGTAAATCTTGTTTATAAATTCGACTACATTTTGTAATATATTTTACAATAGGTGTGGCTACAAGTATTTTGATATTCGTAATATATTTTAAGTTTCATATTTTTGGCATATTTATTTTCAAATCCTTATTCTATATTCATTATTATTGTCTTTAATAATGGTCTGAATCTTGTAAAGTTATCAATTATTTAAGTTGTATTGAACTACTTGGTTTAAATGTATACTTCACTAATTTGTTATATCTATCATAATTGAAGTTATTAATTATGATGAATATATTAAAAGGGAGTCTCTATACTATTATTATTTCATTGAATATATTTCATTTAAATTACATATATCATGGGTCACAATATGTACCTTTGGCTTATAATAGGTATTTTTTGTCGACTTATTTATTTACTAATAGAGTAACAATGGTTTATAATTTGTTTATACTGTAATTATTGCTTCGTTTAAATAATAGTTAACTTTTTCTAATCCACAAATAACTTCTAGGGCTTATTTTACAATTACTGCGTAATTATTTTATATTTAAATCATAGACGGGCTGGGAGCTACAATCATTTTTCTATTTCCTTTATCATATTTTGTGAGAATATAGAACATATATCTTGATTTGATGCATCTACTGTAATTTTACTATTTTGATAAGAGGT
The DNA here is from genome assembly GCA_964019155.1 of Osedax fenrisi. Taxonomy (NCBI): domain Eukaryota; kingdom Metazoa; phylum Annelida; class Polychaeta; order Sabellida; family Siboglinidae; genus Osedax; species Osedax fenrisi. Next base: position 29,561,852 of record OZ025244.1, on the reverse strand, counting down.
AGAATTATTACACTTACTCCTGTATCTATTTTAAATTCATATTAAACCCTGACACTCTAACTTTGATTAGTTTCGTCCATGTTTTATTATTGGGTAGGATTATTTCTCGAAGGAATTTATAATCCCTTGTTGGCATCCTTATATCAATACAATTTAGACTTGTAAGCTGGACAGTTTCTATATGTATGTGTATTTTCAAATTTATCACAAGTATTTCTTATTATATTATTTTTATATACGTAATAAGTATTCTTGTATTCGTTCTTATTATAGTTATTCTTTATGTATTTAATATTCTCTAGTCTTCTTGTTTATTCTTTATTCTGTTCTTGAGATAGATTTAATAACTTTCAATGCCCTCATATATTTGTTGTTGTCTTTTAAAAAATAGGTACCTTTCATATGTTATTTTCACTTTAGGTATAAAATGGCTATAACATATTTTTGTTATTCTGTCAAGTATTTTGTTTAGAATAATGTAGGAGGATGAACGCGACTCTTTTAGCGTGTCAAACATGTTATTAAGTCCCCGCTAATGACTTGTATTCGACTCGGGAGAGCTAAAGTCTATGGGAGTACAGTGTACTCAGTGTATTCAGTACACCCAAAAAGAAAAAGAAAATTTTCCGACTGGAAGCGGTCGATTATCCTAAGCAGTAGCAGGACTTATTGGAAGATGGAAACCTATTAGATGGTCAACAACAAATCCATCCCAACTCCGAGTCATTATGGAAACTGATACATGGATCGGAAGCTGCACTAGAGTAGGCAACGGGAAACCACCCTGGTGTAATCCCAAGAAAACTCCCATTATAGATAACACACAAAACGCTATAAAGTCGACAAACGATTCCCCCAGGTTAGACGTATTTAAGTATACTACTGGAGAAGAGTATTGCCCTGCCACGAATATGTGCAACGATTATTACGTTTATACTCTACATCAGAAAGGACGAACACCAATCGAGAATTATGCAATATAAATCATAGTGAAAAACCATAGAATAGCAAAAGAAAGAGTGATAATCGGTACATGTAACGTAATAACATTATATAATAATATTTGGAAGTATTCTAGAGATAAATGGAAAATACTGATATGAATCTTCTAGGAATTAGTGAGATGAAATAGATAGGAATGGGATACTTTATTTCAAATGAACATGACATCTGTTATTATGGACAGGAGACATTATAATATAATGGAGTGGCATTTATATGTAATAATAAACTCCGAAGATATGATGGTAACCATGTTTTAACCCAGTAATTGACAGAATTGCCACACTACGCCTACAGTTTAAACCTATAAACATAACTGCAGTACAACTATTCGTCCCTACATCTGACTCAGAGGAAGATGATATAGAAGCTTTTTATGAAATAGTACAATATTTAATAGATCGGACACAAAGTGGAGATATTATTTATATTATAGATGACTGGAATGCTACGGTTGGAGAAGATATATCAAATGACATTACTGGTAACTTTGGTATGGGTGAGAGAAACGAGCGAGGTTATGAACTTGTAGAATTTAGTAGAAATTAGATAGACCTTAGAATTATGAATACATTCTTCAAGTTTCATCCATAGATTCATACGTGGGATCGCCGTAAAAAAATAATAGAAACCAAATTGATATTAAGTTATGCACGACCAGATGGAACAGCAGTATAAATCGAGATGCAACATTGCCTGGAGCTGATTGTGGAACTGACCATAATTTTATTATAGCAGATATTAAGATCAATCTCAAACTAATACAACTATGAAAGAAAATTCCAATATATTATGTTAAAAAAATGGACTTGACTATGGTGTAAAGATAAATAATGGGTTTAACGACAATAGATGATAGAGAACTTAAATTACATTCGAAATATTCTAAAAGAATAGCGCATAAAAAGGCCCAGAAAGTCAAAAGAAAGAAAGTTTAAAAATGCCTATAGGAGGAAGCTTTAAAAATTCACAAGAACGACATGAAATGCGCAATAAAAGAAACTATGAATAGTGTATAAAGAATAACCAAACATTCCAGAAGAAATCAATAGAGTAATAAGTGCGAAGAATCATAGAAAAATGTAAAAATATTTAAGAGATTAATAAAATGGGTAAAACAAGAGACCTGTTTATAGAAATAAAATATATGACAGGAACATGCAGCTCAAGCTGAAATATTGGTTTTAGAATAAAAAGATATAAACAAAGATATAGCACAATATACATAAAATCTCTACAGAAGAGATCCCAATATAAATGACATTTTTAATGAGAGTTTATATCAGGATAACCTGCTATATTAGAAATAGTAGTAAAAGAAGCAACTCAACATATATCTAACAGAAAAGCTCCAGGTTGCGACAGAATACCAATATATTTCCTAAAAGCATGAGATGATGAGGATATAAGAGTTATGACGAGTACGTGTATTAGCATATGAAAACAAAAATATGGCCAAAATACTAGAAGAAACCATATATATACCTATTTACAAAAAGGGCGATAAAAGAATGTGGAAATTACATAATAATCACTATAATATCACATGCTAGTAACATACATCTAAGAGTATTGCAGAAAATATTTGAAACCTTCTTCATATCTAAACTACAAATAGTACAAGCCGGATTTCGAAAAGGTAGAAAACTACAAATAATACATTTAACTTGAGATGGAGTATGGTAAATGATAGAGATCATCAAAGAGAACTCTCCATGTGCTGCATTAACTACAAAAAGGTATATAACTCTGTATGGTCATTAAAGACTACGGTACACTCTCAAAGATATATGAGTACCGGAGAATGTTATAGTATTCCTGATAAATCTATACAATAATCAAGAATCGACTGTAAGTCCAAAGTATGGTGAGACAAATAATAACCCGATTGGTAAAGGAGTACGGCAAGATGCATTCTATCTTAAATGCTATTAAATATTTATGCAGAAAGAATAATGCGGTATATCCTAGAAAAGGAGGATAAAGACATTGGTATAGGAGGATGGAAATTTACAAATCTTAGATATGCCGATGACACTACTATGATATTGGGAATAAAAGATGATCTCACGAAGCTAATAACAAAAGTCAAAAGAGCAAGCGAAGAATCCTGATTATATTTAAACAACAAGAAAATAAAGGTGATAACTACAGGTAAATTTAATAAATATAATAGTAGATGATAATAATATCGAAATCGTTGATAAATTTATCTTCCTGGGAGTACTAATTACAAATTATGAAGAAACCGACAAGGAGCGAAGAAGACTCGCAATGTGAAAATGTATAATTGGAAGTCTGAAGGGTATATTCAAAGACAGAGGCATCAGCATAAGTACCAAAATAATGATTTTTCAAAAACTTGTATTTCAAATTATCCTCTATGGAGCAGTAACCTGGACTATCAAAAAAGTAGTGATTTATATTTTCGAACTATGGTGTTGGAGGAATCTTGAGATCATTTATATAATAAAATCTAAAAGTACGCTAGAATCTATAATTGTCAAGTAGGCCCTATCATTTTTAAGACACGTTGTTAGAGTAGATGTTATGGAATTGCAAATGATACTGGGAAGAAAAGAGGCAGACCACGTTGCACTTGGATAGACAACATACACAAATATTTCTCTAAAGATATCACGAATCTCAGATTAAATTCTAGAAACAGAGCGTAATGTAGATTAGCTACAATGGACGTCGCCAGGAATCCTTTCACTCGTCGGCACAATCCAACTAGTATTTTATCATATTCTTTATTATTTAGATCTTTAAGAATCTATATATCAAATTCTTTATATATATATATATATATATATATATATATATATATATATATATATATAGAGTGCGTATTTCCTATCTCATATAGACATTTAAATATTTTGACTTTACTTTATTTCTTTCTAATTGATTTTCACAGGCATATATATAGTTATTATATTTCCACTTTTATCATTTCGTAGGTCCCGTGCTTATATCTAGGGTATTAGATATATATATATATATATATATATATATATATATATATATATATATGTATTAGAATATATGTTATCCATCGTTGTATTGCATCATATTATATTTAATTTATTATTTAGATATATCAATAAATATAAACTAAATTTCAATGCAAATAATATATATATATATATATATATATATATTATATTAATATAATGTATAAAAATTATTTACTTATTGTTTAATAATATTTTCAATTCCTTTATTTTATACTTTATACTTATATTAACTTTGCATATAATTCACAAAATTCACTATGGTGTAATCTATTTTTTTCTGTCTAATAATAAAAGATAAATGTACATGTGATATTAATATATGATATGAAATAGGAATTATATGCAATATATATTGTTAATTTTATTAATTCTATAATATATTATAAAATAAAGTGTTATACGAAAATAATATATTATATACTAATATTACACTCCTTGTTGATATAAAGTAAAGGTATATATATATATATATATATATATATAATATTACATAATATATATATTTAGGATGCTGTCACGTAATATTATAATTATATACAATATAGTTATTAATTCGTCTACTATACATCGTCAGTTAACTAGTTATGGAGTTTCTTTGACTAGTTAGACATGTAGTTATACAGATATATTATATAGATATTTATGATAGATATTAATATATAAGATGAATTTAGTGGGAATCTTTGTGTGAATTTAAGTTAGTAGGGGAAAGTAACCTAATACGGACACTTTAACAATAAATGGTATTAACATTTTATGACTCATTATTTTTATTCATAAATTACAATATATTAATATACGATTATAGATATTATTGTGATTTAAAATTTTATTTAATCTTTTAATTCCATAGATAACGAGGGTGTCCGTATTCGGTACCCGTGTCCGAATACGGAAACCCTGTGTTATAATACGGACACCCTATATACCACTAGATAAACTATATATTATTGATGAATCAATCAGACAAATTACAATTACATTATTTATAATTAATTTTATGAATAATTTATTCTAATTTAATTAGTTAATAATTTATGTATTTGTATTATATTTTAATTAATAATACAATTTAAGTATCTAAATAATTAAATTTTTAGATATAGCTTTATTTGTGGTATTATTATTATAGCGCACGACATTTTTATGAAAATCAGAATAGTTCATACGCTATGCGCTGATTGGTTATATGGTGTCCGTATTAAGACATATAGGGGTGTGGTGTTTAGGATAATGTGGCAGGCGTTTCCTACTTATAAAAAACGTTCAAAGTTCCAAAAATAAAATAGGGCTAATATATTTTCGTATATTATCATAAATATTATTCTATTGGTTGACCCCAACATTTTCGTAATTTCTTATCAGGTGTTTTAGCAATATTATTTCATTGGCTATTATTTCTTGTTTATAATAGAAAAGATATTAAATTTATTAAATTTTAAAAATATTACATAATTATTATAATCTGCTATAAAATACAATCATTTATAATAGTATATATAAATGTTTTACAACTAAGTTTTAGAAAAAAATTATATATAATTGTTATACATGTTTTAATGTTAAATTAGATAAAATAGTCTGATAAACAGCGAAATTGTAATCAAATTCGGATATTATTTAATACAAATTATGTATGTTTATAATACCGATTTTTTATATTGTGACTAGAATAAAAGTAATGATATTATTGGAAAGAGGATGATAACATACTATTTTATGGCTATGCATGAAGGGCGGCACACTTTATAAATGAACACTCGTGTGGGAGGTGTGTATGAGGTCACATTTCACTATTGACAGCTGAATTTTCGAGAGTTCAATGTGGGCGGTCTTATATCGTTACGCTCTACTGCACATGCTAATATATTCTGAACGTGTAACACCTATATGCATAAAATATACTGCGTATACAAATTAACTCCGATTCGTTTATATACCGTGCATACAAATACATACATATGTATTATTTATATAACTATATTTATATACATATATACATATATCCCTACATGCACACATGCATATTTATTATTTATATAAATATATACACATATACACACACATACCTACATCCATATATGCGAATTTATATAATCTTATTTATATCATCAATTATATATTAATGTTATATAGTTAATAGCTATAGTTGTAGCCACGTGGAAGGCAGCACTGTGTATGCTGGCTATACTATAGGTGTAGGTTAAATCTAGTAATCAATGAAGGTGGTAGGCAGGTATGTGGATATCACATGAATCATGGGTTAAGAAGAGGTCGTCATTTTATATTATACTTTACATAGGTAATATATATAAATATACATTTACATTTACACCCAAATTACAAATTAAACCCTAAGTTACATTATTAGTTATTTATTTATAGGTACTACTAGTTATATCATATAAACACTATTTACTAAATATATACGAATGTATTATAGCATCATAACAATATTGAACATGTGTACTATATTGAATCATAGTGTATATTAATCTAGGTCATCGAGGGATTAAAATGAGACAAAGGACTTTGCTAGTTTATATATATAGATGTTACATAATTACACACGCACACAATTCTATATTGACTTAGTTACATATACATGTAGGGAAATGCACACAACATTATTTTGTGTTATCCAATTTGTATATCCATATATTTCTATATAGTAATTAGTTAAATACATTTGATAATTCAAATACATATAGCTAGGTGTAATGTATGTATAGTTATATATATAATATATGTTACGTTATATTGTATATGATACAAAAGTATTGAATGTATTTATTTTATTAATTATGAAATATATTAATAAATTATAATATGAGTGATATATAATAATAATGATAATAATATTTACACGTAAACAAATAACAGAAACTATTCATTATCATTATCAGCATTGTCATCGTCATCATCATTAATTGATATCATATCGTCAGATGGATTGATAAGATAAGATCATCTCATTAGTAGATCAAATGCAGATATACTAATAAGAATATCTATCGAAGAATACTTATCGAATAATTCCATCAGTAGATGGTTATTATATTTAAATACAGATTTGTGTTGGCGGTTGATTTTTTACATGATAACCATAGCACAAGTTAGCTCCAAATCAACTGCCATTTCATGTATAATGTTAACCAATTTATACATATTAATGTGTGGTTCACCGACACGTTTATTCAGTATACAATGAGAAGCTTCCGTATCGTTGTTGGTTCTAATACACCGAAATAGTATAGACTGGATGTGTGTTGGAATAGATCCATTGACGCCGCATATAACGTCAAGTTGCTTCATCATGTGCTGCTTCATCCCGCACACATTGCTAGTTCCTCAAATTGAGAGGATATTATCTTATCAATCAATCTGACGATATTATGTCAATTAATGATGATGATGATGACAATGTTGATAATGATAATGAATAGCTTCTTTTATTTTGTTACGTGTACATAGTATTATATAATGATATCATTATTATTATATATAACTCATATTATAATTTATTAATATATTTCATAATAAATAAAATAAATACATTCAATACTTTTGTATCATATACAATATAACTTAAAATATATTATATATAACTATACATACAATACACCTAGCTATATGTATTTGCATTATCAAATGTATTTAACTAATTACTATATAGAAATATATGGATATACAAATTGGATAACACAAAATAATGTTGTGCGCATTTCCCTACATGTATATGTAACTAAGTCAATATAGAATTGTGTGCGTGTGTAATTATGTAACATCTATATATAAACTAGCAAAGTCCTTTATCTAATTTTAATCCCTCGATGACCTAGATGAATATACACTATGATTCAATATAGTACACATGTTCAATATTGTTATGATGATATATATATATTATAATACATTCGTATATATTTAGTAAATAGTGTTTATATGATATAACTAGTATATATAAATAACTAATAATGTAACTAAATGTATATTTTTATATATTACCTATGTAAAGTATAGTATAAAATGACGACCTCTTCTTAACCCATGATTCATGTGATATCCACATACCTGCCTACCACCTTCATAGATTACTAGATGTAACCTATAGTATAGCCAGCATACATATATGTGCACTGTGCACTGTGATGCCTTCCACGTGGCCACAACATACAGCTATTAACTATATAACATTGGATAATATAATATATAATTGATGATATAAATAAGTATATATAAATTCGCATATATGGATGTAGGTATTTGTGTATATATTTATATAAATAATAAATATGCATGTGTGCATGTAGGGATATATGTATATATGTATATAAATATAGTTATATAAATAATACATATGTATGTATTTGTATACACGGTATATAAACGAATCGGAGTTAATTTGTATACGCAGTATATTTTATGCATATAGGTGTTACACGTTCAGAATATATTAGCATGTGCAGTAGAGCGTGACGATATAAGACCGCCCACATTGAACTCTCGAAATATTCAGCTGTCAATTACCTCCTACACACCTCCCACACGAGTGTTCATTTATAAAGTGTCCCGCCCTTCATGATTCCCCTATTTTATTCATATTTGACTATTTCGATACAAATAATTAAGATAAAAGATATAGCCTAAAATGTCTAGTTTGAGGGTATGAATTTTCCTAAATATTAGCATACTATTTATTACTAAGTATGCAGCTAATTCACAGGTAAAAGGTACATATATTGTTGTTATTTAATAAAAAAATATTATTTTAAAAAATGATTTACTTTTTCGCGCGATACCAATAATCGTTAAATAGTGTCATTTTTTAATCGATTTACGTAATCGAAAAATTTAAATTCGACGCAAATTTTTAATAACAAACATTATCGTGGATAATTTTATCGTAAATAATTTCGTAAAAATGAGTTTCTTTAATTTCGAATACATTACGTAGATTTACGAACTCCAACATCCGATTTGAATATCGAAATAACAATTGGTAAATCGGAATTTATTTACCCGTATTATTGAGAAAAAGTTCACGAACGAGTAAAATCGAGTTAATATTTTTTACGTTACGAGTTTATATTAATTATTTCCTATCTACGCCACGTAAACATAAATTATTAAACATAGGTGATGTAAAAAATCAAAATCTAAAATAATTATTCGATTTCAATAATTTTAACTTTATTAAATAGATAATTAAAATAAAATATACTTTGATAAATAATGACTTCTTATGTTTAATATTCTTCGAGCTACGGTCGAAAAAGTGAAAAATACATGATTTTAGAATAGTCTATTGACCGACTTCCGGTAAATTTTTCGTATAAATTATGAATTCATCAGATTAGGAGTACGAAAATACATGTAATAAAATCAGAAAAATCATGAAAATATGAATAATAGGGTTTCCATCTCTGTTTTAATATTTCGCCAAATGTCATCAGAAAAAAATATAGATTTATAAAAAAATATTTTTTCTAAAATCTATTCTATAATTATATATGCATTACATACCGAGTGAGTATACAATTATATATATATATATATATGTGTGTGTGTGTGGTCATTGATATTTTGAATTTTATTTATTTTCATAGTTTTGGTTAGGTTGGGTTAAGTTTTAATATTGGTAGTTTTTTTTAGATGCATTACTTACCGAGTGGACCTATAAAAGTATAGTGATATATGTGTGTGTTGTCATTAATATTTGGAGTATTAGTTATTTTCATTGTTATTGTTAATTGGATTACGTTTTAATATTGGTGGTTTTTTTAGCTGCATTACTTCCCGAGTTAGCCTATAAAATAATATTTATTTATATTGTTATTTTCACAGTTGTGGTTAGATTGGATTCAGTTTTAATATTGGTGGTTTTTTTTAGCTGCAATACTTACCGAGTGAACCTATAAAAGTATAGTGATATGTGTGTGTATGTTTTTATTGATATTTTGTGTTTTAGTTATCGTCATTGTTTCGGATAGGTTGGGTTAAGTTTTAATATTCGTAGGTTTTTTTTATCCGCATTACTTCCCGAGTGAGCCTATAAATGCATATACTTTTTTTAGTTGCATTACATATATATGTATACTATATACCTATATACCTAACTGCATTACATCACCAAGTGAACCTTACGATCGATCACGGGCCAAGCCGGGCCCCGGCCACCTAGTATATATATATATATATATATATAGATACTAATATAATACGTAAGATAACAATAACATTTCAATAGAATCTTCTAGTTATAATACCACGAACAATAATATATGAAATATTCACATACGTAATAAAATCTATATTAATAATATGATTGTCGATAGAGTCCAAACATAGTAATTAATAACTATACTGTAAATTTACACATCTACAAATCACATTCATCTAGACCTCCATTTGTATCAGCTCCATACAATTTAATAATCAAGTAATCATTCCTATAAATATAACAATGAAAAATTAATATGTATAAATAAAAATTAGATGTAATAATAATTATACTTACTATGTACTCTGCATTTTCAACATGTATAGTTTTAGATTATTATATCCAGTCTCCAATAATAATCAGTAAGTTGTTGTATCAGTGCTTCTTCTTAGACTATCATTAACTTATAATAGCAGTAGATGTTATGTCAATTTCCCTCTAGATTATCCGTGGTATCTAATAATATATGGCCGCTAACTATAATAAAATAAATGCGTTATTTTATAATAATGATAATTCATAATTAAACAGTGATTAATATATGAACAACATTATATACAATATTTTAAACTAATATACTACTGAATTCATTATCATGAATCATCATTATATATACAAAATTAAATTAAAGATTGTGATTAATATATAATATTGTAATATTATTTTATTATAAATATAATGTAGGGAGTACTTCATGGAGTAGCTATAAATCAGAGTTAAATTATAATGTTCAAACAAATGTATTTAGTTATAATTGTAACAAACTTAATTAAGTTAATAGATTTTAACCAACTAATATATTAGATTTATTGTCATGGGTTTAGATGGATATAGATTACTTCTATCAAATAAAGTTTATAAGTTTTAATAAGTTAAAGAATATTAGCATGCAAAGAAATTTAAATATGTACATATTATATTGATAACATTAATTATAAAAAAGTATTATTTATTTTATATTCTTATATTATTTTATATTATTTAATATTCTTAAAATACACATGGAACAAACTAAATATAAAACTGATAATGTATAAGTTGATTTGTAATATACTTTATAATTTTTATAGTTTCTACAAAGTGGGGATACCAAAATGAATCACACTATTTACAAATTAAATCTATCATGTATAACGCAAGAAGTTAATACATATTGTTAAATTAATAGCGATTAAATAGGTGGGCTTCAAATATTATAATGAAGATAATTTATGTATAGTGGGCGCTAATCATATTATATAAGTGTAAATCTTTTATTTATATATAAAAATAACAAGTTATTAACAATATTATTTATATAACATATTAGTATTATAATAACGTTATTACAGAGTATATATATATATATATATATATATAGTACCCATATTATTTACACAGTATATTGTATAGCGTCAATTTATACTGTGAATATTGAAATAGTGCAACATTTGTATTCAATATAGTAATATAAATTAGTATATGGGTCCCAGAGTATTAGGATTACATAAAATATAGTATTATTAAGTAGTTCCCTCACAAATAATGTCTATATATGGGATATGAGTGATTATATGGGATCTTGCGCGAAGTTATTGCGTGCGAATTGATCTCGTACGATATGTTAATTTAAATGATTATTTATAAATAGTATAATTTACAATGCGCACGAAATCATCAAACCAAATTAAAATAATCCGCATGCAATTACTTCGCACGATATCACTGGTTAACTATTTATGTATATAATATGTTACACAAATAACAAATGTCTATATAATGTGAAAATTAATAATTTTTAATTAGGTCTATCTACATTATTGTCGGTGTTAATTATAGTTATAATGAGAATATATATATATATATATATATATATAATATAATGTATAAATATATATATATATATATATATATATATATATATATATATATATATCAAATGTAATGTTTTTATAAAGCACTGTTCACATGTACATTATTTTGTAAAATATTTTTCGGATAACGTATGTACGAGTAAAATCATGTACTTTTCAGCATTAATTGCACTATGTAATAATTATAACTTATACTATAGTCATGATATTTTATTCAATATTAAATAAAATGCACACATGCATATCATGTTATATATCAGGCCTTATTTTTAGAATTATAAATTATTAGAATATATAGCGAAAAAAGTGCTGTTTATATTACTCGTGTATTTTTTTATTTACGATATACACATATATATATATATATAACACTACAGTTTGATACTTTATCAACATACGTTAATAAATATTAAGAATACTTTTGATTATAATATTAAATTATCTTATTTCTATTAATATATTTTACAAACTTATAAAATACATATTAAATTCATTGGTAAACGCATAATTATGTTACTAGAATTATCCCACTATTCGATAAATGTGAATAAATATCGGAAATCTGAACGGTGTTAAATTTATCGCTATACATGTATATTGCAATATTATTTTTATGTAATTTTTCCGCTATCATTTCAAAAGTGGGTATATATTATTGTATTATATAATTTATATATTAGGATATATATTATTAGGATATATAAATATTGTACAATATTAATTCGCATTTCAAACTGGATATTTGTTATTAATATATATATATATATATATATATATATATATATATATATATAAATATTGTTCAATTTAAATATGTATTTCTAACTCATAATATGTAGATACTCTATATAATATAGGTAATTTATTTTTTCACATTATATATGATATGTAATGAATCATAAATGACCGTACATTACAAATATTGTAAATATTATTTGAGTTACGTGGTATATAAATACATAAGTAAAGTTAATTGTTTACTAATGGTAGTATACATTAACATATATTTAATATATTAATACTTATTTACAATATAATATTATTAATAAGTATTACTATTATATCCTAATTATTCTGTATTATAATACATTAGTATTAATAATATTTTAAATTATGTATTATAATGAGATTTTTTATATTGATTCTAATGTAATAAAATTGATATCATTGGAAATATTATTAAATTCAATAATGCAATTTACATTTAGTTTTTTTAAATTAATATTTAATAAAAAGTTATGTGCGAACAAATTATAATTTTATATGATAATTATTATAATTATTATATAGATTATATTCACTGGAATATTATTTTAGTATTAAGGTTTGCATTGGATATAATATATTATAATTATATGAATATAGAATATGCTAAATGTACAGTCATTCATGGTATAATGATTATTATATGTTTTAAATATTTAAATTCAAATATTTGATAAAATTAATTATAAAATGAATTTAAATTTAATAATATTTTGTATGCAATATATTGTAATACCAACGGTATTTCGAAGAATGGCATTCTCAGTAATACAAATATGCATGTATAGTTTTAAATTAATAATTATTAAAGTTGAATATATTAGTTTTAAGATAAATTGAAATATTAAATATTAAATTATAACAAAGTAAATAATAAATTACAGTGTTTATAAACACAGTTTTCAAAGATAATAATATCTTCAACCAATCAAATGTCTTCATATAATCTGTCAGTACCGCTTGATTACATAATCATTTGGAACTTTTTGGAATTTTTCGTAAATATATCTTAAACACAATACCTCTAGAGTGACGGTATATGGGACTTATATGACCTCTAGATATATGCTTATAACTTAATGAATATTTTATATCATATATAGAAATTAAATATATAATTTTTTGAATGCTTTATTTTTAATAATATAATGTTAAAGTTTATATCGATACATTTGTATATTCTTGAGTAGGTTTTATGTATAATTTTGTTTTCATAAATTTAAAAACGTAATAAAAAAATCAGTTTATTGCATATATTAGCAATATTTTGACTAATTAAAAAATTATAAAACTATTTATATAATTATGAATATTTTATTCGTTAACATTTTTTTGTAAGATTTATGGTTTATAATTTTGATAAAAAATGAAAATGTACGTTTTCCCACCTTAAAATAGATATTAGTCACGAAATCTATATATTCGATAAAAAAATATCAATAAATATTATAGTATATTTGGAGAATATATAATAGATTATAATATACTATAATTAAATTATTATTTATCTAAACATTTATTTATTTTCAGATTGTACAGGTAGTTAAGTGATAATGTGAATTGGTTATGTACTATATTATCTGCAGTTATCAAATAATAATTATTATACGATATATAAAAAATTATAGTATATTTATTGATAATATAATTTGTATATTAAATAACATACAAATTTGTATATAAATTATGTTTAAGGATAGTTATTTTTAGTTAACTAAAATGTATAATGTGAGCGTAACTGGAATATCATTAAGAATATATATAAAATAGAGACTAATGTATGTATGCATATATACACAAGTTAATTAAATAATAAAATTTAATACCGATAAATACAGTATAGGGGTATAGCTAATATATATATATATATATATATATATATATATATATATATATATATATATATATATATATATATATATATATATATTTCCACAAAAATACCCTTCAATATATTGGTATATGTATTTAAATGTAAAAAATATTGTATATTCAAATTATATTATTATTATTGCCTTTTTAACATTATTTGAATAAAATGAGTTATATGTATTATTAGTAATTCATTATCTATGTTCACTATCATGGTATTGGTGTTATAAACAGGTTAGTTTACTAATTCATTTAATTTAATTAATTATGATAAATTATTAACATTATTATATAACACCATATATTGTTAAGAAATAATTAAAATTATTATCAATATAATATGATATAACTTCATATTGTATAATTAATCTAATATTAATTATTTTAAAAATACATATATTATATTTTATAATTTTTATTTATATGCATATATATTATTTAATTAGGTGATATATTTTATAATAATATACACTATTTTAGGAATATTGTGAAGATGACAAGGTAGATAATCAAGGAATGTTAAAAAAAAATGTAGTTCTCGGTATCAATATAGCAATGTATATATGCACCCATAAGTCTATTAAATCCCTGAGTAATTTTTCATTCTATAATATAAATCACAACAACATTGTAAGTATTTATTCTTTAAATTTAAAAAATAATAAAATAACATTTATACCTAATAATGCGTTTATCAAATTGACAGTGCTAATACAAATATATTTAAGCAATAATGAAATTACTATTATAAATAGTACTATGTTTAATAATAATAATAAACTCATGTCAATTTATCTATCTAGAAATAAAATACACACTTTTAACTTAAATTTAAATGCACTACAAAATCTAAATATTTTATATATAGATAATAATCACTTAAAGTTTCTAAATGAAAATATTTTTAAAAAATTCATAATTAAAGCTACGTATTTATACATACAAAATAATAAGTTTACTTGTTTTTGTAACATGTACTGGATAGCAAATATAGCCAAATATATTATATCATCTATAACAACAGAGAATGATTTTTGCTCTAGTTCAAAGTTAAAAACAACTAGCTTAAAATGTTTTATAAAGCATAAGTCTGGATCAGGAAATTGCAATAATATGATTTTTCCAACCTGCATTTATTGTTAGTAATATATATATATATATATATATATATATATATATATGTGTATACGTAATAAATTAGTTTTCTCTAAATATACATACCATATTAATTATAATTTTAAATTATCATAAATAATTAAATTATTATGTTATATAGTTAAATTATTAATACGTATCAAATGTATACATATAAATATAGATATTATGTATATATTAGGGATGTAAATGAATCGATAAATAATAATTCTATTCGATTTGTTTTAAAATTATAATATTCGTTTCATATTATATTCATTTAAAAATTCTAATATTAGTTTCATATTCGATCCCAGTAAATCAATATTTGAAATATGTTCATAAATATTTGTAATTTATTTACGCATTTTGAAAATTATTGTAAATAATTTACAAAGTTTGAAACTATCTGAATATTTAAAAAAAATAAACACCAAGTTTATAACATATTTGAAAATATTATACGAAAATAATACGAAAATAATTTTAATATGCAACGTTTATAATTTTTTAGAAAATAAAACATGTAGTTTGCAAAATATTTGAAAATGATTTACACAAATATACGAAAATTATTTTCAAAATTTTACGAAAATAATTTATAAATAAAACTTAAATTTGGAATTTAAAAAAAAATAAAACACGAAGTTTGTAAATCCTATATTATATAAATTAATTAATATATTGTCTACTTTCTATTATTTATTTATGATTAATGAAATAAATTTAAAATAGATAAGATTTTCATTCTTAAAATTTATTTTTATTTATATATATATATATATATATATATATATATATATATATATATATATATATATATATATATATATATATATATATTGATATACATATTTTATATTATGTATGGTTATCCAATACAAAATAATAGAGGATAGGTCTGCAAACACAAATTAATAAACCACTTTATTCAGTTAAACTAATTATTCAATGAAGTAAAAATATGTATTTAATATATTTATATATTTATTTGATATATTTTAATATATTTATTCTAGGCTTATATATATATTACCATATCTTAAAATAATTGAAAATTATTTGCAAAATTGCAAAAATGTCCACAAAATTTTCAAAAACTTTTGTAAATTATTTTAAAATCTGGTTTACTGAGATTGCTATATTTTACTATTAATTACAGAATATATTGTATTAACTAATTTAAAGCCTAGGTTATGAATATTAAAATAAGGAATAAGAAGAATAAATATTAAGAAGAAATACATTTATTTGTTGTTAAAAATACTAACTTATCTACATTATAATCAGATAATCTATTACGATTTGTTGACAATATATTTCCAGAAATTGAACATATTTATTCACTAGTAACTAATGTTGCTTATGCAATCAGATAGTTGAAAGCAATTTTATATAGACTTTGTTATATTGATTACTCTACATCCACAATTTCAGAGTAGAAGTATTTATATAAACTCTATCTTGCTTCAGTGTGTAACGATGAAATGTCAAGGAGCATATCTTAAATTAATAGTTATATGCTAGTATATTTATAATTAATTTATAAAATACATAACCCAATTTAAAATACAACAATAATATATAATAATTTAATTATTAATATAAATGAATACAAATAAATACGAATTATTCGTATTCGTTCTACAAAGTATTCAATTCATATGCGTATTCTGTTTTTTATAATTTAGAAAGATTCAATTCTGCTTCAAATTGTAAAAGCTTCTATTCGCATATTCGTTATTCGTATTAATTTATATCCCTAGTATATATACATATCTAATTTGTATACACATATTGTTTTAAAATATAATAACTATTAAAATGTTAGAGATTATATATGTTTTTACAATAACCCATTTATTTATATTATTTGTATATGAATATATATATATACAACTGCCTGTGTGGCTCATTGGCTAATACGTCAGATATAAAAACAGTAGGACATGGTTCGAGCCTCGTCCGGACCATTAATTAATTTTATAAAATGGGTCTTAAAATATTATTTAGAAGTGATCTTATATAATTGTGTATAAATAAATGATCGGCTCTCGTTAAAACCAGTATTGAATTAACATGAGAGCGGCTTCGAAGGACATTAGAGCCATATATGATTATAAGTTAAAACTTCATCTAAGTTCCTGGATGGGATGAAAGGACTCCACCAAATTAAAATAACAATGACAATAACAATATATATATATTAAAATTGTTACCTTATATAAATTATAAATATGAAATCGTAAACATAAAATTTCTCTTATCATTCATGTTTCTAATTACATTATAAGAATATTTAATTATAGAATTCAAATTTATAAATAAGAAATTTTTATATTTAAACCTTTAATAATAAGAAATTTTAAATACTACTGCAGTAAATTCCCAAAGAATATTTATATTTAAAAAATGAAAACATGTACTCATATATTGAAATTTGTATACTACAAGTTATATTTATTTTTATTAGTTTATAATATTTTATATTAACATGAAGAATAAAATGGAAAATAAATATTCATAGTATTATATTTAATTAATTATATTATTCTATGGATAATAAAGCTTCTTGTTATTTGGTTCTTCTTGATCTGTATAGTGCCTTTGATATGTTAAATCATAAGATTATTTCGTACCGTCTACGTGAAATAGTTATTCATGGACAGGTTCACAACTGGTTGATGTAATTTGTATCTAATATAATATCTTCGGTAAAGATCAAGTCATCTTTGTCGGCTCCATTTGATCACATTCATGGCGTTCCTCAAGGATCAGTACTGTGTAAGATTCTTTTTATTTTGTATATTCTTCCCATTAATTTTATTTTTATTAAATACCCATATATTCGTATCACCTCTTTGCTGATGACTTACACATTTATACTTTTTTTCCATATGGTTCTGATATTGACATATTTCAACTTTCAATTTCTAACTGTATTAATGATTTAATCTCTTGGTTTTCCTAATTCACTTTCATTAAATATTACTAAAACTGATAGCATTATACTTTCTAGATCTCTTTCTTCAATTAATCTCACTCAACCATTCCTTATCTCACTTCCTATCTCAAACACCATCACTACTATACATAAATACTATAAATAAATGCATTAATGACATTAGTAAATGGCTTTCAAATAACTCCCTACAATTGAATAGCCTTAAAACAAAAGCTTTATTAATAAATACATCCCCAGGACATCATTCCATACCACCTATTATTATTAATAATCATATTATAGAATACTCTAACCAAGCTAAAAACCTCGGCCTCAAACTTGACCAAAAGCTGTCTTATCTACCACATATAACTAATATATCGAAGTCCATTAATTACACCTTACATACGATCCGACTTATTAGACCTTCTATAACTACTGAACTTACCAAACTACTAGTTACTTCCTTAATACTGCCCCGACTTGACTACTGTAACTCTACTTTAAATTCACTCCCAGCACATACTATCAAAATGCTCACTAAATTACAATATAGAGCCATCAGAACCATTTTCAGGATAAAAAAATACTCAAGACAACATATCACACCTTATATGAAATCCATTCACTGGCTACCCATCTCTTACCGCATACAATACAAATCACTCCTACTGACCCACCATGCCACCCATAATAATAAACCTGACTATCTTACTGAACTACTTACGAACTACAAGTCATCCCGACCATAACTAACAATACATAAATGCAAACTAAATATACCAATAACTTTATCACTAAATAAAAAACAGGAATCTTCTTTTCTTTAATATCACCTAAACTATGGAACTCCATACCTCACTCAATTAGATCTATAGTTTCTGACCACAACTTTAAAGTCAAATTGAAAACACATCTATTTAATATAGCTTATAATAATTAATATACGATACACCGCCGAAAACTCATTACTGATGTTGATCGCAGTTTCTAAACAAATTGGTTATAAGGTTACTCTAGGTTTTACTATAAATAATGATTTGATTACTCAGTACATATATCAAACACTGTCCGCACTGCTAATTATTTTAATTTAACTAAATCATTATTACATTCATTAGTATTTAGTCGACTTAGATATTGTAATTCACTTTTCATTAATATTCCGCAAAAATTAATGAAAATAATCGATTCAATACAAAGTAGAGCTGTTCGCATATTATTTAAGCTAAAGCGTAGTGATTTAACCATATCTATACGTTCCATAATGGCGACTCTCGAGTTGTTGCAGTTTTGAGATTTATGCAAGTTTCGAATTCTTTGCATTACTCACAAGGCTATATATATGGGAGTTCCGTCATACATATTGAAGGGACTCATAATTCGAACAACTACTCGTCCGAGTCGCAAATGTGAACTGATGAAACTCTCTTTACCGCTTGTCTCATCTATGTATGCAGATGCTGTTTTCACTGTTCCTGCTCCGAAGTACTGGAACAATCTTCCCGATGAATTACGGACCATGTCATCATTTATTACTTTTAAATGTCGACTACATACATATATGTTATCATTATAATGTCTTCTTTTTAATTTTATTATTATTTTTTAACTATTTATTTGTTTTATTATTTCAACTTGACTCACATAAACGTCCATCGTTTTCTGAGTCAATAAACCTTTCTATTATTATTATTTATAATAATCATAATAATTATAATAATTTTTCAGTTAAATTTAAATATAAATTTCTAAATAAAAATAATATATAAAAATTATATACATATTAAATATGTATTGATAACATTTTTAATATATATTAATTAAAAAGATATTTTACACAATTTATAAATTAACTGACTCACTTGTATCCGAATGCAATAATAATGCAAGAGCTTAGTCAGCATTTATTCGTGAGTCAGCCATTTGTAAAATAAATATAAATAATGCTATATATCATAAACTTCCTAAAAATATAGCATTAGAACCAATAATGCGGTTAATATAATAATAATTGTGTTAGTGTTATTCATATATTAAATTATTGTGAATTATAATGAATTATTAAATTATATTTGCCAATAATTAACGCAACGGTCCTTATGTTCTGGGAATTTTTTAGACGTGACGGTTCGAGACGGTTATGTTTAAAAAATTAATAACATAAATGATTTAACTCTGTTTATTTCACAATTATTATTAGTAGTATTTATATATTTATATATAATGTTATTTCTATTATTAATATTTAAAAATGTAAATATTTTTAGATGAAAAAACAACTGGTTATACTTTATAATATATATATATATATAATATATATATATATATATATATATATATATATATATATATATATATATATATATATGTATATATAATATATTATTTTAATAAAATCCTTTATAAAATTAACAAAATCAATATATTATTATTGAATCATAATATATAATTAAAATAAATATAATAATGGATATATCGTATCAATAATAATAATAATAATAATAATAATAATAACATCAGTTTATCTATTAACTGATGTTAATTACATTTATTATTCTATATTATCAATAATGTTATAAATAACTATTTTATTTTACACTATATAATTATAAATTATAATATATAATTCTATTTTACACAATTATGATAACAATTTGCAATAAAATATTATAACTATATAGTATTTTTTCAATTATAATATAACTTAGTGTAAGGTAATATACATATATAGAAAATAATATACCTATAAGTAAGCTTATTAATGTTATTTATTTGTTTACAAGTAGTATTATTTTATTTTGTTTTTAGAATATATTATAGACTGGAATATGAATTATGTATAAGTAACGTTTTAATCATAATATAGTGATAATAATAGCGATCATGTATATGTTAGCATACCTTTTTAATTTACATTATTCATGTAATACTAACATGTCCTTTTAAAAGAGTGTACGGTTATATAATAATATAGTTGATGAATATCATTTGTCGTAAATAAATAATATACATATAACGAACATAACATAAAAATAGTTTTACAAATATACACAACTTTCTTTCATTGAGCCCCCACGTTATCTTTTCGGTCTATAGATTTTATGTATACATTTTTTAGTTTTATTATCTAGTTTCAATACCTTATGTATATCCTACTTCGCATCTTTAGTTATCTCATTCGAAATATATATGTCTTCTATATTTTACAATTAAATATATTTATAGTTTCTGACATATTAAGCGTTTCCTAGTATAACTTTATAGATTCTGAATAAAATCGTTGTCAATTTTAATAAACGTTTGCTCCATATATGCAATCCATGTAAATTGATTTATACCTCATTCTCAAGGTTAATTAATTTCAACATTTCTTGTAGAACTGTTATAACATTTTTATTTTCTTTGTTCTTCGACATATTTTCTTTTCTATTGTTATATATGTTTTTGTGTATCGGTAATAATGATATGGTTTTACTTCCAAATAATTGTCAACTACAGTTTTATGATTCACTTCTGTATTTTCTGATAAAATTGTTCCATTCAAGTAAAATAAGTCTCTAACTTACAATTGAGTGTTTTGTTTTATTAAAAAGTATTTTTAATATTCAACTAATTTTCACTTATCCGTTACTTTTCGGATTGACTGGAAATAATGACCGCGATATCTACACCATATCTTAGTAACCTTTTTATATTATGTAATAAATTGGGGTTAATCACAATACATTTGATGCCATTTATCGAGGAATCCAATATATTGAACAATTGTTAATTTGTTTCTCTTGTTGTTATCATTCTTAGTTTCGCAACCGATATGAAACTCAAATATCAATATGTTACGACTAATAATTACCCGCTTCAATACGACGTTGTTTAACTCTTAGCATTATCTATGGCGTATCTTCAACATCATACGAATGTTACTACATATTTCGCACATATTTACTGTATCAGTCACGTATTATTTAGTCACGTGTTATTCAGAACGTGTTACATCACGTGTTCTTCATTAACATACCTCCATAATTGGCGTGATCTACACATAACATTATTCCCAAGAAAATATTGAATATAGTTGGAGACAGGAGGCAACCTTATCGTACTCCTACCGATGTCCGAAAGAAGTCTCCTCTTGTATCGTTAACTATCACTGCACTGCTCACCTTTTCATATAGGTTTTCTATGATTGATATATGGTGTTCGTCATTATTAAAATTTCTCAATTATTTAAAAAATTTAAATTTCAAACTTATATTCCATATTCCATTATGCCATACACGGTCAAACGCCTTTTTGAAATCAATAAAATTATGACAAAGTTTCTTTCCATGTTCAATGTGTTTTTCCGCAATAATTCTACAGTTTAAGATTTGTTCCATCGTGCTTCTTTTTTTCCTAAATTCAGCTTGTTCTTCTGCTAGAATACTTTCCACCATCGGATTTAAGCGATTTAGAATTATTCTTAATAAGATATTGATTGCGTGTGATATCAGACTAACAGTTCGGTAGTTTTCGCATTTATTAAGGTTTCCCTTCTTAGGAATTGGTATAATTAGTGATTGTGTCTAAATATCTGGCCATTCCTTTGTATCCCATATTTGTTGGCAAAGTTCAGTGATTGTGTCGATCAGTTAGGTTCCACCGTTGATAAACAGTTCCCCCGGAATATTGTCGACTCCTGTAGCTTTACCTTTTTTGAGATTGTTAATAGCATTTTCCACTTCTGACTTTAAAATCGGTAAGTTATCATATACTATAACTTCTCGATTAATAAGTGTGTTTAGTTCCTGATTTATTGGGTGATAATAAAGTACAGTACAGTATTCTGTCAATATTTTTACTATTTCATTATCCTCAGATAATATCGCCATCTTTATTTTCAATCACTCTAGTATTATACTTCGTGCTCGAATTTATGAGAGCTATGAGTATTTGATATGCACGTTTGGAATGTATACTATTTCGCATATCCTGGTCTATAGATAAACATTCTTTCATTTCTTTCATACCTTTTCTTATTATCGAGTTAATCTTACTATACTCTTATAAATTATCTGTCGATGTGTTCTTTATAGATTTTAATCTCCTTCTTCCATCGCATAAATCAAGAAGTTCGTTTGTCATCCATTACTTCTTCGTTCTCACTTTGCTCAGTACTTTACTCAGCTGCTTTTTTCATAATGTCTGCAATCTCATTATAACTTTCGTTGGTTGTTTGGCTTTTATATCCATTTGGGTTAGCTTAAAATAATTTCCTTATAAAAGCTACTTTAATTTGTTCGTTTAAGAGTTTCTCTACATCAAAATTGAACCTCGTTGATTTTTTTGTATGGTTTCGATTCAGTTTTAATTTTATATTGCATATAACCATGTAGTGGTCTCAATATATATAAGCCCTAGGATATGTTCTAGTTGTTGCTTTATATATACTCGACTTGAACTGTTGCAGTATCAGGATATATTCAATTTGATTATGCGTGTTGCCATCTAGTGAGTCCCATGTACTTTTCCTCGAGTTTTTGTGTGGATATAACGTATTTGAGAGCAAGAGATTATGTTTTTGGGTACATTCTAACAGCCTGTTTCCTCTTTGATTAATATTGTCCAGTCCATATCATACCGTTACCTTAGACTACATGTCATGACCGTTGCTACCAACTTTTGCATTCCAGTCTCCTTGAATTATCATAAATTCCTTTTTAGGTATTCTTGCAGTTGTATCTTCTAGTTGTTCATCAAATTCTTCAAGTATATCATCCTCATAGTCAGCTTTCGGCGCATATACTTATAGATTCATTGGTGTTGCTGCAATACTTATATATTATTCGACTTGTTATGTTTTCAACATTAATTACTGATTTAACAATCTCATTCTTAACTATATAAGCTACATCTTGTTGGTGTTTATCTGTACGCCTACTGTATTACTCCATACTACATTACCATTATCAGTTACCTTTTCACCTGTACCTTTCCATCTAACCTCTACTAGGATATGCCACCTGTACTTCTGTATTTCCGCTCTAGTTC
Organism: Osedax fenrisi; assembly: GCA_964019155.1. Lineage (NCBI taxonomy): Eukaryota > Metazoa > Annelida > Polychaeta > Sabellida > Siboglinidae > Osedax > Osedax fenrisi. The sequence continues at coordinate 29,537,006 of OZ025244.1, read as the reverse complement.
TTCAATCTTTCCACATGGTTGTAGGGTTCGAACATTCCATGTTTCTATCGTTGTAATATTATTTATTGTTCTTAATTTTCAATGTAGTTTTATTCCAGTAGCTGTCTTATCACTTCCATCCTAAAGATTATCGATGGATAATGTGTCCATTATTATTCCGGGTCACGTCGATTAGGGCGATCATAGAACATTGAAAATTAACAGATTAACATTGGACTATGATTTTCTTAATAAATATTCCTTTAAAATGAAGCACGCAAATTTATTTTTATTTTTATTAATCTAAGGTCACACGACATCCTCGTGAAGTTTAACATGTAGTTAGATACAAATATTGCTATGTAAAAAATAAATTATAAACAAATATGTAATTGAAATCTTTGTAATGAATAATTTGTTATCAAATTTTAACACACTATTTATTTTATAATAATGGAATAGAAAATGTAAAAAATAGAATTAAAAAAAAAAATTCATGGAAATTTCTTGGAATTTTAATTGTATATGTAAAAATCGTAAAAAATTACTAAAAAAAAGATTGACAGTATGTCGTGTCGTAAAAAATGACTCAAACAAAAATTGAAGTATACATATATTCTTAGAATTTCAATAGCTATAAGATGCGATGAGTCCAAACAAACTTTTTTTCTATGATCACCCTTAACGTCCGATCAGGCATGTTCTTTGTGTTTGCTTGATTCATATTATTTCAGTAGGCTTAGTTGAGCTTAGTGGCGCCTATATCCTCTACAAGCCCCCTCCATGACTTATCCTGCTTTGAGTAGGTTTCTAGGGTGTGGCACGAGAAGCCACAATGTAAGAGTTGGGTGGCTATTTTATTCCAGGGAAGTCGATAACACAACCCAATTTTACCCCTACAGTCTTAATGCATTATTATATTATGAATATATATAGAAATATTATATATATATATATATATATATATACTAAAGAAAAATAATCTATTCATCATACGCCGAAAACAAGTAGTTATTTTTGGTATAAACCGACTCGGTTAAAAGTATACATTTATCAAATATAGTCTTCTAATGACTCGGTTATTTATTTTATAATTGAAATCTAGTCATTCATATTAAATAGATACTTTTATAGAAATTACAATATATTCATATTAAATAGTTAATTTTATAGAAATTATAATATAGTTACTTAATGATTTGTTGAATTTAATTTATTGGCAAACAATAAAAGTATTATTTATTGAAAATAATATTATAAGAATGTTTGACTAATACAAATTAATAATGAAAAATTCCATAAATTATAACTATTATATAAAATTGATAAATTAAGGTCTTCAATATATAAATAAGAATACATTACAAGAGGTTTTAATATTATTGAATGGCGTTGAGGAATATTTAATAAAGTTATAATTGATAATGGCAATTATTTATTTTCATTGTGTAGTAATTTTAATAAATAATTATAAAATGCACGCGAACTTTCTACATTAAATATATGACTTAAACTATAATTACGTTTTACATATTTATAATTTTTTTATAATTTGATACTGACATTATCTAAATTAATCTTTTAAATTTTAATAAAATAATATTTAAAGATGATTAATAAGTATTAACAAAATTATGTTAAATATATAATGATTTTATAGTTACAATAATATTTTTTAATATTTTAAATTTTTTATAATTAATACAATACCTATAGATTTAGTAATTTTTCATTTACGTAATAAAAATTAATAATCATTAAAATACATTTATCTGAATTAATAAAATATAAACTATTGTAATTTAATAAAAAAAATCATAATAATAAAATGTTGATAGCTAATTAAAAATAAATTAAATAAGAAAATAATAAATTTTATTTTAATAATAAGTATAATTATAATTTATACATATCAGAATTTATATAATATAAGCTATTGAAATTTATTAAAAAATGAATAATTTATAATAATACAACTTTGCTAGATATTATCTTTAAAAAAAATCTAATATAATAACATAACATATATTAAATAATAATTATTCTTATATTATAATAAATTATTATTAAATAGCTTTATTGAATACCTATAAGTTATATTTTTGGTTATAAAAATTGCGAATTAAATAGTATATTGAATATATTAATTAATAAAAAAATAAAATGCAGTAGTAGTAATAGTAGTATAAGTAGTATTAGTAATAGTAATAATAAAATAACATACCGATGATTAAAGAATACACTCCGTGTCGTTCCGCTTGGATCTGTCACATTGTCCGCCCTTACCGCATCGATGACATACCCGTTCACATGTCCTATACATTGGCTTCTCTACGGTAGTGCTTTTACTCGAACATAGCAATATCTTCCCAAATATAATGTATACAATATTTATTAATGTATTAATTCTACATGAATTAGCTAAAAGAGGTATATATATTTTCAATAAATTATAAAAATACTATAAAATACATATATATATATATATATATATATATATATATATATATATATATATATATATATATATATATATATATCTATATATTTATGTATATTAAAATAGTACAAAATATTCCTAACAAACGATAATAAATATTTATAATAACTATAAATATACACATAAAATATATAAATCTATATAAATTATAATATGTAAAATTCTATATAAGTTAAAAATAAAAGAGATATAGTATAATTCTAATAAATTCAAAATTTCGAATTTAATTATTTTGTTAAAATAATTAAATTAGAATACTACGCAGCAGATAATGAATTTTGTTGAGGATTATTTAATAAATTTATAATTGCTAATAATAACATTTAATAATAATCATAATCATATTTAAATGGAGTAAACTCTTACAATGTGATATAAATACTTACGGATATATTCTTACGGCGTAGGGGAGAGTACTCGAATATCGACACCCTAACAATAAATCGCCATAACTTTATTATTTCTCAATTAAATATTTCCAAATTTTATTTATAAGTATTATGTAGGTATATACATGTAATAGCTATATTAAAATTTAATTTAGTTTGTTTAACTCTGAGATAACAGGGGTGTCGATATTACAGGCACTGCCTCGAATACCGATACCTTGGCACATAATATCGATACCCTACATATATCGATATTTAGATATACTATATATCATTTAATATCCACTATCCAATCAGAATTGGATGCGCTTTACTTATCGTTAAAACACGCATTTCATACGTTTTTTTCCTAAAATTAATGTTATCATAACGCACGCATATTAAGAGTGATTTAATTTTAAAGATCCTAAACCGGCATAGTAGATTCTATAGATATGATGCTCATGATACTATTGTATTAAACCATATTCATTTTGGTTCATTATTGGTGGTGCGCCGGAGGTTTTAAAAAACAAAATTATTAAAAAAAAAATCTCGAAATGTCGTTATTCCTATGTAATTGTATTGTATATATTTATAAATAAATGTCCTTGAGGACATTTATTTGAATTCTGTACATTTTATTTGTATTGTATTGTAATGGGTATATATATAATAATGAGTACCTTTTTTAAATACTATATTCTTCTAATAGATAACATTAATATATAGTAAATATTATCTATAGTATCCCTAATTACAATATTAGTTATTAGATAATTAATTTAAACAATAAAATAAATTTTATATATATACAAATTTTCTAAAAAATTAGGCCACTTTGACTATTTATTAAAATTATAAAGAGTTATTTTTTTAAATTTATAATACTTGTACGTTAAAATATAACATCTTAAGATGAAGTAGAAAAAAAAATAAAAATAAAAATCTTAAAATGTGTAAAGGTACCAATCCACAGAAAAAATGGTCATTTGTTGATGATTTTTAACAAAATTAAAGAAATACCAGGGTAGTTATTATTTTTTCGGCCAAATTGTAATATATAGTGATTAATTAATTGTTTTTTTTGTTATATATAATATAAATTGATAAAATATAACAATTCTGTACACAATTATGAGAGGTCAAAAAAAATTCTGGAAAATCCTATAATTTAAAAAAAAATCCTAGAAATAAAAGTAATTTTGTTATGAATTTATAATATTCAAAGGAACTATACACATTACACATATTCTGAAAATTTCATGATTGTAGCTTAATTATAACTGTGAAAAATGTACATATTTATGTTTTTTTGGTATTCTCCTATCTATTCCCATGTTAAATGTTGTTAAATTTGACCAGCCTGGCGCATGTACAATATTGACCTAAATTAAAAAAAAAAAAATTGTGTGTATTCTCTATACTCATATTTTGATGTTCCAAATGCCGGTAAGGAATCGATAACCAATAGCATGTTTAAAATCACTCTTAACGCACATTGTAAACAAATAACGCTGAATCAAAAAAACATTTTGTTTATAATTAAAAAAATATAAATATTCAAAAAAAAATGATACTTATATGAATTAGAATTATATTGATTAACATTTCATACATTAATTATATTTTGATTGTAATTATATTTTAGGAGATCTCTAGGGTGTCGATATTACGTGCATGTTGATATTAGAGCACTCTCCCCTATACATGGCATGCGGTATGAAATATTATATCATTCACGAGTTCTATTACAGCTCGACATGGTAGGTGATTCTTTAGCAGCTCAATATCGAAGGCGAATTTTTTATTAGATTTGCATACATCTGTTGTGATCCTAGTTTTTTGAAAATGAAAAAGATATTATACACCATTTTTTTTATATAAATAATAATATGTACACTAGATTTTAATATTAATGAATTTCGTTGAGGATTATTTAATAAAGTTATAATTTATAATGGCAATTGTTTATGGTCATCATGTAGTAATTTTAATAAATCACTAAAAAATCCATGCAAACTTTCTACATTCAATATATTAATTAAACTATGGCTACCTTTTACAGATTTATAATATTTATTATAATTTGAATCAGACATTATCGAAATTAAACTTTTAAATTTTAATAAAATATTTTAAAAATAAGTATAAACATAATTATGTTCAAATATATAATGATTTTATAGTTAGAGTAATATTTTAAATTTTTTATAATTAATACAATACTTATAGGTACCTATAATATACCTATATTTAATACTTTTTCATTTACGTAATAACAATTAATAATCATTATAATTTACATATATCTGAATTAATAAAATATAAACTACACTCAGAAAAATAAGCGAGTCTTTTTATTTGGTCTAAAAAAATTAGGGTACATTAAATTGACTCGGTATGAGCTAGTCTATTTCAGAAACAAGGCCTAGTCTTATTAGTGAGTCTATTCAGAATTAAGCCCCAGTCAAATAAATAAAAATTACTTTATTAATTATGAAATTTATTATTTATATATAATTTGTACCATATATTACATATATGTAATTAAAAGAGTCACACACACACATATATATATATATATATATATATATATAATATATAATTATAATATTAATATGATAATAAGAATTAATAATAATTATAATATTACAATTTATTTAAATATTTATATATATATATAATAAAATGACTAGATAGATAATATTGACTCGCTTATGGCTAGTCATTCGATATGTTTAGCTTTTTAGCAAAAAGACTAGCTTATTTGCTAAAATTACTCTATTTTCTTTTTGAGTGTATAGTAATTTATAAATAAAACACGACTCATCAATATATATATAGGCAATAATATTTATTTGTTTTAATTGAAATATTTTATAATATTGATATATATGAATGTATATTTCATTATTTTTCTCTATCATATAGATATTTGTATAAACTCTTATATTGACTATAATTACAATTCCCATACATTCAAAAATATTTGGTATACAATATATTTATTTATATAGAGCCTATATATTTAATGTATATTATGTAAGTTGATTATTTAAAAAATCTAATAATATATTATTTAATATAATATAATTATTATGATAGATTATTTAAATTCATAACCTTCATAAATTAATAATGATGTGTATTATATTAATATTCAACATTAAAGTGCCAACAACCACAACAACAACTACAACAACGACTACTAAAGGTTATTATTTCATTACATATTGAAAACACACAAACATATATATATATATATATAGGGGATAGAAGGGAGTAGTGGAGGATATTTTGTATGATTATCATTATCGATACAATTATCCTTATCATTCTGACAAGTAAGACATATTAACACTATTGGCATTACATTTGAGATTATTTTTTAATGAAACAAGAACGCGCATATCTATAATAGCAAATGCAACAACACACAATATTTCTTTAGAAATATATCTCGTTATGTAATATTAATACACTAATATATTATATATATATATATATATATATATATAACTCAGAAGATGTAGCGAACTACTGGGTAGATCAATAAAGAAGTATATATACCCGTAGGGCCCACGGGTATGCCTAGTCCTCATATATATACTTATCATTTATCAATACTTCTATTATTCCTAAGCCGTAGGCTCACAGTTAATGGGACATCAATAATAAAAATAGTCAACATATAGTGAGACGTGCAATAGCGACACTTTCCTGCCAAATATAAATAACCAGATAAATTAAGGGAGCCACAATCAATCCAATGCCAAAATCTACAGTTATATTTGTCACATTCTAAACATTTTATGTATTCATAAATAGATATATAAGATAATATGTATTTAATGTAAGAATAATAAATTTAAAAGTAAAATAGAAAAGAATAAAAATAATGGTTAAGAATGAAAACTATAAATAAACAAATTTTATATATACATTTTATAAATAATACTGTTTTTTTAATAAATAACAACATTATAATACTATAATAATTTATATTTTAATATTGTTTATAATAATTTTTTTTCGAATTGTAATACTGTTTTATTAATTTGTATTATATTGTATTACTGTTTTTATTGAATATATATTTTTTAAAACTGTTTAAATATATTTATCTAAAAATAATTTTTTAGGACTTTTTTCAACATATTTATATTGTTTATAGAATTATTTGTTTAAATATTACTAAACACTATTTTATTATACAGTTTTGGACCTCTAAAAATATAGTATTTTGAAATTGGGTTGTTTTTATGAGTAATAAAATAAATTTGCTTTTATCTTTATTAAAAATAAAATATTATTTAAAATCAATATTATAATTTTCATGAATAAGATTATAGAGAAATAATATATTTCTACTTATTAATAGGTCGTCAAATTTTAAAATATAATTATATTTGAATAAGTTAGTTGTATATGACATAAATATTAAAGGCAGAAGTATACTATCAACAATGTTGTTGTTTATTATACGAATAGCTTTTTTTGTATTACAATTAATAAATATAATCTATTTTTAAAGTTATTACCCCATATTTCAATACCATAAGAAATGTTAGATAAAAAAAAGAATTATATAGTAAAATTAAGTTTTTTAAGTTGAGAAAGAATAATTTTTTTTAAATATATATAATTCTCGATATTTTAATACATAACAAATCGATATGTAATGAATATTTAAGTTTACTATCAAGTTTATTTAAGTTGTACTATATATATATATTTATTAATTGATATTAGTTAACTATATGTGTGTCTCAGTTGGCTAAGGCATCGGATACACAAGCAGTTGGACTCTGGTTTATGTCCAGTCTGACCATTAAAATAGATCTTAAAATATATTTAGAAGTGATCTGATATAATTGAATATAAATAAATGATCTGCCTCGTTAAAAACATGGATGCCTTAACACGAAAACATTTTCGAATAGACATTAGAACCATATGGTTATAAGTGAAAACTTCATCTAAGTTCCTGGATGGGATGAAAGGACTCCACCAAAATAACAATAACAATAACAATAACAATATATATATATATATATATATATATATATATATATATATATATCAGTGTTCATTCTAGGTTTAAGGGCAGCTACCCAAAAAAAATTATTATAGGGCATTTAAATATATTTTACTAAGTAAAATGTAGGATGAAATATATGGGTAATTTCGCCATCTATTTATAAATTCATTTATGATAAATAATATATTAGATGGACACTTATACCCTGAGGCAATTTAAACCTGTAACAATTGTTACTTACAAAAGCTACTTAGGAGGCTTTTTGAATTAGAGATGTAAATAAATAGCAAATAAGTATTCGATTCGATTACTTATTATTCGTTTACAATTAAATGATTTACAAATTGTAATTCTAATACATTTATATCAAATAATTCTTTTTATATTCAATCTCTCAACATTTGATTCATGAGATATTCAGATATTAAAAATTTGATCTTCGAGCATTTATAATATTGAAAATTATGTTGTTGAGATCTTATAATATTGAAAATTATGTTGTCGATATGTTATAATATTGAAATTAGGTAGTCGAGATCTTATAATATTGAAAATTATGTTGTTGAGATCTTATAATATTGAAAATTATGTTGTTGAGATCTTATAATATTGAAAATTATGTTGTCGATATGTTATAATATTGAAAATTAGGTAGTCGAGATCTTATAATATTGAAAATTATGTTGTTGAGATCGTATAATATTGAAAATTATGTTGTCGATATGTTATAATATTGAAAATTAGGTAGTCGAGATCTTATAATATTGAAAATTATGTTGTCGATATGTCTTAATATTGAAAATTAGGTAGTTGAGATATTATAATATTGGAAATTAGATGGTTGATATTATTGAAAATTAGGTAGTCATGAAGTTATATTTTTAAAATTAGGTGTTCGAGTAGTTTGATATATAAGTAATTTGGTTCTCGATAAGTTATAATATTGTGATTATTGTAATATCATATATATAATTATATATTTATTATAATAATGTAATAGTAACTCTATCAAACTTATATATATACACTTATTTGTTTATATAAATGTATTGGTAATATTACTAATCAATCGAATAGTATATTTATAATTTAAACTTTCATATTATTATAATGATTATTATAAGCATAATGATATATTTCTCGAGAAACACCTGTATACTATTATGTCAAGTATACAGAATTAGTCATTCGTATCATTAAATACTATAATACATGGAAATGCATTTATAGGAATATATAAATAAATAAGTTTTTATATATAAAAAACTATATAATACAAATTATAAGATACTAAATATATAATATATATAGCAATTATATTCATTAATTATATATTATATATCATACTTTTAAATACTTAAAAATACTTATAGGTAGATAAAAATATACAAAAATACCTATATCTATATTAATATTATTAGATTATACCGGTACACATTATTATATATAATTTATATAAGATATTTTAATGTCATAATATACAAAATTAATTAGAATGTATATTATAATTGTATTGATTATTAATATTTAATAATTTGTTTGCACATTTTTGTTAATAACTTTTGTTTAAATACTAATTTAAAAAAACATAATATGAATTGTATTATATAATTTAATAAGCTTTCCAGTGATACCAATTTTATCATAATAAAATCAATAAAAATATGTCATGCTCATGTATCAACATGCAGTACGTACTCAGTATGACAGTTGATTTTAAATTCAATATATATAATAACTAATAAGTAGTATAATACATGATATTTCTGACATTATATTTTAAACATTATATATTATATATAAGAATAATAATTATGATAAGTATGATAAGTAATATATAATATAATATTATTAAATATTAATGTAATAATAAAAATAATAATTTTAAATTTAATAATTAGATTATAATAAATTTAAAAAGTATACAGTTTAATTATTATGAATATAAAAAACAGTGAACTTATTAATAATATTGGTGATTAAATGTTTCATTATTTTTATATTTTCATGGTTTTTAATATCTCTAATATCACTTTAATATTACGTTTTAAAATAGGATTTTGAATAAATATATAAAAATTACAAATTTTAAATAAAACAATCACGTGATTTATATATATTGGGAGAAAAGAATTGGAATAAAAATAATTATTGAATTAATTTTCATATATTATTATAAATATAAATTGGTAGAAAATTCACTACCCAATATTTAAAGTTTGCTACCCAATTTTTTTTTTTTTGCGCATATACTTATAGATTCATTGGTGTTGCTGCAATACTTATATATTATTCGACTTGTTATGTTTTCAACATTAATTACTGATTTAACAATCTCATTCTTAACTATATAAGCTACATCTTGTTGGTGTTTATCTGTACGCCTACTGTATTACTCCATACTACATTACCATTATCAGTTACCTTTTCACCTGTACCTTTCCATCTAACCTCTACTAGGATATGCCACCTGTACTTCTGTATTTCCGCTCTAGTTCTTCAATCTTTCCACATGGTTGTAGGGTTCGAACATTCCATGTTTCTATCGTTGTAATATTATTTATTGTTCTTAATTTTCAATGTAGTTTTATTCCAGTAGCTGTCTTATCACTTCCATCCTAAAGATTATCGATGGATAATGTGTTCATTATTATTCCGGGTCACGTCGATTAGGGCGATCATAGAACATTGAAAATTAACAGATTAACATTGGACTATGATTTTCTTAATAAATATTCCTTTAAAATGAAGCACGCAAATTTATTTTTATTTTTATTAATCTAAGGTCACACGACAGCCTCGTGAAGTTTAACATGTAGTTAGATACAAATATTGCTATGTAAAAAATAAATTATAAACAAATATGTAATTGAAATCTTTGTAATGAATAATTTGTTATCAAATTTTAACACACTATTTATTTTATAATAATGGAATAGAAAATGTAAAAAATAGAATTAAAAAAAAAATTCATGGAAATTTCTTGGAATTTTAATTGTATATGTAAAAATCGTAAAAAATTACTAAAAAAAAGATTGACAGTATGTCGTGTCGTAAAAAATGACTCTCGTAAAAAATGATTCTCGTTTGACGATAGTTAATAGTTCATTATTTGCTCATGATCTTGCTATCTTATATCTTACTTATTCTGTAGTTACCTTACCTATATGAATAATTCCAATTAGTATATGGAAATTATTAATCTTAAAGATCTTTATTCTGATTCTTCGGTTAGAATAAAAGTTTCACACGCATAGAAAAAATATACGTCACTAATGCATTATTTAATCTAAGTTGTTTACCTAGTCTAATTTATAAAACCTCTTCATAATGTCTTTAACTTTGTGCATGTTTTACTTGATTAACTATTCTATTTGATTCACCTGTAGGCATTGTACCGAATATAATGTTATCATATATATATATATAAATATATATATATATATATATATATATTTAACTGCCTGTGTGGCTCAGTGGCTAAGGCGTCAGACACACAAGCAGTAAGACACGGGTTCGAACCTCGTCCGGACCATTACTTAATTTTATAAAATGTGTCTTAAAATATTATTCAGAAGTGATCTTATATAATTGTGTATAAATAAATGATCGGCTCTCGTTAAATCATGGATGCCTTAATATGATAGCGACTTCGAAAGACATTAGAGCCATATATATGGTTATAAGTGAAAACTTCATCTAAGTGGATGGGATGAAAGGACTCCACCAAATAAAAATAACAATAACAATAACAATATATACTTATTTTCATTTAATAATAATTACAAATATGTAATAATATAATAATTAACAATTATACAATAGCATTACCAACTACTACAACCCCTACTACAACCCCTACTACAACCCCTACTACAATTACAAAAGGTTATTTTTTAATTATATATGTATTTTATACATATACTTATAAACTGTTATACCAATATGATAAAATGTTATTTACATATTGTTTATAATTAAATTAGTATTAAATAATAGGAAAAAGCAAGTTTATGTGTTACCTTAAAGGCCATGGGTACTAAATTGTATAATATATTAATTATAAATTAGAAACCTAAATTGTTATTGTAATTATAATTAATAATGCCAATAAACTTACCCTGGCCATGAATACATATAATAGTAATTAATTAAATATATATATATATATATATATATATATATATTGAATTGAAATGAATATGGTTTATTGAGTAGAAATAAAATATAATTCAGTATATATAATTTCTGCTCAAAGGATAGTACGAGAGATTATATTGTAATCTATACTCATAACAAGGGTACTCTCTATCTCTCTATATATAGTATGGGGTTTATGGATCATTGACTTGCTAGTAATATAGATGTCCCAAGATGGACTCCAGGATGTTCATATTTTTTCTCTTGTATTTATTAAGAACTTAATAAACATTATATCAAAATACAATAAGACAAAAATGTTTCATATTTGTTTTGTATTATATTGGGTCACTCACAGTTATTTATAATTTGCACAAGTCATATATATATATATATATATATATATATATATATTATTTATAAAGTATTACTAACTAACATTAATTAATAATTAAATGATTGATACTAAATAACAATTATACCATAGTTATTACAACCCCTACTACTACTTCTACTACTACAACTTTAAAAGGTTATTTTTTAATTATATTTAAAATACACTTATATATATTTATATATATATATTTATATATATATATATATATATATATAAACGTATTACTCTTTTACACTATACACCTTATATATTGATATAAATCAAAATAGTGTTCAAATATAAATTTACAATAAATATAATATTCTTAACAACATTAAATGTAATAGTCTCAATAGTAATAAAATATTGATACTACATTTAATCTATACACATTAATACATATTATATACACCTTTTATAGTAATATTAATTATTCTGATTATTTATATAATTGTAATTTTTTTAAGAGTAATTGTCTTGACAAGAAGTAATTCTTCTACAATTACCTAAATCTGATAATAATAATAAAATAATATTAATAATAATAATAATAATAATAATTTTGTATTAAATATACGTGTATATTATTCTTGCGATATCCATTCAATATCCACTAAATGTAAATATACTCGTATGGAATGGAATAGAAATGTTAATGTAACACATGTTATTGCTAGTTCATATTATTTAACCTGGAAATATAATAAAAACTCCTATACTGGAATATAATGTGATAATATATTTATTTTGTGAAAGAATTTAAAATATAAATTGCGCTATAGTAAATGTATATGTGATCAATAAAATATAATCTAATAAAATAGCTTTGTATTTATATTAGTAAACAAGTTTGGATGGTGATTTAAATAAATTTAAAAATAATTCTTCCATATCTAATAACATTGAAAATATACATATTATAGTTGAGATTTCAACATTTAATTAATGTTTATGAAATGTTTAACTGCTCCTACTAATAATATACCTTACCTGTAAAGAAAACATTAATGTTAATTAAATTGATTATACTCATTATACTGAAATTTCAGCTATCATTGATGCAATAAAAGTTTGTAAATCTATACTCCCAATATAATCTTGATATATCACAATTCTAACTTTAATTGTCTTATAATTTAATTGATAGTATTATTAATTAATAACATGCTTCAGAATTCTAACTTTCTGAAGAAGCTAATCTTATCTTATATGTTACCAATAATTACAAATAAAAATAAAATAGTGAATGATCACTCTAATTATCGACCTATATACATATCCAATATTATTTATAATAATAGAAACATTGATATACAATAGAATATATTCTATTTTAATTAAACTATATAATCAATTTGGAATTAAAAAAATGAAACTGAAATTGGTTTTTGCTCTTAATTAATATATAATATATTTCAATTATAATAATACCAATATTATTGTAGCATTTTAGATGCATTAGCTACACATGCGGTTATTTACTTATTCAATGTGTGTATGATTATACTATAAAGATCTTTTTTTATAAAAATTGTAATTAAATTTATGATAAATATAATTTTTGTTGATGTATTAAAACGTAATACAAATATAATAGAAAATAAAAAAGTTGTTTATAATGTTTTATGAATATAGACTAATATAATTAAATTAAAATTAAAGAATAGGAAAAACCAAGTTTATATTTTACCTTTAAGGGCCATGGGTAGGCCTACTAAATTGTATTACATTTTAATTATATATTATAAATCTAAATTATAATTGTAAATTATAATTAATAATAACAATATACTTACACTGGTCATGACAAAATATGATGGTGTATATATATTAGTGTTGCAACCGGACCCTCATTTCATTGTATCAGTATCGTTCAATTCAACAAATAAAAGTATCAGTATCGTATCAGTATTATAAAATCAAAGTATCAGTATCGTATCAGTATCATAAATAATTTTTTTAAGTATCAGTATTGTATTAGTACTAGTGTTGGGAATTTTCAGATTTTTCATTCATTCGAAGTTTTCGAATAGTAATTATATACACTTCGAAGGTTTCAAATAGTATTATTTTTGTTAAATTATGTATTCGAAGTTTTCAAATATTAAAATTATTCATTTCGAAGATTTAAAATGGTAACATTATTCATTTCGAAAGCATCAAATAGTAAATATATTCATTTCGAAAGCTTCAAATAGTAAATAATAGTCGTACCCAACCCCGCATTGCTCAGTTTTTGATTGTTTGCCTATCTATTATTTATTAAATATATGATTCTACATTGCTAGTATATACAATTAAATAAATGTTAGCTAAAATACTAACAAATGTAGACAACTATTTTTTTTATTTTTCAAAAATTAGTGGAAAAATAATTTAAAAATACAAAAAATATATCAAAATATTACAAAATATATTTTAAACAAAATTTCTAAAAATAATATAAAAAATATAATATATTAAAATAATATTTCAAAAATTAGAGGAAAAATATTAAAAAAATACAAAAAATATATCAAATATTTCAAAATATATTTTTAATAAATATTAAAACAAATATTTTAAAATATAATATAATATAGTATAGTGGAAATCAATTATGCTCATACATTATTTATATACAATCACTATTTATCTAAAATTAATTAAATAAAGGTATTTAAAATTATATTTAAGTGTGGAGGCGCGCGTTCATCTAACCAATGCTAATTTAGCTCTATCTAAAAACGCTTAGGTTAAATAACTAATGAAGATAATTACATAATTTTTTTTTGTATTCAATAGATACTTACCTCCATCATAAATGATCTGTCTTTATATAAATGTACTTAATTTAAAATATTGTAAAAAAAATAGTCTGAATTAATTAAATATTTATTTTTAATTTTGTTCATTAAAATGCAAGTGTATCATCACTTATTTAATTAATATAAAATATAATAAATTCAATAGGATTCCTATGGATGTAAATATTTTATATTTATAGTAAACATTTCAGATAAAAATAATAAAAATTACAAAATTAGTAGGAATTTACATTAGGTTACTAAGTGAAAAAGTAGAAACTTGAGAAAATGAAATTCAAAGTTTTTAAAACAAATAATCACAAAATATTATAATATATATATATGTATTACATTTATATATATATATATATATATATATATATATAAATGACAAGTAAAATATAATGGTATATAAACAATACTGAAACAATAATAATTAGTAATAATATAGAGTAGTACTCATATATATTTTATAATGAGATATACAAATACATATATGTATATAAGTTATAAAATAGAAAAATAAAAATGTATTGTTATAGTAATAGTTTAATAATAGTTATAAAAAATAAATAATGAATAATACAAAATAAATACAAGAATATAACGTATTTACTAGATAGAGCTATTATAGAAAGAAATTTATAAATTTTCTGTTTGGCGCGTCTCTTTTCAACCAATGATATCTTGTTATACACATAAGTGATTTTTTTATTAATTATATGGAATATATTTATAATCTATGCTTAATGTAAAAATATAAATTTGTTTAGTAAAATATTTGTATACGATATCGAAATATACAATTAAATATGACAAGTATTTTCAAAAAATTCTGTCAATTTCAAATAATTATTATATCGATTACGCTTATAAAAACACTTTATATTGATATAAATACTCAAAAATAATTAATGAAATTTTACAAATTTATAAATAATATATTAAACATGGATAATATAATATATAATAATTTTTTTTTGTTAAAATAAAAATATTAATCATATTAGTTAAAACTCACGCCTGCACCCTTAATAGATTTAAAATGTTGTTCCAAAGACACTAAGTTAACTACATTTCCATTGGCTAAATTGGATTTCAAATATTTTAAATATTTTTTCAAATTTAAATGTTTTCTAACTCATTTTTTGAGCTCACATTTAGCTCACATTTAGTATCACATAACATGAAAATAGTATCAGTCCGATTCTTACAAAATTGTAGGTGTATCAGTATCAGTCCGATTTTTTTTAAAACAGATATCAGTCCGAGTCCGAAAATCAAATGTATCATGATACTGCAGTCCGAAGTCCGAAGTCCGTAGTCCGATTGCAACACTAATATATATATATATTATTTAAAGAGTTTTATTAACTAACATTAAATAATAATTAAATGTATGATACTAAATAACAATTATACCATAGTTATAACAACACCTGCTACTACTACTTCTACTACTACAGTTTCTAACGGTTATTTTTTAATTATATTTAATATACACTTTTTATCTATATATAATATATATTTAATATATATATATATATATATATATATATATGTATATATATATATATACATTATTATTGTATACTATAATATTGATAACTTTTAAATGAAATATAATTGTGATACTATATAATTTTGTATTAAATATACGTGTACATTATTCTTGCGATATCTAATCAGTATCCAATAAATGTAAATATGTTTGTATGGAATGGAATAGAAATGTCATTGTAACAAATGTTATTGCTAAATCATATTATTTAACATGGACATGTAATTAATAACCATGGGCTGGAATATACTATGATAATATAGTTATTAATAGTTATTTCGAGATAGAAGTTCAAATATAATTTAATATTAATAAATATATATATATAATCAATTATAATCTAATAATATTAAATTGAATTTAATCAAAGATCGTACCTCATTTTGGAAGGTGATGTTATGTTAGGCGCTTGTTTCACAAATCTTCTCCATGCAGAAAAACAAATTTGCATTTATTAATTTATAAAATAATAATTATTTATTTTAAAAATAAATACTATATACAGTTGTAATATATGAAAATTGTCAAAAACTAAAATATAAATATAACTATTTTATAAATAAAATTCATATTATAAAGAAAATATATTACCATAATTTATACTTGATTATTTATTTTATTGTTTGCATATTATGTTTCTATAGATTACTTTATTGTATTGTTTTTATTTCTTTTATCTACATATCTTCTTCTTGAATGTTACCTCATATATTTTCTATAGTATCGTCAACATTTAATAGACACTTCTTCCAAACAGAAAGAAGAATGGAGATAATCATGTAATGCTGTGTTGTGTAGAATTATATATATATATATATATATATATATATATATATATATATATATATATAAGTGAATTATTATAGATGGTCGGGATATTACTTATTCTAGTAACATTAAGAATTCTCAAGAAGTTCTTTATTGTGCGATTAAAAATGTCTTCAATTACGTTAAACATTATATGATAATGTGTATTATTATTTTTTATTTTGTGTATCTCGCATAATTCCATAATTTTGTTTGATAGAAAATTTGCTTCTCTATCTGAATGTGATTTTTTTAGGAACCCCATAAATTCTAAATATTGTATTCATTAATATTTAGATAAGGTGTTAGACTTTTGATATTTTGTTGGTATTGGAGCTGTTAATTTTCTGAATATATCATAAAGTACAAATATATGTTCCGTTCAGTTTACTGCTTTATAGATTGTAGTAAAATCTATACTAATTAATTCAAGTGGTTTACTGGAGTCATTGATCCTGTTTTATTTTTGGTTTTCTTCGATGGCATCTTTTGGATAGTGTAGACTTTGTAATATAATTATTGAACGTCACAAGACCTATCTTATCTTAATACCTGCTTTCCTAAAATGGAAATGAATCTTGGGATACCTTGATATGGCCTAGATCGTTATGTATTTTTTTATAAAATTTAATTTTTGGAAGTCATGGAATTGTCAAATTTGTATTCCTTCAATAACGAGATTTCAGCATAGTATTCCATCGTATATCATTAGTTTCTCCCATTTTCGTACTAATTTGTTATCCTTACCTGATTCTTTTTCTATACATTTTGTATTCGGTTTCTATGTATTCATCATGTTTAGTTCAATCTATGTTTTTAATGTCATGAGTTTGTTCTAGTTCTAAATTATTTATATTTCTTCATTATCTCTTTTCATTTCTATTTTCTATTATCGTACTTTTTTTTTTAATATTTTTTTATATAATTACCTTTATATAATTTTGTTGTTATGACTTTATAAGTTAATGGATTATTATCTGAATAAAGTATTATTTTTACCCCTATGATGTAATTTCTATTCACGTCATTTATGGCTCATTTAACATCCAGTAATTCTATAGAAACTATGAGTTTCTTATATGAATAATTATCTTGGATATTCTATCCTTGGGTTAATTCACAACTAGCATAAGCAATAATTTTTATTTATTTATTATTTCTTTGACTTAAAATTTCTCCTATATCTCATATAGATACACCTGTTTTTTCTAAGAATTCTTTGTTATTGTCCGGAATTCCAGGTATTTGAGCTGTAGTCAATATTTTTTCTCATTGTATTGAAAGATATATTACTCACATCACTCCATAATTGTATTATATCAATATTTTATGTTCGTTTATTTTTAAAATATTTATTCGTTTCTATAATTATATCGTATAAAGTGCGATCTTAACATAATTTTCTATGAATTTACGGTAATATCCTGTAAATCCCATGAATGACCTGAGTTACTATATATTTTTTGAGTTTTCCCATCTTTCTATCATTTCAATTTATCGGTCCGGTTTGACTCTATTTTCTATAATACATTTCCTAAATAATGGATAAACTCGTGTAAAAAATATGCAATTTTTAATTTTAACCCAGTAGGTTATAAATTTTCCAATATATTGTCTAAGCATTTGATGTGTTCTTCGATAGTTGAAGAATATACCAATATATCGTATAAGTAACAAAGCATTGAATTGTATATTTATTTCATAAATATAACTTAAATAACATAAATATAAACTTAAATATAACTTAAATATAACTTAAAAACAACTCTGAAACATGGCGGGGGATTTTACAAACTAAACGGCATTCTTGTATATTCATATAATCCGAATGGAGTTGTGAATTCAGTCTCTTCTATGTATTCTTGTTCCACTCCGATATGAGTGTATACTGATTGAAGGTCATATGAACTACACAAATAACTACCTTATTTGCATCGAATAATTCATCTATGTATGGTAATCGATGTGTGTTTCGTCATGTTTTTGAATTTAATTCCCGATAATCTATACATATCGTAAAGGCCCATCATTATTTTTAATAAATACTACTGAGCTGGCATAATTACTCTGACTTTCTATAATAACTCATATTTGAATAATGTTTCAATGTGTTCTTTACCTCTGTATTACATTTTAAAATTCATTTTTCTATTCTTTAATGTTAATTTAATTTTATAAGACAATATTTTTTATAATTTTATAAATACTATTTATTATCATAATAGCAAATTATATATTAAATAACTATTATTACAATTTGGTAAAATAATAATATAAAAACTTTAAAGTATTTGATCACATTATTAAATTCTTTTTCTAAAAATGATATTAACAATTAAACTAATAAACTCCAACTTTTATATATACCCTTGTATTTATATCGTACTCTTTATTGATAGAGATGTCGAATGAGACTATATAATACAATTTATATAATATTAATTACAAAAATACTATATAATTATTTCTATTTAAAAACCTAAACATAATAATTATATTAATAATAAAGTAAACACGTTTTTCTTAAGTTTTGTTTAATTTAAAGAAGAATAAACATTCATAAATTCCGAAATGTATATGATATTATTACTGATTTTTATATATAAATGAAAACTATAGGGACGGAGATAATATATTTTACTCTATAAATAATTTAAACTTTACAACTATTACATTATAATAGTGAGCTATTCAAATATATATATATATATTTATTTCTATTATAAATAATTAACAAATTATAATATTATTGATTAGATTTAAATAAAGAAATACCTGGTTATTATTTATATGTAAATATTACAAATTATACACAATCACACATACATACACACACACACATATATATATATATATATATATATATATTAGTGTTTATTATTGGTTTTAGGGCAGTTACCCAAATAAATAATATAGGGAATTTAGATATTTTTAACTTAGTCGAGATAAAGCTTAATAATGTAATATAATACAGATTATATTATATGTATTATTATAATAATTAATATAGGTATTTATATCAGTTTATTAGTGAAAATAATAGCAGGGAAATATTATATTTATTTATATTTTTTAAATAGAATGTTGATAATAGTTTTCATTAAATATGTTACATTGTCTATGTATAATAAACATTTAATTTATAAATATGTTACTAAAATATAGGATGTTATAAATGGGTCATTTATTCATATATTTATAAATTCAGTTTTGATAAATGATAAATGATATATTAGATGGACGTCTTTAATAGATGGACGCCCTTATATATTGAAAAAAATGAAATCACGTGATAAGTATATGTCTGAAATAGAGATGCAATTAAATAACAAAATAAGTATTCGATTCGATTAATGGTATACAAGCGTTTTGGAATAAAACATTAACAATTTTTTTACAGTCTGCATTGATATGGTGTAGTGTTATATACTACAGACTGCATTTATATAGTATAGTGTTGTATAATAATAAGATAATAATAATACAATAACAATTTAATAATGATATACATTTAATATAACATGGACACAAATAATAAGTTGGATGATTTAATGATTATGGATAGAGAGAAAAGAAGAAGTAAGATTTATAATTTTTTTCTGGGATCTAATAGAACGAATGGTAGGAGTGAGGGAATTCCATAGGGTTGGACCGGAATTTTTAAAAGCTCTAGAATTTAAGGAAGTTTTACTAGAGTTATGGGAGATAAGTAGAGGAGCATTTTGGTAACGAAGAGAATATAATATAGTACGTTTTTTAATTAGATCAGAGCTATAGCTAGGGGTGAAAGAATATATTGATTTATGGATTATAGATAGTATACGTAATTTACACCTGAGGGAGAAGGGTAGCCACATACGAGATGATTGATGAAATGTTGTAGTAGAGTGATCCAGTCGAGTTAAACAGTAAGTAGTACGTATTGAAGAATGTATAATCCGATTAATTGGAGCAGTAGCTTTGGCAGGAAGTAAATTCAGTAGGGAAGAACAGTAGTCAATTCGGGAAAGTACAAGAGCATTACTTATAGTTTTAGTAAGGTTTCTGGAAAGTGATGTCCGTATTTTTTTAATTCTTAAGAGATGAAAGTTGGAGGATTTTGTAATGTATGATATATGATTCTTAAATGATAAATTGTCATCAAATACTAATCCTAGGTTTTTGGAGGAATGAGAAGGAGAAATAATTATGTTATTTAGAGTAAAGTTTGGAAAGGAAGTTTCAGAAGTATATATGTTGAGTACAGTAATCTTAAAGGAATTAATTAGTAGTTTATTGGAGAGAAGCCATAATCTTATTGAGTGAGCACACTCGATTAATTCAGAGTTAATGGTATTATGAGAATTTATAGGGAAAAAATAAACAGTTGAATATCATCAGCAAAAATATGGTAGTGAATATTTGGAAATTTCTTAATTAGATCAGCAATAGGGCGGATATAAACATAAATAGGGATGGACCTAGAAAGGATCCTTGGGGAATACCGTAGTTAAGAGGAGAAAGAGGCGAGTAAGATTTGTCAATCATAATAGATATATTTCTGTTAGTCAGATATGAAATAAACCATTTTAATGCTAAGCCAGATATACCCATTATAGTAAGTCGCGAGATTAATATGTTATGGTCCAGGGTATCAAAAGCAGATGAGAGATCAAGTAGGATTAGCTGGCAACACGTGTTGCTATTTAAGGTAGATAATATTATGTCAGAAATACGGAGGAGAGCTGTTTCGGTTGAATGACCCTTACGAAAAGCGCTTTGAAATGGGTCGAAAAGATTATTTTTATTTACATGGGCTTTGAGTTGTTTGGAAACAATTCTTTCTAATATTTTACTTAATAAGGGTAGGTAAGAGATCGGGCGATAATTACTAAATGAGTTAGGGTCTAGGTTTTGTTTTTTTTAGAATAAGGGATATTATGGCAGTCTTAAGACAGGGTGAAACTTTGCCAGAGTTTAGTGAGTTCGCAATAATATCCAAGAAAATAGGTGAAAATAAGGGTGAAAGTTTGTGATATAATGTTAAAGGTAGGGGATCAGTGGGGGAGGTACGGTGAGATTTCATGAGTAGGTCATTTACTTCATACAGTGAAGGGATAAATGAATGTGCTTAATAAGTCAATATTATGGGTAATATATATGGTAGGATTGAGTATGGATTGAGTAGATGTGCAAATAATATTATTAATGCTTGCAATTTTATTTTTAAATAATTTTTCAAAAAGAGAACACAGTTGAAAATGTGACGAGTTTGGTAAAATGGGGAGGATTTTTTCATCTGGAAGAGAGAAATTTATTTGCTATTTTAAATAATTTGCGAGAATTGGAGGAGATCAATGCTATCTATCTAACCATGTAACGTATTAGTTAGTTGTATGTTATATACTACTTAGAAGTACTATCATAAGAAACTAACCTTTAAGTAGTCATGTATTTAGTATTGAAGTTTAATATAGAAGTTTAATATTAGGTGTACTTTAGGTATTTTACATATATATATATATATGTTATTATATATGTATAAGGTCTGCTTCTATAATATCCTGCAATGTAATATAGAAGCCGAGCTTATCGAGATAACTACCTTTATATACAATTAAAAATATATAATATATAATATATCATATAAAAAAACCTATATATCTATATTACAATTAGATTAAATTGGTACATATTATTATATATATATAATTTATATAAGATATTTATATTACATAATATAAATAAGTAATTAAAATGTATTTTATAATTTTATTGAATTTTAAAATTGATTTATGTATTTAAATATGTGTGATAACAACTGTTGTTTAAATATAAATTTGAAAAAAATAATATATTCCTTGAATTATATAATTTAATATGCTTACCATTGCAACCAATTTTATTATAATATCATTATTATAAATTATGTACAGCTAATGAATCAACATGCAGCGCATAAGCGGCTGATTATATATCCCAGATTTACAATTACTAATAAATAGGATAATACATGATATTAGTTTACGAATTGCATCCCCTAGTCATTAAATATTATATATATATATATATAAATATATATATATATATATATATTACATGTTCTATATATAATATATAATATAGTATCATATTATTTATTTATTTATTTATATTACGTACTTACGGTATAACTTATACCAGTATAATATTATATTATACTAATTATATATATATATATATATATATATATATATAATTATATGTCAATATATATTATATATAATATTACAATTATACTAAAATAGTGGAATTATAATTATTATAATTATGATACTTATTATAATATTATTGGATTATAGACAAAATATTCTCGATATTCTAAATAAGATAAGCATTAAACTTCCTCATATTTATTAGTTAATTAGTGATTCTATAAATGTATATATAAATAGTATAAATATATAGTATTAATTGTATTTTATTTTTAATATATTATAATATATAAATATTCGTTCACAATAAATTAATATCCATATTCATATTTACATTTATTATAATTATTAAATGTACCAATATTACACATTATTTTAATTTAAATAATATTTATGATTCATATTCCCCTGATTGTAATTTATATATATATGCTTACTTAATATATTATAAAATTAATAATTTGAGTTAATAATTTTTCATGCGTTCAAATCTAGAGTATTACAAAAATTGCGAAATTTTTGTAAAGTACAATAAAATATATTTAATAATTATATGATGATTATACACTCAAAAAAGTATACTTTTTTTAATTATTATATATATACAACAACAATTAACTTCTTAATAATATATATTACATGGTTTGCTCTTTTTTATTACATTTTCAGGCGTTTCTTTAATATCTCTTTAATTTTAAATTTAGAATAAATATATTGAAATTACTGATTGTAAATAACAAAAATAACGAGATTTATATATATGGGGGAAATATAATTAGGAAAAAAATAATTATTCAATACATAATACTTATATATATATATATATATATTGTTAATTAGATTATCATAAAAATAAATTATTGACAATTTTATTGATTTAAAAAATGTTTCATACTTTGTAAATACATCTACTATGATCAAATTATACTAAGCCTTATTTTATC
Organism: Osedax fenrisi; assembly: GCA_964019155.1. Lineage (NCBI taxonomy): Eukaryota > Metazoa > Annelida > Polychaeta > Sabellida > Siboglinidae > Osedax > Osedax fenrisi. Next base: position 29,512,328 of record OZ025244.1, on the reverse strand, counting down.
CACATTTAATTTACTGTATAGAAATATGAGGTCATAGATATGTATCAAACTTAAATAGCATTTATTTAATATAACAAAATATTTTAAAAATAATTGTTAATAAACCAAATGATTTTTCAACTGTTTCTTTATTTAAGTAAAATAAAATAATATATTTATATGATAAGTGTAAGTACGTGAATTACATTTACATGTATAAAATATTATATAAATTGTGCCATCCTATTATTTTAAATCATTTTAAATTGACGTCTAAAAAAGATTTAATACCAAGAGTAAATGTGATTTTATTCAACCTAATTTTAAATATAATTATATGAACAATACCTTACTTACATTCGGATCAATACTTTGAAATGGACTAATTATATATATTGTAATGCTTTATTTTTAGTTTACATTTTATATAATATATTTGACCTATGAAGATATTTTGTTATATTTTATTTAAATTTGTATTATATTTATTTAACTGACTTTATGAATATTATTATATATTATTTGATTAGCTTTTATTTGTTTGACATTTTTTTACATTAAATAAATTACTTCGTGTTATATATTTGTCTGTACATTCAATATTGTTAACTTTAATTAAATTAAATTAAATTAAATTAAATTAAATTTATGTTAAAGACTCTATGCCATATTAATCAAGGGTCTAAAGTAAAAACAAAAAATAATATAACGGAACATAAACGAAAATAATATAACTATAATAATGAACAATAGGAATTCAGAAAATATACTACATTAATATATTATTAATTAATATAAAATACAACATTAATATAATTAGTAAATAAAATTGTAAATAGTTATTATAACGTGTCGTGTGTTAAGGCTTATTAATATTTGCTAAGCTACTAATATGCTAATAGTTGCTTACCTTGCTTTAGTTGACCGGATAGTATGGTTATATGTATTAGTTTATAAAGTTTAGTTTAATTGATGACGTATATAAATTGAGTGATGTTTACATGTCAGGGTTCAGTATCCTGTTATAATCTTTGATTATAGTTGTTATTGGATACCTTCACATCTCCTTTTCTTTCTGCAAGAAGCTATAGTCATATATAGTAAATCTTAGCAAATCTTAGCATGTATAATAATAATAGTATATAGTAGGATAATAATAGTAAGATATAATAATGTTTTTAATTAAACGAAAGTAATGTAAAAATATAAATGAATAAAAGAAACAAAAACCATCCCTGTGTTGGAAGATATTTACTCTTCCCGGTAGCGTTCAGGCTTATTCCTTTTTTACCTGACTGTCTAATCGTCTCCTCTTCTTCATTGTTTACCTCTTTCTCTTAATTAGTGTTTTTAAGTCTATTCTATTTCTGACATAACTCTTTCCATCTACCTTCACTTTATAAGATCTATCTCTTATTTCTTCAGTGATTTTACCTTCACTCCATGTAATTTCCCCTGGTTTTATTATTATTATCTCATCTTGAATTTCTATTTTCTGTTTCTTCTTTGCACCTCTATCATAATATATTTTCTGTTTTCTCAACTTTATTTCTCTTTGTTCTTCCATTTCCTTTAGTTCATTTCTTGGTTTTAAAACCTTCTTCAGTACCATCAGTTTTGTTCTGCACTTCCTTCCAAACATGGTCTCTGTTGGGCTTAAATGTAATCCTTCTGTTGGTGTATTATTATGCTCAAGTATTGCCAGTTGTTCAGAGCCATTATATTTTTTGAATATTCGCTTAGTTCTCTTTACTGCATTATCAGCTTTTCCATTACCTTGAGGGTGGTAAGGACTAGTTGTTATATGTTTGATATCTAATTGTTGAGTAAAGTTTCTAAACTCGTTTCGGAATTGTGGACCATTGTCTGTGATAATCTCTTGCGGTATACCATGAATAGCAAACATTTTTAATAACGTTTTAATTACTTCCTTACTTGTTGTTATACTTAATTTCTCTACTGATAGGAAATTTGAATAGTAGTCTATAACGATTATTAAGATTCTATTGTCTAATTGACTTAAGTCTATGCCGATTTTTGACCATGGTGTTTCTCCTCTTGCATGTTATAATAGTGGTTCTTTCTTATTTTGTATTTCACTATGTTTGATGCACGATGGACAAGTTTTTATGTAGTTTTCTATATCATTGTTGATTCCTGGCCAGTATGCTATGTATCTTAGGCGACGCCTACAGGCACCAATACCACCATAATCCACGTGTGCTTGTTGCATCATTTCTTTTCTTAGTGTATTTGGTACAATTAATAACTGATCTTTAAAAATTAGACCATCTATGTGGGTAATTGTATTTCTTATAGAGTAATACGGCATTATAGTTTCCTGTATTTCATTCTTATTAGGCCAACCTTCTTCTGTATATTCTATCAGTTTTGTGCATATTTCATCTTTGTTCGTTAGGTCTTTTAGTTTATTCTTTTTATCTTCAGTTATCGCTAATGTTATTGTATTTACCACTTCCGGTAACAAATGTTCTAGCTCTTTTTTCCTTTGGAGATCCCTCGACAAGGTTTTCTCTATCTTGATATCCTTTCCTGGTATAAATTCTAGTTTTATGTCATATTGATACAATAATGATAACGATAACGGCCAAATGGTGTGTTGAATGTCGTCAAATAGCTAGATTCTTCTGCTAGTTTCACATGCCAGAAGCCATTTTTTACGTCCAGCACTGTGAATACCTTAGCTTTATGCAGTTTGGTCGCAATGTCTTCTATTGTAGGTAATGGATAATTTTCTCTTTCAATCTTTTCTTTTAGATTTTTCGGATCTAAACATAACCTGATTTTTCCCGACTTTTTTTTAGTAATGACTAGTGACGAAATCCAAGGCGTTGTTATAGTCACTTGTCATAGTATTCCCTGCCTCTCCAATTCATATAATTCTGTTTTCACTTGTTCCTGTAGCGGGATTGATATTTTTCTTTGTGCGTGTTTCACTGGCTTTGCGTTCTCCTTCATCTTAATTTTGTATTCTCCACCCATTTCTCCTACATTATCATTGAATACACTTTTGTATTCTTTCACCATAATTTCTTTTGTCATTAGTTCTTCGGTTGATTTTATCTGATTAATGGAATTATTATTAATTATTTTCACTAATTTCAACTTCTCACAGGCCCTTTTACCTAATATAGGATGAAATTGTTTCCCTTATACCACTAATCCTCGTATTGTGCACTCTTCTTTCTTTCGATTCTCCGCAAATAGAATTTCTCCTACAACTGTCCACTTGCCTTCTCCGTATACTGATATATGTTTCACAGTTGATGTTATTATGTTCCTCAGTTTATTATCCCGTGTTAACTTAATATATATATGTTTTGGTATTACGTTGCATGTGGCCCCGGTGTCTATCTGTAACGTGATCTTCCTATATTTCGTGTTCAAAGTGATTTTATTTTATATGGCAATCTCTTTAATACTTGCCACTTTACCGCTAACTGTATATATATATATATTATTGGTTTCGTCTCTTCGTTTACTTGGTTGTCTGCACTGTTTCCTAAAGTGATTTAGTTTACCACAGTTTGAATACGTTTTGTTGAACCCCGGACATAACTCTTTCACCCATACATGTTCGGTTCCACAGAATTTACATTTCAACAATTTTTTATTGTCTTGTTTTTCATGACTTTGTTCTAATTTTTTATAAGGTTTTCTCTCTTTAATGTAGTTTATTTATTGCTTAATATGCATGGAATAATCTTGTTCCTCTGCAGTTTCATCTAGATGACAATTATTTATTAAGATTTTAATGTTAATTTGTTGTCTTTCAGTAGTCATTTCCTTAGGTTTTCATCACGTAATCCTAGTAATAACCTATCTCTCAGTATTTCATCTGCGGTGATGTTCTCTAATTCACATCTGTTTCCTAGCCGCCGAATTTCTGTTAGGAATTGATCAAATGTCTCGTGCTGCTGTTGAATTCTTAATTAATTAAATACACATCTTTCGTATGGTATATTTATTAAAGGTGTTACATATTTATTAAACATTTCCTTTACTTTTATCATGATAGCTTTGTCCTTTTTATCCAATGTGCTCGTTGCATATATTTTACGTCCACATGCACCAATGCATGTCAATAAGGTTGTTATCTGTATTTTCTCGTCCTTTGAATCTAATTCTGTTGCGCACGCATATAGGTCATATTGTTCTATCCAAGTGTTCCATTCTTGTTTCGCATTAGAACTATCTAAATCAAACTCTTCCGGTGCTTTTAATCCTGCCATAACTTATGTTGTATTTTATATTCCGTGAATACAATTTAGTAAAATAATATTATATATATATGTTATAATTAATATTATCAACTTTTCAAAATAATAAATAAATAAATAAATAAATATTTTATACGAAAATATTTATAAAAATTATTATAATCGATATAATAGCCGCTGTCATCATATAACGTGTCGTGTGTTAAGGCTTATTATTTTTTTGCATATAGGTCATATTGTTCTATCCAAGTGTTCCATTCTTGTTTCGCATTAGAACTATCTAAATCAAACTCTTCCGGTACTTTTAATCCTGCCATTACTTATGTTGTATTTTATATTCCGTGAATACAATTTAGTAAAATAATATTATATATATATGTTATAATTAATATTATCAACTTTTCAAAATAATAAATAAATAAATAAATAAATATTTTATACGAAAATATTTATAAAAATTATTATAATCGATATAATAGCCGCTATCACCATATAACGTGTCGTGTGTTAAGGCTTATTAATTTTTGCTAAGCTACTAATATGCTAATAGTTGCTTACCTTGCTTTGGTTGACCAGATAGTATGGTTATATGTATTAGTTTATAAAGTTTAGTTTAATTGATGACGTATATAAATTGAGTGATGTTTACATTTCAGGGTTCAGTATCCTGTTATAATCTTTGATTATAGTTGTTATTGGATACCGTCACAGTTATAAAAATAGTGATCAGGGAAATGCAATAGTAAATAGATAGGTTTTTAATAGAGATTTAAAAGAGTTGGTGGATTGAGTGGAGTGTAATTTAAGTGGTAGTTTATTCCATAGATAAGGAGCCGATATGTGCCATGCACGAATATTAGTGGTATTGCGATTAAGTTTATAGGGTAGATGTAGAAGGTAAGAAGTAGTAGAATGGAGAGAGATAGTGTGAGTGGGAATACATTAAGGAAGATAGATATTCAGGTCGGTTGTGGTGAAGAGGTTTATGATTTAGTAGAACAACATTAAATACTATTCTACATTTTATTGGTAGCCAATGCAATCTCTTTAAATATGGATAAATATTTATTTGTGGAAAGCTATCAATTTAAAAAATGGACTGTACTAACGCACTCTGTAGTATTTGTAATTTTATAATTTGATAGCCAGGTAAGGAGAAAATGAAAATATTGCATTAATAAAAAAGCGGTAATATAAAAGATGAGGCGAAAGTTATAGAAACACTTAGTGATATGGAGTTACGGATTAAACTGAAAGAGTGAAGATGAAAGTTTATAGAGCGAAGAAGATTTGAGATGTAGCGATGCAAAGATAGAGAAATGTCTAAATAAACACCAAGATAATTAATATTATCAGAAAATAAGATATTATGATTGTCAACATGATAACAGGTGGGACTGTTAATGGGTGTTTGGGAGAAGGGAGGTGAAGAAATATAGTTTCTATTTTATTGGGATTCAGTGATAGAGAGTTATTTGAAAGCCAATTATGTATAGATTTAATACAGTTAGACATAATATTTGGAGCAAAATTGATATCAGAAGTGAATTTTACGTTAAATTTTATATCATCTGCGTATGAGTGTACTGATATAAGGGAAATTTTAGAAATGATATTAAAAATAGATAGTAGATAAATATTAAAAAGTATTTGTCCAAATACAGAGCCTTATGTATAGGAGATAATATAGTCCAATTGATAAGAATAGAAGAAGTACGGCCAGAAATGTATGACGTAAACCATTTAAGTGCATTACTGGCGATACCAATATTAGCCAATCGTATGAGAAGACTATGGTCAATTGTATCAAATGCTGCGCTAAGATCAAGTAGAACAAGAATTGTTCCATATGTATTATTAAGGTTACATAATATATGTGTTGTTACCCTGGTTATTACAGTTTCAGTATATTTGATCGGTACATAATAGTTTTGGAAAGTGCAACGTATATTATTAGTAGTCAGAAAAGAAGGGAGTTGTTTTGAAACGACTTTTTCTAAGGTTTTATAAAGTATTGAGAGATTGGAAATAGGTCTATAGTTATTAATGTATGAGTGGACAAGAGAATGTTTTTTAATGATATTAGTGATAAGAGAATGTTTGAAAATGAGGGGGACAGTACATGAAAAGACATTCATGGATGATATGAGCTATATTTTATATTATTTGAGGAGTTATATCATTTAGTAATTTTAAAGGTATTGGATCAAGGGAAGAAGAGCTGCGAGCATTTTTAAGAAGACAAATTAGTTGATCATTAGAAGGTAGAAAAAAGGAAGTGAGTATATTAGATGTAGAGGACAAGAGAGATATAGATATAGGTTTGGGTAATTATGAAATAATATTGATGATTTTTTCATTGAAAAATTAATCAAATAAATTAGGTAAGTCATCATCAGTAGAGTGAGGGTATGGCGTTTTTGTCTTCTACAAAGTATGCTATTTTCTAACTTAAAAAGTAACTTACTATTATGTCGCATATAAATAAACGAGTCATGCGTAAACATTGCTTTAGCGTTAAATAACATCGATACGATTTTTTTTTCAAGTGTTTATATGTAGTTAGTGATGATGAAGATTTTTCTTTTTTCCATTTAGATTCAAGTATACATAGACATCTTTTTGACGAGAAAGGTCATTAGTGTACCATGGTGTATTAGGGCGTGAAATAGTAGTTTTCTTAATTACAGGAGCATGGATTTCAAGTATGTAGAATAGTGAATTATGAAGATATTTAGCATCATGTTAATGCAACATATTTAAGTCAGTTAAGAACTGAGATATTGATATATAATTTAGATAGCGAGTAGATCGAGATATTGTAGGACGTTTAGGCATATTAACTGATATTTGAAAAAGTAGGACTAAATGATTAGAGAAAAGCTGTTCTCTAGAGTTCCAGCTCTTATCGAATAAACTAAACAGTAGTCAATAGGGTGCATAATGATATCCAGTATATTTCCTAATTTATGGGTGGGAAAGTTGACATTTTACGAATAATTTGAAGAGTTGAGTATATTAGTAAGTCTAGTAGAATATTGAGAGAGTGAGTTATTATGGATATTAAAGTCTCCTAAAATAATGTTTGAATAATAGGGATGAGAGTTGAAATTATTAAATTCATCGAGAAATGGGGAGATGGAGTAGCTAGGTGAACGATAAAAGGCAGCAATATTAAAAGTATGTGAGAGGGGTGAGCTTACCGAGCAAATAAAAGCTTCACAATAAGCGTGTCTGTGTTCAATTAATGGTGAAATATGTAGAGATGACTGTATAAAATGCTAAGTCCAGAACCCCGCGTACTCAATGATAGTGGTAAATGAGAGAAAGGGTATAGCTCTGTATTTAGGGAAGACAGTAATGGGAAATCTGTATGGGATAGCCAAGTCTTTGTGAGTATTAATATACCAATGTTAAAGTCAATAAGAAATTCTATAATCATAGAAATCTTGTTACGTATAGAGCGTGAGTTGACAAGTGTAACACGGGTATGAGGAGTAAGTAAATCTGTATATTTAGTAGAATATGTTTTTAATCAGTTGTTTTTTTGTTTTTACTCGTTGTAGGAATCCAGTAATTTTCTCGATCTTGAATGTTCTTCATCATTTTATATATATGGGTCACATTTCCAATCAATATACATACTGGATACATTTTCATATAAGTGGACGAAATTCGTAAGTATTTGTTCATTTATTAAAGACACATTTCAACTAGGATAGTGAGGACTTGTGTGCATGTAAATAAATACTACCTGTTTTTATTATGGTGGTTTCTAAATAAGGGCACACATACAGATTTTTAAAGGAAGAGTTAATAAGAGTGGAACGATAATTAAGGAGACTAACATATATAGACGGTGAGGATAGGCTGAGATTTATATAATACGACCTGAAAGAGTAACTTCTAATGCAATATGAGTCTAGACTTAGAGTTAGAAATAGAGATTTATGTATGAGATATTTCGATCAGTGGTTGAAATGTGATCGATAACTATAGAAGGATTTATATTTGATATGTTGGATGAATGAGATGATGATGGAGTAGGATTTAATGTAGAAGATGTCACAGATTTGAATATATCTGCAAAAGATTTAGATGTAGTAGAATTGATGGTATCAGGTAAGTTAGTAATAACATTATATATAGAGTTAAGATGTAAGGAATCACTGGGTTGCTTATCCCTTATCAAATTTGTACATTGGTTTGAAAGCGTAGTTAATTGATCTTTTAAAAAGTCTGTTTGACTTATAATATATGAGTATGTATTATTAAAATACTTCAATTGACTTAGATCCGATACTAGTGCATTTAGTAATAACACCATTATCACATGTGAACGATATGTTCGGGAATGAGAGACTAGCTTTAAAATATTTAGGCATATTTTGTGCTCGATCGATAACATATTAAATAAACATTTGTCATGGATATAATTTAACATAAAATGCATTGCATCGGATTATTAATGGCAAATGTGCTAGGACATTTAATACAATCCATAGTAACGACTAAATGATTGATATTAAATCAATTGACGTACGGTATTTAAACTAGCGTGGTGTAGTTACAGTGTAGTAATACAGACAATAGAACGGTGATCAGTGAATTGATTATGAATGCGGCGTTCACATTACTTTAATTCAAATCGATTTTTTCAATTCATTGGACGTTTGTGTTGACAACGATATGGTCCACCGGTTGCAGTAATCTAACAAAATTAATAATACTGGGCAGTACTAAATATAGAATCTATATTTATATATACACAATAAATGTATATTATAAATTATACTATATTATTTATTTACTAAGTTGTTTTATAATTGTAGTTATGTAGTATTGGTGACAATGCAATATGTATAGTCAAGTATATGATGTTACTAATCTTAATGCCACGATGCTTAAGGACGATTAACCGACAATCGGAGCAAGCTAGGTACGGGATATTCCTCCTGAACAGTTGCAAAGAATGGTATACAAGATATAATTTATGTAGTAGATATATACACGATATATGTTTAACGAATTGCCGATTGAAAAACAATAGAATTTGATTGTTTTAAAACACGTCTGTTCATTATGAGAGATAGAAACAGAATGATTTAATATATTTTCTTATTTTTTCTCTTGATTATTTTATTTTTAAACATTAGCTCTCTCCTATTTAGTTTCACTATAATTATATTTTATTTATGATATTTTAATACTTGATGTATTTCTTAGATTTTAATTTTATAATTTTATAATTTATTTATATTATTACATGATTACATTATTATATGATGATTACATTTAGTTACATGATAAGTTTCATATTAATTTTATTAAATATGTTATATTTTTATCATGTATGTGTAAACAGGAAGTCATAATATTATAACATTATTATTCACGTATTACTCTTATATATAAAGAAACTTATCATATTAATAAAGGGTAAATTGTATCGATAATCAACACTTCTTCTATAATTACCCTGGCATTGCCTAAATCTGATAATAATAATAATAATAATAATATATTCAATATATAAATTAAGATAAAATCTTAATTTTCAATTTGGGTAGTGAATTTGCTTCCTAATCTTAAAATAGATTATTCTAAATATAATTAAATCAGCTTACTATCATATTTAATGTTTAATTTATGTTTTTTTTTTAATTAATTAATGTATTTATATAACATAATAGGTATATAGAAAATGGTAAAGGGTATACATTCGCCATTAATTGAAGAACTTAACAGAAGTTATGCATATTATTAATTATTTTAATACTTATATAATAATAGAATAATACTATCAATTTTAACGGAATTTTATTTATATTCATTTAAAATCTGAAATTTATTAAATAATAAATTCGTGTAATTAAATATATAATCTGTAAATATATGATATTAAAATTCTATTAATAATAACTTATATAATATATATATATATATAATCTCTTATAAAGGGCAGCTACGCACACGATTAGGGAACTACCTAATTTGGGTAGATTGGTAATTATAGAATTAAAACTGATATATATATATATATATATATATATATATATATATTTTTTAAATGTATATATTGAATTGAATTGAATTGAATATAGTTTATTAAGTAGAAATAAAATATAATGCAGTATATACAATTTTTGCTCAAAGGAGACTACCAGTGTTTATCTTGTAATCTATACTCACAACGTTATTACACTACACTAATATAATAATACAATAATATGACAACGATAAAATTAAGAATAGTAAAACGTGAAAGAAAAAAAGAAAAAAGAAATAAACAAATTTAAAATTATATATACAACAAAATTAGTAAATATATATAACATATAATAACTGTTATATATATTAAAATTATAATAACGAATGTTAATAATGACATTAATATTTATTTAAATATTCAAGATTTATATATTTTTTAATTACATTGATTACATTTACATGTATTATTTAATCCATTCTAAAGTATATACCTTATACAATTATGTTGTTAAGTTTATTATTTATTTTATATTTAGGTATTCTATAATTGCATTTATTTCTTATATTGTAATTATTTATTTTATATTTAAATTTATTTGTTATGTCGATTGGTAATTTTGTATTAAATATATTATGCATACAATTAAGAGATATGTAATTATTTAAATAATATATATTTAAAATAGATATATATATATATATATATATATATATATATATATTGTATTTATTTTATATAGTATACATATATGTAATTTATATTATAAATATTTAATAAATTAAAATATAATTTGTTTAGATAATGATAAAGAAAAACCTAAATATATTTTGTATTATTTTGTAATTGGTTCGTATTATTTTATTTTTTAATTGAGAATACTATAATTATATCATGAAAATATGTATATATAAATATATATATATCACTTTTAATTTGTAGCTTATTATTCGTTATATAATATATATATATATATATAATATTTATTAGTAACATATTTGTATAGTGTATAATTTATAATGATTATTTATAGACAAATATGTTTTTAATAATACTAATTTGTTAATATTGTTATTATTTTAGGAGCAATAGTAATATTTATATGTTGTATTTTCACTTGTAATACATATAAAAGGTTATATATATATATATATAGTGAATGTTAACAACGAATACAGTAAACACTAATATTCTCCAATTTTTATTAATATAATACTATTTACCATTTATGATATCGACATATCTATAATAATTATTTATAATATTCAATATTATAAAAATCTTATATATTATAATAATTGAATATGATTACAGGTATATATCATAAGTTATAGCCTTTATAAAAAATGTTGTGAATAAAATATTAATTTTAGTTGTTGTAATATAATATATTATTACATATTATGACATATATAATTTTGTAAAAGTTGCATTTTCTGTTATAACATTTTTAATAAACAATTGTTAACTCAATGAACTGGCATTAACTTTTAATGATAGACTATTCATAAATATTCAATTATATTAATCAATAGTAATATATTATTAATATTATTAATATATTGTAACAATTTACACTACATATCAACCAAATTATAATCGAATATTTACAATTTAGATTATAAATATCCTTAAATTATATTATTATTATAAAGATAAGTATTTATTTATTTTTTTTTTACTATTTAGTATTATAGTAATATTATATCATATGATGACATATATAATAAGTATAGTACCTTACCTTGCTAGGTCGAGCTTTCTCCGCATTTCATGACTTTTCTCCAACCATATTGTATTGTAGTTGTCAGTTCTTCTATTTCGCATCCTGTACCACTTAATAGCTGATCGATATATGTTTTTGCAGGCCTACCATTTGATATTTGTCCGTGATTTGAATATCAAAGTAATAGATCAATGACCAATTCGTTCTTGATTCTCCAGCAGTGTCCGGCGAATCTCATTCTATGATATTTGATTGTAGCTGTATATAGGTTATACCGTTGTAGACTATTTTGTTACTTAGCATTTGCATCCAGGATTTGTTTAATGCTGCTCGTAGCATTCGAGTATATGCGCAATCAAGTTTTTCTCCATTGATGATGTTAGTATCCGTATACAAGTACAGATTATAAAGCGGCTCGAAAGAAATTTCTTTTTAATTTATTAGTAAGGTTAGATTTTGACATTCATATTGTTAAGGGCTAACCATGCTTTTTCTATTCGTTTATTAACGTTACGTTCAGTGGAGTATATTTAGCTACCTAGGTATTTTAAGTCTTCTACCCTTTTTATATCATGTCATTCTCTGCATTTTAAGGTAATGCACTGTATTCCGTGTTGGTTTTGATTGAAAGTAATATATTCAGTCTTATCTGTATTGGTTTTCAGGTCAATGTAGCTTGATTTCTCTTCAATTTTATATATTAATGTCATTGAGGCATTTATGCTATCAGTTGTTACTGCTATATCATCAGCGTAATTAAAATTACAGGGCTACGTCTACTTCTCCTCTATGAGAGTGTAAATCCAAAATTTGAGTTTATATCCAGTTATTTATTTAATACGTAGTCGAGGCATACCATAAATAGAAACGGAGCTAAGGTATTTTTGGTTTGGATTCAGATTTAGTATGTCCGTTGTTGTTGGAGTTTGGTTGTTCTATTGTTAATCCAATAAGCTCGCTAATGTGATCATTCCATTTTTAGAAGCGTTTAATGTCACTGGTTCCTTTATTTTGCTCTTATTTGATTTTTCTCGAACGCTTACCTAATTTACTGCTTTCTATCTTAACCCCGATTTCGTATTTCTAACTGCATTATTATTTTAGTTTATCTTGTACTGACATATTGTATCGGTTCTTCTACGGTTCTCGGAATTTATAAACATATTCTGAGCTTGTACGCAATTTCTAATATTTGCAGTCGTTGGCAGTTGTCTTTTAATCTTGCCGATTGTTGTATAAATGCACGGTTTTCACACAATTCATGCGTTTCACAGGGGTTTTGTTTCTTTTGTTTAGGCTTTAAAGGGATCACTTTACTAGCAATTTCTTTTCATGCAATTACAACATTTTCATATATGGAGTTATGTATATATATATATATATATATATATATATATATATATATATATATATATTAATTTATACAAAAACAAAATTGTTGAAGCATAGTAATTATATATATACATAAATATACATATATATATATATATATATATATATATATATATATATATATATATATATATATATATATATATATACACACATTATTATGTATTATAATATACATAATTATTGTTTTATTATAAATTTGTTTATAATAATCATAATATACATTATTTTTATGAATAATAAATACTTATGTATATTATAAATATATTAATATTATTATATTTCAATTTAAAATTAAAACTAATAAATATAAAATATTTATCATTGTCTTATTAATTATATAAATAGTATATATATATACATACTATTGATAAATATTTTAAATACTCGATTTTAAATAAAATATATATATATATATATATATATATATATATAAAATAATGTATTATTATATTATCTTTCGACTGTTTTATTATTGTAGAAAGTTGTAATATACAAGTATAAATATGTTATCGATAAGTCATTGATAATATATATATATATATATATATATATATATATATATCAACTGCCTGTGTGGATTAAGTGGCTAATGCGTCAGACACACAAGCAGTAGGACACGGGTTCGACCCTCGTACGGACCATTATTAATTTTATAAAATGGGTCTTAAAATATTATTTAGAAGTGATCTTATATAATTGTGTATAAATAAATGATCGGCTCTCGTTAAAACCATGGATGCCTTAACATGAGAGCGGCTTCGAAGGGACATTAGAGCCATATATGGTTATAAGTGAAAACTTCATCTAAGTTCCTGGATGGGATGAAAGGACTCTACCAAATAAAAAAATAACAATATATATATATATATAGATATAAAATATTAGATCGTGACTATAATATATATTCAAAATTAACATAAATGTTATCAATATTTGCTATAATAAATAACATATCTACAGTATAACATTAAATTATATTTTTTAAATAGGAAATTATGTTCAACGGCATGGTAATTTCCGTGAATGAGGGGGTGAACCAATAGTCTAGTTAACTAGTTAAATATGCACTGATACACTTGGTCTAATGAATAAACAACCCGAATACATTTATAGTCTATTTAAATTATATATAGCACGTAGCTAACTACGATCTACAACTTATAGTATACCAGCTGTTTTATATTTATATCGGAATTATAACTAGGAATTAGATAAAACTCTAGTTTCTCTAACCACTTATGAAACTATATACCTACATCCCTTTAACCTACAAACCAATATATTACTATCATTGTATATAAACTGATCAATTATATCCATATCTATGATATCTAAAACCTTAACAAAATATCCTTAAGATTATTGGGCTATATTTTTGGAATTTATATTATCCTTACCTTAAGTACATATTTTATTTTGTTATTATATATATATTACACTTTTTCTCTTAGGATTATTCAATTAAAATATCCAAAATTAATGCATCCAACATTAATGAGAAATTATTGATAAAAGTGTTTTCTTAATATGTATATCGCGGTGTATATAACAACCAATTAAGTATTACTTTTATTTTAGCTAATACATATGTATTAATAGTTCTTAGTAGATTAAAGTAAATTCAATTTCACATATACACACCTGTAGAATAACGATTAATCTTAAAATTTCATGAATATTAGGATATATGATCCTAAAATAAATTATAATACATTTTTATATAATACACATATATTATATATTATATTCATAGAATTCATATATATATTATATATTATCAATTATTATTTTTTAAATTTTCTTTCGTTTTATTTAGATCATCAATATTAATTAATTTAATATTCCACATTTCAAAATTAATTCCTAGTGTATGAATAAGATCTAATATAGAAACGAAGTTCAATAATGATTTGTTCTGGTCTGTTTTTTTTCTCATTACGTTTGATATAAAACTTAAACAATACATTGCGATATATGTACAATAGAACACGTTCGCTTAGCTCCATTAATTAATCCCTTAAGGGTATGATTAACAGATAAACTAAAAATAGAATTGTTAGAGTTCTCCAGTACATTAGATTATCCTTTAAGAAACCCAACTTAAGCCTAAATGTTTAGATTCATTTAGTTTCAACGATTAACTGTATATTATCATAAGTTATACTTTATTATTACCTTACACACTATAATAATTTTATAAATTACATATTGTTTATATACATTATTTATCCATCCATATAATGGTGTAATATATTATATTAATTTCGAGTAGTACCTCCTTCAAATAGAATAGCATCCGATGTTCTGATATGTGTCAATATCACTCGACGTTTCAGAAGATTGTTGAGATATCCAGGCTTACCTATTAATAATGTTTTTTTTTGTGTGCTAAGAATAGGAAACGGTGCTGGCATCGCTTTCTAAAAGAAAGCCACTTAAGATTATGTTGGTACATATATGTAAGCGTATGGTCGCCGCGATTAAAATTATAAATAAGTCGTATAGAATCGCAAATAATCCTGTCTACTTTTTTTTATATCAGTGCTATTTGTGCCATTAAAAAGTGATCCAAAGTAATCTATTATAGAAAATACAAGAGCATTAATATATATATATATATATATATATATATATACAAAATATAATAGTTATTATAGAGCATTTATTATTGTTTTAATTTTAAATTATTATATTATCATATTTTAATATTATTAATAAAATCGATTATTTAGAAAAAGAAAAAACACGATTAAAAATACTATTTTGGAATCAAAAGCGTTAGTGTGAATACCGTTTAGCTTGATTAATTATATAATAATTTAATCTAAAATAAAAATATATATAATAACTTATATACATATTTGCATAATATAAATTTATAAAAATAAATTTGTTTAGAACTGATGAAATAGTACAATTAACTGATGCCCTTAATGACTTTATGTTCGAATTACAAGATGATTTAACTTCTGTAACTAGATTTGATATGTCATAATTGATCTATATTGAATTTATACTGAAATATATTTATTTGAATAAATAAATATTCAAATTATAAATGTAATTGTATATACTTTTACTAAAAGTATTTTAAAGTCGGAGATGGCCCGATTATATTTATTTATATGTTATTTATATATATAGTATTGATATATATTTTAATTATGTAATTACAAGTTAAAAGTTAACAAATAAATTAATTAAAAGTTAACTTAAATATAAAAATTGTAAATATTAAAAAAAAATAAGAATAATTGTTAAGATAGATGTGTATTAGAGTGTTTTTGATTATATATATATATATATACAGTTAGATTCCAATTTATCATATTTCAAAATAAATTTTAGCAGCAATTATTAATTACGTTTTAAATATAAACCTAAGTTTATTTTGTATTTATTGTTAAACTGTATCAATGTGTATTAAACTATATCAATTATTTCTATAGAAGAATGTAACAATATAACTATAATAATTTGGATTTCGTATTTTCTTAAAATTAAAAATAACGGTTTTCTGATATAAATATTTATTCCCCGTATTACACACATTATTCCTGACGCATACCTCCAATGTAACCTACATAATGAAAACTTCGTACCTCAACTTAAATCCCATTCTTAATTAATTACTTTTTAATAATTTCTGACCGATATCATAAATTAAAGAATTACAAAATATCTCATGTTGTTGCTTTACATATATATATAGCTACATTAAATGTAATAGTATTATATATACATACAATAAGTTTTACCTTTCATCCAGAATTACATAAACTCATTAGAATATATGATTACACTTATAAAATACTAAATAATGTAACTGTAATAAGGCTGTTCTACTTCATTAACTCTTTTGAATGTTGCATACTCACGATCATTTTATACTACTGATCTGGTATTAATATTAATGATCACATTCTTTATTATTATTACTATTATACTTATGCTTATACTTCTCTTATATATATATATATATATATATATATATATATATATATATATATGTATATATATATTACATTTCCTACCACTTACCACGGCCGGAAACTCTACTAAGAAGTTGAATGGTAGTGTTTAAACCATTAGGTTACAAGGTTACAAGGTTACCACTACATATAACACATATGGTATTCCACGGTGTTCTGTACTTTGAATACTCTAGTTAATAAATTACAATCTAACGATTTCATCTATATTATCAGCATTTCAAAACCGTAAACCGTCAGTATTATCTATACATGTGTATTACGAACCTATCTATACTGATTACGATAATGTCATACTACTACTGGGGTAATTGTCTCGATAAGCAACACTGCTTCTATAATTACCCTGGCATTGCCT
Organism: Osedax fenrisi; assembly: GCA_964019155.1. Lineage (NCBI taxonomy): Eukaryota > Metazoa > Annelida > Polychaeta > Sabellida > Siboglinidae > Osedax > Osedax fenrisi. The sequence goes on along the minus strand of OZ025244.1, from coordinate 29,494,648 downwards.
AAATCTGATAATAATAATAATACTACAATAACTACATCTACTAAAAGTACACAATTCCACTAGTGGTTATAATCGAAGTCACGTGTACGTGAGTTCGATTAGGTATACCTCGATGATTTCGTAATATGAATGCCTACTTTTGAAACGGTTAATCTATGAAAACACTGACCGTTACTGTACAAATTACACTGACCGTTCATACTTTGAGCGTACATTATACGTTCGCGTACATTCTAATCTCGAACATAATGTATATAGTGTTATATTAACGAAGCGTTATATAAAATTACGTATATATATATAGACAATATCGAGTTGTATGTAAACATTAATATTTGACACGTAATCCGTGGATGCTATTCTCTATTAAATTATTCTAAGATATTTATAAAGGAAGATTTTACGAATAGATATTTGCATATAATGTTAGATCACGTCTCTTGTTAAGTCATTGTTAAGTCATTGTTAAATATAATTATGTGTATTGATATAAGGTTATGTATTGTACATAGCAGAATTGAGAGTAAAGGCGTAAAGACTTATTACGGATATGCCGTACCTATAGCGATGGGATTCTATATATATAGACATTCGGTGCGGTCATGCGAGACGGATGTATATGAATGGGCGAGCGTATTCCAGGCACTTTTAGTGCATGCGTTATATAACAAGTGATAATTATACATATACGATTTATATATGTATGTGAATAAGTACAATAATATATAATAATCAGTACTAATAACTTTTCAATCATTTAGCGGTCGATATAGATATTTAATATATCCATTTGTAATAAATATTATACGAGAGATAATTCAAAAAGAACATATGGAATTATCTCGACTTATATGTATAATTTGTTATGCAAGTGATACTATATCTAAAGATAAAAATAAATAATCTCATAAAAAGTTATCTTAATTGTTTTTGAAAAGATGTGTAAAACATAGTAAATGTAGAAAGTCGAATCTGGAACATATATTCGATAGTATTACATTAATAATGCATTATATACAAGATATAAAGTATAGACAATATCAATTTGTATGTAGATATACAAATTTGATAAATAATCTAAAATTCCTAATATAATTACAATCCATACTTATCATATCTATGTAAATCACAATCCAAATATTACTTCAATTACTTTTAATAATCTTAAAACTGTATATTAATCCATACACCACCAAACGATAGATAATCCAAGAATTATCCTACAATAACCGATGAAAAATAAACTTAAAATAAATATTTTATATTTATTATTTTATATAATAAATATAAAATAAGTACTCCTACTAAGTAGGTCAGTAATATACAGAGGATTAGTTAATATATATATATATATATATATATATACAAGGACCTTTTTAATAAATATTTGACACTATGGTATATATATATATATATATATAGAAGGCTAAATATAAATATTATATTTAGACTATATATATATATACAATAGTGTCAACTATTTATTCAAAAGGTCCTTGTAGTCAAATATAGTTTTTAACGGTTTATAAATTAACATTTTTATATATTAGTACTGAGTATAAATCATTTAAACTTAATCTAATGATATTCCTTCAGGAATATGCAGAATATACGTATTCATTTTTAAATATTGGTATTAATGGATAATAAATCAAGGACACGGTGTCCTTGATAAAATTATTCTATTTTAAATATATTATCATATAGGTGGCATAACTGATGATCGAACTGATGATCCTAATAGTATTTATACATTTTGATGGAGATTTTAAAATAGTTGAAAGAAACTTATATATATTAACATATTTATGTTAATCGATCGTTACCCGAACAATTACCCGATATGATACCCGAACCGAAACTAAATTTAAAATAAAGATTTGAGACCATAAAATCTTTCCAAATACCCGAAAATTAAAGATTTGAACCGAACCGAAAAAAAAGATTTGAGATTTGATATTTGAGATTTGAAATTTTACAGCACTAGTATTATCTATGTATTGGTATATGATGTATAATTATCAATTCACAGTGGAAAATTAAATGATATTTAATTCAGTTATATATTTTTAATAATTATAAATATTATTTTATTCAGTTATATAATTTTTATAATTATAAATATTATTTTATTATAATATATATTCCTAATGTTATATAATGTATATATCCGGCTATTCCCTCAACATATATGTCTATTTAAACAAGGTATTTACTTGAAAATTAGTGCAACCTTCGTAGAAATATATATATATTATATAATAAAAATTGGAATCCATTATAAATATATATATATGAAATAATAAATTATATATTGTTATTGTTGTTCCCATCCAGGAACTTAAATGAAGTTTTCACTTATAACTATATATGGATCTAATATCCCTTCGGAGCCGCTCTCATGTAAATGTATTTATGGTTTTAACGAGAGTCGATCATTTATTTATACACAATTATATAAGTTCACTTTTAAATAATATTTTATAAAATAATTAATTGTCCGGACGTTGCTCGAACCCGTCTCCTACTGCTTGTGTGTCTGACGCCTTAGCCACTGAGCCATACATGCAGTTTCTGTAATATATATATATATATATATATGTATTAAAAAGTATAACCAAAGTATTTGTTCTTTATCTGTATCGACATTTGATTATGATTAGTTAAATAATAATAATACAAATAATATATATATATATATACTACATAATAATAATAATACTACATTTAGAGTTATATAGTTTATATTATTTAATGTAAACATTGTATATTTATAGATATTATTTATTTAAACAACTCTGATTAGAAAATCTTATGTTTACGATTTCATATTTATACTAAGTAATAAATATATATATATATATATATATATATATATATATATATATATATATATATATATATAATATATACTACTAGCTTTTTCTACTGCAAATTATTACATTTATATTATTACATTCTCCTGATTCAGTCTTTTTCTTAATAAAACATTCTAAGCTTGTGTTTTTTAACTTTGAACTTTTGCAAATATTATTTTATATATCTAAGGTTGAATTAAAGTCACCGTTCATACTAACCATCCAATACATATCACAATCACATATAAATTCATTATTCTTTATGTATAAATATGTATAATTCATTATAATTCTCTAAATAAAATGTCACTTAACAACTTTAAGTGATTATTATTTAAATTCAACACTTCTAGTTTTGTAAATTTATTTAAATTCAAGTTAAATTTATGGATTTTATTATCAGATAGATCTATTAATAAAAGTTGTGTATTATTGTAAAACATAGTACTATTTATAATAGTAAATAAATTATTATTCAAATATATTATTCTTAGATTTTTTAATTTTATAAATACATTATTATGTATGTAAGCGATTTTATTATTTCCTAAATGTAAAGCCTTCAATACATCATTAGTAAGGTTGTTATCTTTGTTAAAGAATGCAAACTCATTCAGAGTTTTAATATTTTTATGGACGCATTTAAAAATATCTTTGTCGTTACTGCGAATTGCATATTGTTGTAATATGCCTTGATTATCTACTTGGTCATCTTTACAACTTTCCTAAAATAGTTTATATTCTTATATAATATATTACTAATTAAATAATATATATAAAACATAATATATGTATAGCTATATTAATTAATATTAGATTAATTTTTAAAATCTAAGTTTATATACATTATTTTCTGATATATTTATTTATTTAAGTTTATAGCATGTACTTAATACTTAGTTTGTGGTTGATTTCTAGTTAACCGAATTCTAGCCGATAGAATTGTGGATACATATATTTAACCAGCTCGATCAAAAATACTATTAATATATATTATGGGTATATCTAAATATTGAGTATTACCAATACACTATGATACATATAATAGGCGTATAGAAATAGTGTGACGTATTGGGCGTTCCATTATTCAACCTAGAAGAACACACAGGCAAAGCCTAGGTGGTCCGTTATTTGACTCGAATTGCATATATGTGATTAAATATAAGTTGTTCTAGCGAATTAAAATAATTACATTGTGTAGGTACATACACACATTAGACTGCCTATATTCAAGCTTACGCGCTGGTAACTAAAAAGTAATCTAAGTGACATTAATAGTTATCAAGTTATTAATATTAAATATGAACTTATGAAATTTAGCATGTATTTATTGATAATACTGTTTTAGTATTTAGACATATAAATGATATTTAAGAATAGTGATGTATAGTTAACTATAATGTATAAGATTAGCTTAGTAACAATGATGCATGAGTAGCGAAGATATGTAATATAGAGATCAAAATGTAAATGTATATATAAATAAGTTAATTAAATACGTAAATATAATACCTATTATTAATGTATAGGTTTATGGCTACATATATATATATATATATATATATATATATATATATATGTGTGTTTATTGAATAATATGTAATTATATATTTGGAGTATATAGTATATATTTGAATAATAAATAATCTAAATAATACATACGCCTACATCTACTGCATTACTTATAATTATAATTATATATATATATGTATATTAAGTGTTGTCAAACATATAATTACTAAATAATGAATTAATTTAATCATTTCTATAATTGTATTGTTACTACTAAATATACTTGATAAATTATTATAACGAAAATATAAACAATTACATTTATAATAAATTTAAAGTTTTCGCAAATATTAAAATTTTAAATAATCAGTTTATTATTCAAAATTAAGTATTACTTGTTATGTAAATATTAATATCTAAATCGATAAAATATTATAGGTGTAAGGTATATTATTTAATAAACAACTGCATATATATGTATATATATATATATATATATATGCAGTTGGTTGCGTTATAGTTACATTATATAGCTCAATGTAGTTTTATCATAAAATATGAATTTTATAAGTTTCATATATATAGCTTAACGTAGCTTTTTCGCAACATCAGTAATTTATTAATAATATTACAGTTTCTAATTATATTTAAATATAGCTTTTTCACTATATGATTAATTTCATGATAATATCAGAGGTTCGCATGATAGCTTTTCACGATATTATTTTATAATATATGAGGTTTAAATAATAGTCTAACATAGATTTTTCGCTACATAATAAATACATATATGTGAGATATCTTTAATTAGTATTACAAAATAACGTCATTTGTAATAATGTTGTATAGATTATATTATTGTATTATATTTATCATAGTATTGTTATGTATTAGGTGATGTATTAAATAAAATACCTCGGTGGTATATATAGTATTACCTATAGCATGTATTTATTTTAATAAATTATTTATATATAGTAAATAAATATATACACGAATATTACTGTTTAATACATATAGAATCGTAATTACGATATTCGAAATAATAAGTTACGATAGTATTAATATTTTCATATTTTCATATTGCTTTTTCATATGTTATTCAATTAATAATTCATTTTAAATTTCCTATATAATTAATATATGAACTATTATTAATATCACTATAATTTTAAATATTTGTAACATATACTAACAATTTAAACAACATACATGAATTATAATGTAAATAATTCAACAACAATATTAATTTGTATTTACATATTACATATGTACCTATAATAGGTACGAGATGAGATTTTGTATATTGATTATATTATTGTGAAATGTATATCATTAGAAAGCTTATTGAATTTTAAACTATACCATAATTTTTAGTTTTATTTAATTTGTATTTTAAAAAAAGTTATGAACAAAAATATGCAATATAATTGGTATAAATTTAACATGGTGTAGATATGAATTATTAATGGTTTAATAAATTTATAATACATATTAGACTATAACTCGTTCACTAATTTATATTTAAAAATTAAATTATCAGTATGCATACACAATATATTTATAAAAATTTAGATTTGTTTCAATCATTTTTTTTATTAAAAATTGATATAATTTATATTTTTTACAATGCCCTTTACATTCTATAGTAGAAGTTGTATTTTAGTATTTCCTAATTTGAAAAATAAAAATAGTTATAGTATAATATTTAATAATTTATACGAAATTTCATTATTTGTTTAAATATTTATTTATTATTTTAAATTTATTTATAAGTAAATTAAAAATCAATATATAGTCCATACAAAAGTTTATTTTAAATATTAAGTTAATATATAATATTTATATATATATTTTTTTTACAATATCATATGGAATATATATATATATATATATATATAATAATATATATATCTAATATATAAAATATCTATATGATTATATGTATATGTGTGTGTGTATCTGGTGAGCTAACTCGAGAACCGGTGTACGTCGCGAAAATCTGTTATACCCGATCTTAATAAATGTTCACCTGTATTGTCTTGTTCTTAAAAATTGTTTGAATTTTTTACAGCGTACCCCAGAAATATCCTAAAAATTGACTTTTTGCCATTAAAATGATTTGTTGTCATGTAATCGTTGAAATATTATTATTTTAAGATATAATTAAAATATTATATTTATATAATAATTATATAAATATTATAAGATATAAATATTATACTTTTTAAAATATTTGTAGAACATTTAAAAAAAATATATTTTGAAATATTTGTTGTATAAATAAAGATTAGGAATCAGGAATAGCTATAATTAATAAATGATAGAAAGGCAAATAATAAAAAACAGAGCAATGCCGATTTGGAGCGGGTTTAAATTTTTATCCCAAACGGGTTTAGGTTTTCAACATATATTGTAATATTTGAGATATTTGTTGTATTTTTTAATATATTTTTTGAAATATTTGTTCACTCATTTTTTAAATATTAAAAAAAATATGTTTCTGCATTTGTTTATATTTTAGATACACTTTATTTAACTGCTAATTATTTCCTGTATAATATAGGCAAGGATCGCTCTAAGCTAACATTTAATTTAACTAAATCATTATTACATTCATTAGTTTTTAGTCGACTTAGATATTGTAATTCGCTTTTAATTAATATTCCGTAAAAATTGATGAAAAAATTCGATTCAATACAACGTAGAGCTGTTCGCATATTATTTAAGCTAAAGCGTAGTATTTAACCATATCTATACATTCCATAATGTATGCAAGTTTCGACTTCTATGCATTACTCACAAGGCTATATATATGGGAGTTCTGTCTTACCTATCGAAGGGACTCATAATTCGAACAACTACTCGTCCGAGTCGCAAATGTGAGCTGATGAAACTCTCTCTACCGCTTGTCTCATCTATGTATGCAGATGCTGCTTTCAAGGTTGCTGCTCCGAAATACTGGAATAGTCTTCCCGATGAATTACGCACCATGTCATCATTTATTAGTTTTAAATGTCGACTACTTACATATATGGTATTATTATAATGTCTTCTTTTTAAATTTATTATTATTTGTGTAACTATTTATTTGTTTTATTATTTCAACTTGATGCACATAAACGTTCATCGTTTTCTGAGTCAATAAACCTTTCTATTATTATTTATTATCTATTATTATATACTAGAAATGTAGAATCAAGAATAGCTCTAATTAATAAATAAAAATATGCAACAAATCAAAAAACCTATAAATGTCGGATCTGGTACGGTTTGGTTTTGGGTTTGAGTTTTTGACATTTTTTAAACATATTTTGTAATATTTTAAATATTTTTTGTATTTTTAACAATTATATATTTTAGCATAATCAAAAATAGCTATAATTAATAAAAATAAACAGGCAAACAATCAAAAACCTAGCAACACCGGGTCGAGTATGGCTACTAATATGTTGAAATATTTTTAGACACTTTTTTAAAATATATTTTGTAATATTTTAAATTATTTTTTGTATTTTTACCAAATATTTTAGGAATAAATCTTAAAAATGAACAACGCTTGGTCTATATCGGATACAATTATTAAATATTAGTTAAATAAAAAATTAAAGATTAGCTATGCATAATCAGGAATAACTATAATTAATAATAGATAGCAAATAATCAAAAACATAGAAACGCCGGGTCGGGAACAGTTTTGGTTTTGGTTTTCGACATTTTTTTAAAACATATTTTGTAAAATTTGAAATATTTGTTCTATTTATTAATTTATTTTTTGAAATATTTTGAAATATTAAAATATGTTTCTACATTTGTTTGTATGTCACCTAACATTTATTTTATTGAATATATATATATATATATATATATATATACCAATGAAGAATCAGGAATAGCTATAATTAATAAATAATCAAAAACCGAATAACACCAGATCGGGTGCGGTTTGGGTTTAGGTTTGGGATTTCAACATCTTTTTAAAAATATTTTGTAATATTTGAAATATTTGTTGTATTTTTAAAAATATATTTTTTGAAATATATATCTACAAAATTTTTAAATATAAAATATTTTTCTTCATTTTTTTGTATTTCAGCTAACATTTATTTTATTGTATATATAGAAATGAAGAATCAGGAATAGCTATAATTAATAAATAATAGATAGGAAAATAATCAAAACCGAGCAACGCAGTGTCGGGTACGGCTAGTATATATATATATATAGATATATAATATACGGAATGAGAAGACAAAACGGGCATATAAATACGGAATACGCTGACACGAAGATTAGGCCGACAATTTTGTGTCAACCACCTACTTTAATTTATGAATTACTATATGTTAGAGAAATAATTGGTATCTAATTAAATAATATTTTAATAATCGTTATATTATAATGAATATATTTAATTATCATTTGGTTTTATAGAGAATAGACTATAAATAATTACATTTTTAGATTTCTGCGTGTATATACTTGGTTACACAAAAAAACGGAATCTGTTGACACACTGTTTTTACCGAAATACAGCAACTTAATGCGTATATGTCAAATGGCAATTTATGAATTAATATATTAAATGTACTTTAGAATAAATATATTGAATAAAAATATAAAAGATGTTATTAATTAAAAATATACATTTTGAATTAAATATTATTATTATTTTGTAAAAATATACATCAATTTCTATTTATAATCAAAGATTTGTATGACTCATAAAAACTTAGGAAATAGTAGTAATTATTTAAATTTCAATATTATTATTTCAGATTATTTCAAAATTTGAATAATAATAAATAATTTGTATATTATTAAATATAGTAGGTATTATATTTTAATAAATTATCTATGTATATATATAGTAAATAAATATATAAATGTATGTTATATATTATTGAATATAGAATCGTAAGTAAGATACTATAGTAACATTTTCGAAATATTTGTTTTTCAATAAGTTATTTATTTTTCATTATATTACATTATTAATTCATTTTAACCTTCCTATATAATATCTAATATTAGTAATATTACTATAATTTTTAATATTTCCAAACTAGTATAAAATGTAAATACTATACATTTATAGTCTACGAATAACCCAACTATAATGTATTTGTACGATATAAATAAAACCATAGGAATACGATTTTTTATATTGATGCTATTATAATAAATTTGATATCATTAGACATATTATTAAATTCTATAATAGAAGTATTTTAGTTTATTTTTATTTAAAAAAAAGTTATGCACAAACAAAATAGTAAAAATAATACATGGTGTAGATAGGAATTATGCATGTTTTAATTAATTTATAATACTTATGCAATCATGATTCATTCAATAATTTATATTTTTTAATAGTATATATTCGATATTATTAACACATAGATTAATAATCATATTTGTATCAGCTTTTTGTATTGTATTCAATAAATATATATTATTATTATATAATTATTATAATATATACACACTTATATAATTATGTAAGCCTATTTATTTAGTATTAACAAAGATTTTGCGAAGCAAAGATATAACACTCCCTATACATGCAACATAATTTAGTAATATCCCCTGCTGCTGCTAGCAGTAGTATCGAAATCACTGAAATAGATTTAGGTTAGGCTCTATTTGCATACAACAATTTTTTCATTGCTCTATTAAATTACATGCAATATAAATTAGCTTTTATTTACTAAATATATACTTATAGCATTTAAAACATACATATCATATTTGTTTGTTATATATTAGTAATGAACACTTAGTTTTCATCATATAAATATTAATTTAAAGCATATTATTTAACATTTTAAAAGTGTTTAGTTAAATACGAATTTACATTATAGATAACACATAGTTCCTAAAAGTAACCCGCTATAGGTGGCACTGGGGTATTTTGTATACAAATTCGAAAAACACGATTTCGCGTGTTATATCTTTCCTTCGGAAAATCTTTGGTATTAATTCAATATAAATATAATGGGATATGTATATAGATATACAAAATGTTTAATCTGGTATATATATATATATACCTCAATCCAAAGTGGCGAGTATTAGAATCATTTAGAATTATATTTTAAAGTGATGCCACACATGAAAATATACGCACGAAACAACCTCACTTGCGAATATCAAACGTTTCTATAAAAACATAATTATTTTCAAAATGCATGCGAATATTCGTAGGTATTTACGTTTTACTTCTATTTATATACCTCACTTTAACTCTCCCTAATAAATTCAATATAATGTTAACATTTTAATTAATACATGTAAAAATGTATATAATTATACGAGGGATTTCCATATAGTTTAGGTGTGGAATAGACTTTATAGATATAATAGCCATACCCGAGCTAGCTTTGCTATGTTTTTTATTGTTTATCTATCTATTTTTTATTAATTATAGCGATTCCTGATTCTGCATTTCTGCCGTACACGACCCGTAACATTATGTATTATATATTAACTCATTGATAACAAAATTATTGTCTAATTAATTGATAACGAATTATATTGTTGATTTTATTTTATATTGTATAAAATACTTTTACTATAATTTTAAATAAGCATTTTTTATATTTTCGATAATGATAAGTTATTAGTATTTAAATCGTAATTGAACCAAAATCATATTTTGATACCCGAAACCTTCCATGTAGTCAATTACCCGAAACTACCCGACATCATTTACAACACTAATATGTATATTATATTTAAATATTTATAAAAATATATATATATATTAGTCATTAATATTTTCTTGTATAAAAGAATAATAAATTAATTATGGATTCTTACATGTCAATTTTATTTCAAATTAAAATACTAAATATATCAATTGTATCAATTATGTTATATTCATTTAAACAATAATCAATTAATTATTCTTGAAAACTTATATAAATCTTTATATTTGATCAACATTAATAATTTAATTTATATCAAAAACAGATTTTATGTATTTGTATCAAATAATCATAAATATATTTAATTGTATTTCATTTATTTATATTTGTTAGTGTAATTATATTAGAATAATACATTACATAAATATTATTATTTGATTCAAACATTAACATAATTATCAAAATCAAATTTAGTATATTTGTATATGAATCATTAATCAGAAATGTATTTATATTAAAGTATATTTGTATATACAAGTTGTTAAGTTATTAGAAAAAGAATCAATGCGTTAAATACATTATTTATTAACTTTGTACATTTATCACGGCTCTTATAGATAGGCGTCTAGCATTGCTTAATCATGTGAGACGGTGATGTATGGGCATATCCCTAGCACTCGGCGTGTGTTAGTATAATGCGAGATAATAATAATAATACACAAAGTAATAGTGATAATAACATAACATCACCTCTTCTAAGAAGAAGATATATTACAGGACAAATCGGTAGGGAGTGTGCCTGTTCCTGGAGCTTCGGCGTATAGTTTCCTAAGCTGCTTTTGTTCTATAATAGCTGTGTGTGAGAGGATGGTATTATTATCAGATGGTGGTGTTGGGTAATTAGATAAATGTAGTGTTTGAGTGGGGGTATTCTCTATGGTGGTGTAATTTTCTTGGGGTTAGTTGTAGGTGTTGATCGTATTTTATGTCTTGTACGTCATAGGATGTTTCCCGTATGGGTACACATTACATATGATTCTGGTTCGTTTCTTGACAATGGTAGCTGGGGATCATGTGAATTTTAAGGAGTCTCGAATTTGACAGATTTGAACGTTATGTACGATGTATGCAGTTTTCTTGCAAGTAATGTCATCTAGTTAATTTATGTCTGTTTGATGTGTTTGTAGTTTCGTGCGTTCTGATGTTTGGATTGATGTAAGAGTAGGTGTAGAGGGCTGGGGTCATCATATTTTGAGGGTTATTTCTCTAAGATAGTAGTGCTTTAGTTATCTTATTGATGTCTGTATTTTTTATAATGTTCTTTATGGTCTGAACGTGTCTTTCTATGAATTCATTTGATGCTAGGTAGTGAGGACTGGATGAAATGTGGGTGATGTCCTATTAGTGGAGGACATATATGGTATGCTTCTGATGTTTGGTGGTAGTTTCCAATTGCTTATTGGATGTGTCTGGAATCTTTCGCATTGGTTGGAATACCATATTACATATAATATCATGATGTCGCCTTACTTCTTTGGTGCATATGTTATGCTGGATACCTATGCTGTAGGCTTATTTACCGATATGATGATTCCTTTGGACATCATACGCTATAGTTCTATATATACTTTAAAGTTGATTTCGACACATTTATTCGCATGTAACAAGGGTCGTACTTATTTGTCGAGGCTTATTTGAAGTGTTACGGGGAATATTCTGGTATCATTTTTGGCGGGTGGTTTTGATATAGGTGGGATTATGTCTGTGCATAATATTTTTATGAGGCTTAGCCTTCTGCAGATGTGTCTATTAGTCATATTATAGGGGGTTGTGGGGATTCGACTATAGTGAAGTTTATATCGTATAATATGCCATTATAATTATAACATATTATTGTTATGCCGTAGGTCGCAATAGGTTTATTTTCATATGCTAAGAGTATGTATGGATAGGGGTTAGTTAAGTAGGCTTTCTAATGTTATTGTATACCTTAAAGGATAGTACATTACTTTAAGACCCTTTGTCAACTTTAAATAATATATATGTTCTATTTTTAAAGGGTATGAATAGTTTAACATAATTTAATAAAAACCTTGTATCTTATGTCCTGGTCTGCTACATGTAAGTTTGATGTAATTTAGTGGACTCCTGTTTCTTATAGTTCTTATAGTAATGTCTGCTCCTACAGAAGGATTTGAAGTTATTCATCTTGTTACAAGCATTGCATCTGAGTCCGAGAGCTGCTTCCTGTAATTTATTTCAACATAGTTTTTTTTGTAGTTTTAAACTATATAATTGAAACAAAATATTAATTAGTAAATAATTTAAAGTGTTATATATTACTAACGTTAATCAGTACATGATACCGTGTTGAAACTCATCAAATAAACTGGATTGCAGGTATCCAATTCTATATAATTTAAATATATTAATAAATATATATATACTTAATAGTTACTGATATTTTGAGTAACATATATGTATATATGAGTAATTTATATATATAAAAAATAGTTAGTAGATAATTAAGTATGATAATAAATATTATATACGATTAAATAGTGATATAAAATGAACCAAATAAAACATGCATATTGGAGTATATAAATTACCGGCAAAGATCTAAAAATTATTTAGCTGTAGTAAGTTTGGTGGTGGTAGGTGCGATATGTATTTTTGAGACGGCCATTTTGTTGAATTCATATATGTAGAGATAAGGAAGCATTTTCTCTTTTTTTTAAATGTTTCTAAAATACTATTTATTGATTTAAACTATTTTTTTTATTATATAAAAAAGAAAGAAAATCATATCTATTACATAAAAGTAACAAATATATATTTTACAAATAATAATTCTATTTTTGAATATGGGTTTTGTTATATTATTCATATATATGTTAATTATATATAGAAAAATAATTAGGTAGATAGCTTTGTACTTTTATCTAAACATTCATTTATATATGTAAACATAGCATATATTATTTCTAGTAAAATGCATTTGAAAAGTCAACAATAAATAAATTGTAAAGTAATTACATTATGCATTCAGCTAATATAAAATCAATATTATAAAATAATAGTTAATAGTTTATAAGTTAAAGTTAATAATTAATAAGTTTTTTTATCTATATATAAATGTAATTTTTATAGAATTTATATATTAGATATAAAATATTATATAACAATATATTTTAAATATCATGCTATAAAATATGCTTTTTATGTTATTTAAAAACTTATTTAATTGGTAATTTGTTCATAGTTACTAAATAACATATATGTTATATATGCTATATCATCAATTAATAGTACATATTAGTGATCTAAATTTTCAAATCTTTCAATTCAAGTTTCAAATCGAGTCACATCATTTTCAAACATTTATATAAATTATTATTTCAAATCTTAAATCTAATTTTCGAGTCAATTCGAGTCACACCTATTTAATTTTCAAAAATTTGTATGGATTAAATTCACTATTTATCATAGTATTGTAGCCACATTATTATACGTAATATGTAATTTATATACTTATAAATTATATAAGTCATTATTTATATGTATATATATATACAATAAATGCTCCTTTTTTTTCGAGTTTATTCCAAATTATAGTACTAATCGAACTTATTAAATATATTCCTATTATATATCATAGGAATATATTTAATAAGTTCGATTAGTACTATAATTTGGAATAAACTCGAAAAAAAAGGAGCATTTATACGATCAGAGTGATAGATTATTAATATAGATGTAGGGAACTAAATTAGTGAACAAACGTATATTAATAGATAATAGATAAGGACAGGTAGCTAATTGCATATCCTAAATTATTATTATATAATACTCATGAATCGATTTTATATGATACATTGGATGGCATTTAGTGTATGATACACTCTCAATATATAACTCTATGTAGAGAAATATGTACACTTATTAACTATTTTAGTGTTTGTATATTATATATGTGTGTATATATGCATGTATGTAGGTAGGTGTTTATTTAGTTAGATAGGTATGCAGGTAGGTATATGTGTAGATGGATAGATAGTCAGGCAAATATGTAGGCAAGTATACAGGTGGGGAGGTAGGCAGTCAGGTATGTAGGACCTACATATATATATACATTGGGAAAGTAGATAGGTATGTATGTAGGTAGATAGGTGGGTAGTATAGTTAGGTAGGTTGTAGGGCAGGGAGGTATGTATGTAGGTAGATATATGGATGGGTGGGTAGATAGGAGGTAGGTAGGTGGGTGATAGGGTAGTTATATAGGCAAGTAGGTTGGTAGGTAGTCATGAAGGTAGAGAGATATGGGTGGGTAGTTAGGTGGGTGGGTGGAAAGGTAGATAGATAGTTAGGTGGGTGGTAGGGTAGTGTATGCATATAGGTAAGTAGGTACTCAGGAAGATATTTAGGTATATGAGTGGGTGGGTAGGTAAGTAGGTTGGTGGTAGGGTATGCATATAGGCAAGTAGGTGGATGGGTAGGTAGTCAGGTAGATATATGTATGGGTGGGTAGTTAGGTGGGTGGATGGATAGGTAGATATGTGAGTAGGTAGATAGATAGGTAGGCGGGTTGTTGGGTAGGGTATGTATATGGGCATGTAGGTGGCTGGGTAGGTAGTCATGCATATACTTAGGTTGGTAAGTAGGTAGGTATATAGGTGGGTAAGTAGGTATTCATGTAGATATGTAGCTAACATTTTTTAACTAACATTTTTTTAATGATTTGAAAGTCTTCGAAGACAAGCAAAGATTTGAATTTTTAGATCACTAGTACATATTACAATTTTTTCTGATATTAACTAATTTATCCATTGAGATCCTCTTAATTAATAAATATATATATATATTTATATACACAAAATTAATTTACCTTACTATGGCAAGCTTTTTCGGCACTTTATGAATCGCATTCTCAGATCATTTATATCTCTCATCACATTTAGTAGAGCACCAGACATGCATACTATATCGTCCATCGACTGCTGTATATAGTTCTTTATAGGCACCCACGATACGTCATTTATGAGATGACATTCAGAGAGGAACATATCTCGCCAGGTTCACTTTATTGCCCCAACAGTGTCCTGAATATAGAAATTAGAAAAATATAGATAAGTATAAATATAGATAACTATATTTATTAATATATATATAAGTTAAATTTGTTTTATAAATAAAATTACTTATTGGCGGAATAAGTCTTAATAGATTACTAAATAAGTCGTCAGAGATTACTTTAATAAATTAATATGAGTAATTAAGAATTAAGTAATATCACTACTCATTAGTAACCTCGTACCACTTGTAAAGTTAAGTGTTTTCATAATTCTACAATTATTATTCTAATATTTATATTTAATCATTAATTATTGATGGAAAATATAATATATACAAATATGTATATAAATAATAAATCTAGATTAGAAATTAAAATAATTTAAGATAACTATAATGTTAAATTCATAAATAATACTTTTAGAATAAACTAAATTTAATAAGACGTACTAGATTACATAGTCCGAAATGACCTCGTACAAGATTAATTTTAGATAAGTTTTTTTATAGATAAGTTAAATTGGTCTATAAATAAAATTACTTATTGACGAAATAAGTCAATAGATTACTCAAAAAGTCGTCAGAGATTACTTTAATAAATTTATATGAGTAATTAATAATTAAATTATTATGGCACGAGGTAATTAGAATGTACGTAATTTAAAAGTACGACTTATTACTAAGTTATTAAATAAGTTATTAGTACTCTCTTACGACTTGTAAAATTAAGTGTTTTCATAATTATAGAATTATTCTAATATTTATATTTAATTATTAATTACTGATGGAAAATATAATATATATATATATATATATATATATATATATATAAATGATGACTATAGAGTCGAAATTAAAATAATCTAAGATAACTATAATATTAAATTCATAAATAATACTTTTAGAATAAATTTAATAAGACGTACTAGATTATATAGTCCGAAATGATCTCGTACAAGATTACTTTCTACCGTAATTAATACTAAACATGTTATTAAAATATAAGTTATAAATCATACTATAATTATGATGTATAAATATTAATTATTAAACACTATATGATTATACAGATAATAATATACTAAACATAATAATATAATTTTAACACTAAATGAATACGATTTTATTAATTTTATAGTTAATAAATTATCATATTTAAAATTATACTATAATAAATTATTATAAAATAATTATCAACAATTATGTATACATTACTAAACAAGTAATATTATAGTAAATATATTATGTGTATTAATAATACTATTATATTATGAATTTTTATTATATATAATGATTATCATTATGATAAGTAAATAAATATTAATAATGTAAATTGAGCATTACTGTAATGATTACATCATTTATTTAATTAATATAAATTAATTTAATAAATGATTTATCTAGTTGACAATATTATAAATTTAACAATAATTTATGTTATACAATTATCAATAATCATTTTTATAATTATATTTCATATAATATTATACACAACATTTAAAATATGTCTAGTGAGCATGTTTTAGATTTAGAGTTTAAAATCGCGTTATTGTATTTGTATGGTGTTTATTAGTTATGTGTATTTGCACATAATATAATATATTATTAATATATTGATTAATTCAAATCTAATTTAATACTGTTACTCGAGTAATCAAAATAAAAAGTTTCCATATTTTATTCACAATACTATTATTATAACTTTAATATTCACAATTATTTATTATAAATTAAATTATTGTATTAATAATTATTACGAAAAATAAATTTAATAATATAAAGCAGATTTAAAAACACATGTTATATTCAATTATTGAATATTTCAAATTGTATTTTTTAAATAATTTAAAATATATAGATAATATTAAAAATGTTGTATATAATTAACTGTTAATTCAATTTACAATTTAATTTATAAATATATTATTTAAAAATATTATATTAATAAAAAACTAACATATAATTGTCTGTATAACTTGTTTAGATGAATATATTCAAATGAATTAAAATTATAGTTTATTTACATCAATGATTAAAATAACGCATGCGCATTGAATATTCTCATTATAATATGAAACTAGAGTATATGATTCATCATAAATAATGGATACCTAGTAGCGGATTATATGCAATCTTAATTGTAACCCCATTCGTGTTTATTATGCATGAATAAAATTGAATACCATTCCGGTATACTTTGCGTGGGTTTTTTTAGGTTGACAATTATTTTGTATATTTGTCATTAATGATTATTTTATAAAACCAAATATGGAACATTATATTATATATATTAATTAAGTATAATATAAAATTTCAAATTGATACCTATTGTTAAAAAAAGGTATGCCCATTAGGTATATTTTTGATTGTCAGCCGTTCCCGTAAAGAATGACTATATATATATATATATATATATATATATATATATATATATATATATTTGTAAACAATATTATTATTATTTATTTGAGTCAGACATAAACAGTACATAGATAAACAAAACAAAAAAAAAATTAAATACAACTATACAACACATATCTATATATATATATATAAGTATACAATTACAAATAATATATAGTTAAAAAAAAAAACAATGATGTACACCATGTTTTAAATATTGACGACGGGTGAGAAACATTATATAAATATATCATTTTAATAATAGAATTGTCAGATAATTTAACACGATTATATAGTGAGTAATACGACTTACGTAATTTTATAATAATATTATCGACATTATCATATAGGTACATTTCGGATGCACTGCATCTAGGTTTATAGCCTAGGGATATGCGATATGCATTATTATATGCTACTTGAATTTTTTTAAAGTAAGCATTATCTGTATCCCATAGACTACAAAGATACATATTAGAGCAGAATGTTTAAAAAAGCAATATACATACATATTTCGAGCAGTTTCTAAATCTATTAGATATAGAATAGCTAGTTGTGTAAAGACGTTTAATATTACAGTTTATATCCATCTCATCAGATAAATTATCAGAAATCCAGTGTCCAAGATACTTATAAGCTTTTACTACTCTCAATCATGTATTTCCAATACGTAGCTTAATTGGATTATGATGAGATTTGTTATAATAAATTGGTAGGATAACATATTTTTCAATATTATATGTTATTTTATTACTATTTGCAAACTTCTGACAACAATCAATCAACAGCTGCACACCAGATAGCGAGGGTGAGAATAAAGTTGTGTCATCCGCATAACACAAATTATTTATTATATTTCCATTAATACAATACCCAGTTTTAATAGAGTTCAGATTACCTATCATTGGATCAGTATAAATATTATATAGTAAAGGTGATAATATCCCACCTTGACGCACTCCATTAGCAACACTAAACGTATCAGAATTATAGCTTCCCCATTTAATATATATACGCTAATTTCGATACCAATAATTTAGAAAATTAATTAAGTATATAGG
This sequence comes from Osedax fenrisi, assembly GCA_964019155.1. Taxonomy (NCBI): domain Eukaryota; kingdom Metazoa; phylum Annelida; class Polychaeta; order Sabellida; family Siboglinidae; genus Osedax; species Osedax fenrisi. Next base: position 29,475,091 of record OZ025244.1, on the reverse strand, counting down.
AACATTTTTATTCCTTAATCTTTCGAATAGTATATTGTGACTTATATTATCAAATGCTTTGGATGCATCTAAATATGCAACAAACATATTTGTGTTGTTATTTTTATAATCATTGATCAACTGTTTTAGGGAAAAGACACACATTTCAGTGCCAAGCTTTGCTTTAAAACCAAATTGATTATCATGAGTAGATAATAGTTTATATATTCTATTGTAAATTACTTTCTCAATTATCTTACAAATTACATTATAGATACATATGGGCCTATAATTCGCTGAATCAGTAGTTCTTTTGTTTTTATTTTTAATAATGGGTAAAATATATGATTCAATTAACTTACTCGGGAAATAAGAATTTAGAAGCATGTTATTGATTAGTAATACTAGTGTATCTATAATAGTATTATCTGCATAATTAATGTGTTCAACTGATAATCCATCAGGACCCACATTTTTACCTTTTTTAATAGTCTTAATAATAGATGATATTTCATTTCTGTCTGTATAAACTATTTCATTAATATCCACTATTTGGTAGGGGTAATGACCATCTTTGCATCTATTGAAAATGCAACTATAATGATTGAACCAGAATTTTACAATATCAGATAAGCCATGTACACTATCAATATTATTTTGTATTGATAAGTTTTTTTTTAATTTACTAGATACAATTTTCCAAAATGAATTACGATCATTTATTAATTTGAATGCAACATCATTCGCTTCTATTCGGCTATAATAAGCTTTACTTGTGCGTAACTCATATTTGAACTTTCTCCTCGACATAACCATGTTATCATAAACTATACCATAACGGGGATTATTTACTGATCTCCATATTAAATAATTTGATCTAGCAATCGAATGATACTTTTTTACGTCACTAGTCCATTCTGACCGAGGATTTTTGAAATTAGTTTTAAGTTTAATATGTAATACATCAGATTCACTTAAAAGTATACTTAAATATATTCTATATAAAATTAGTTTTAATATTAAGTGTATAATTACATATATAATATTAGTGCAAAGATTTTGTGAAGCAAAGATATAACACTCCCTATCTACAATGTGATTAATATTCAGGCATCCCGTTGCATCAAGCAGTAGTTTCGAAATTAGATTTGGGTTTGACATTTCATGTCATGCTATTTCAATATAATAATATTTTCAGTGCTCTATACAATTATGTTAAATATAAATTATATTTTACTCGCCATACAAATATGTATAGAATTTAAAACAGAATACCCTATTGATTTGTTATATATTAGTAGGGGAGGGAAGGGGGTAGTTGCCGAGGAGGGAGTAGTGTCCATTTTAATTAACGCTTAAATGGTGCTTGATAGGATAAAAATTGCTATATACAATATTTAGATAATCCAAATATCTATAATATATAGTACATTTTTTTTTTAAATAATGAATTAATTACTCTAATTTATTATATAATAATTTTTTGTAAAATTTTGAAAAAAAAAACATGATTATATATATTTATGCTTATTTATATGTAAGAGTATGTGTATATATATATATATATATATATATATATATATATAATTAAATCATTGCATCAAATAAGGTGCGTATGCATCATAAATATAATTATTTAATATTACATAATTACAAAAATATAAATCGAATACATTACGAGAAACTTATCGCATTTTCTGGTACTAGCGGCCACTACTAGAGCCTTGCCTTATTTTAGTGCTTTTTTTAATGCCTAATCAAACGTTTATATTATTATAATACATACTTTATATATAAAAGTGAAATCACAGTATTCTAGAACTATATGATTTCTAGTTAATTCAAAATAATAATAGCCTAAAATTCAGTATTTATCAATATATTCGAATTCTTCCGAGGCATATTAATTATCGGCTACTACCCCCTTCCCTCCCCTAATTAACACAGTTTTCATATAAATAATAATTTAAAGCTTATTAATTTACATTTAAAATATATAGTTTGATACAAATTTATATTATAAACACACATAGTTCCGAAAATTGACCCTATATAGGGGGCGATTATGGTTATTGTATACAGACTAGAATTACATGATTTCGCATCAGAGATATATTTCCTATAAAAAGCTTTGACATGTATTCATATTTATGATATTACATATACATATTTATAAATATATTAAACATATAGCAATTATAGAACCTTCATTTCTTTCCATTTTCATTATTCCTTAATATTTGCATGTATAAAAGAATAATAAATTGATGATGGATTAAAATACTATGAATATCAATTGTGATCTAATCATTTAAATATTAATCAATTAATTATTGCATGAACTATAAAACTTATATAAATATTTATCAAAAACTGATATGGTATAATCAATAACGTGGTGCCTTATGATAAGAATAGCAGTCTGTGAAGCATTCGTGATGACTATAGAATCTAAGTGAAACACTCATTAGATGCCTACTGATCAATGTACTATCCAGAATTTCCATAATTCATGCTAGTATCATTATTCCATATGCAATCTTATATTATTTTTTTATTTAATGAGAAAATGTAGTCATGCCAACTTTTATATTGGGACATTATATTGTTATTTAACCTTATAAATAACTAATATTGTAGGTAAATATTTTGTATTTAGTTATCATATTTTATTGGCAAGCTCGAGGTATGTTTCTTTATAGATATTTATATGTAAATATATATGTGGATATTGGTTGTTAGCAACGGAACCCGTATTTTGAAATCAACGGCTACAATGCATAGTCAACCCGATTAAGCGTATTAAGTTATAATATTATAACACATAGAATATATCATTATCGTATAAGCTATCATGTCAGTGTAATTTAGTAAGTAAAGAAGTGGTTATATTTTCAGCAGTTATGATTCATTTGTATATATTGTTGTTATTTTATTTTTCTTCAATACTACTCTCATTCTAATGCAATCAAATTATAATGAGAACTAGTAAATATAAATATGTATCAAAAACTATACACAACCTATTACTTTATATTAAAAATATAAGTTTACTTATAACCTTATATATATATATATATATATATATATATATCCATATTATAATATATATATATCCATTTAGAAGATAACAACAGCCCGTGCTTATCATTGAATTGCGTATTTAAGGGGATTCGCGGCCTTTTGAAATGCGTTGAAAATAATTTTTTTTTTTATTTGAGAAAAGTATTATTTAATATATGTTTAATATTCTCTGAAACTTGTAGAGCAAATAGAGACTTATAAATGATACAATTTGATAGTTTAGTATAAGAAAAAAAAATGGCGTAAATAATAGCATAATACTCATATTTTAAACTTATAATATGTTATCTATAATTTTATATTTTTTAATAATTTTAAATGCAGTATTATATACGATCTATTATATAATATGATGTCAACTGAACGCATTGCATTGGGTATAAAATTCGAATTATAAACAAAGTAATTGAGATTGTGTCATTTAATAATGTTATTTCAAAATGCCAACACGTAGGCAAAAATCTATTATATGTAATTATTGGTAATATAATATTATATAAATATTATAAGTACATCGTTATTGGTATTATTATTATTTATAATTATTAATTTTGTATTATTATGGGTATATTAGTGTGGTATTCTGTTATATTATAATATTATAAATAAATAAATATACAAAAAAAAATAATTTTCTTGTAAACATTTTTTTTTTAAATGTCATAAATATTAGCTTATTATATGTAATTATTGGTAATATAATATAAATATTATAATAATAACTCTATGGATATATTAGTGTGGTATTCTATAATAGTATAATACTATAAATGTTATCCAAGATAGAAATAATAAACAAATATACCATAAAATTAAAAATAAATCTAGGCAAACTTTAAACTCGATTTACTCAGAATATTGAATTTAATTTATTTTGATTCTTAGAAATTTTTCAGCCCTCTCAATAATTATCCAAATTGATGAATTTTTCATAGTATCTTCGTTATTATTTGTCTAATAAAACTTTATTAAAAGAAATGTAATAGACATAGTATAACATATACAAAATGATAACAATTAAAAAAAAAAAAATTAATTTAGTATCATATTTTGTCCTAAAATATTTAGGGTTTTCAGAGAACCATTTTTTTTAAATAAGCAATTTTATTAACATCATATTGGTTAACAATAAGCAATTTACATAATTGAAATCGGATCAAAACCCTAGGTGCTGAACAAATTTTAAAATTGTTTTAAATACATAAAAAAAATATCTCCTATCTTAATACATTGTATACATAAAAGGCCGCGAATCCCATTAAGATGAATAACAGCAGTCCATATATTTTCATCCTCGAGATAACTATGTTAGAAAATATTTATACTTGCGACTACATCAACTATATATTTACTTACATAAAAAGCACTCAATCCACAAAAGTCCATGTTATTCAGTGACGTATTCGGCAAACTTATAATATATTGTGTATTTAATAGATCGTGGAATAAATATTCTGCCTGAATGAATATAATGCTAAAATGTAGTCATGCCTGCTTTTACATTGGGAAATTATATTGTCTGTCGATGCTGATTACGTTCATGTGTTTAACGTTGCTCATCTTTGTTGGAGGAAATTATCATTATAACTATTATTATTACATTATTAACTTAGCTTATAATTAGAAGTGTTTTTTAATGCATGTTATTAAACAGTGTACTTTTTTTACCAAATAAAATTTAAAACCGTTTCTTGAGTTTTCCTCCTCATTTCTTCTACATCGTCCAACTCCGTATCATACTTCAAGTTATCTATAAATGTTATAGGTTGCCGGCCTCTATTTCGTTTTCCATTTCTTGGTTGCCAGAAGATTAGCTCATAACAGGATCCGTCTTTGTGCCGTACACAGTGGTCGGCAATTGTCATTCTTCGATCCTTTATGATTTCTGAGATCTTCGGAAGTCCGATATACAGGATTTTATTATGGGGTCTTATCTCGCCATGAGATATTAAAAATCATTCTAATTAGCCTGGTGTAGCTGCCATCTATCTTGTTTTCAATCGTTTTCGTGATTATCCATGTTTCACTGCCATGTAGTAAGATTTTCTCGATTGTGGCTCTGAATATCCGTATTTTAAGCTTCATGTTCATATTTGACTTTCAGATTTGCTTTAATTTATGGCATGCTTACCAAGCGATTGCCTTCCTTACTTCAAAGTATTTAAGTGAACTTGCCATCCATGCTCCAAGATACTTAACATTATGGACTACTTTAAGGACAGTTTTAGATTTTGTATGAATGATTACTGGTTTAATTAGGTTATAAGTCAGTATTTCAGTTTTCTTAGCGTTTATATGTAGACCAATATTTGCAGCTTCTTATTCTACACAAGTTAACAATTTTGGCACCTGACATACGTCATGTGATACTAGTGCAATATCATCTGCGTAACTGAGATTAGTTAATATTGTTGCAGGATACCTACGACTCTACTTGGGTTAAAGTTCGATTCATAATTCTTATTATCTACCTTGGATCGCTGATCTCATTGCGTAATCAAGAACAATGATGAACGCGCTAGTGTGTCTCCTTGGAGTTTTACTCTTTTATGCTGGTGTAAAATAACTATTACTGTAACGTTATAATTTGGTTTATTGGGTACCTGGCCATTTCCTTGGATAACATATTTCTAGAATAAGTATATAAAAAAAATGTATATTTATAATTTTATATTTATTTATTCAAATAAATATTGATTTCACTTTAAATTCAATATAAATAAATTATTATAGATTAAATCTAGTAGCAGAAGTTAAATCAGTTTCTAATTCGAACATGAATTTATTAAGGGCATCGGTTAATTGCACTATTTCATCAGAACTAAAACAATAAATATTTTCAAATTTATATTATGCAAGTTATGTATTTCAATTATCATATTTATTTAATTTTAAATAAATTATTATATAAATAATCTACGTATTCTGACTAACGCGTTTGATGTCAAAACTGTCTTTAATACATTTTGTTGATTTCTAAATAATCGTTTTTATTAATAATATTAATTATTAAATGTTTCATAATATAAATTATATGTTATATTAATGGTTATATATATATATATATATATATATAATAACTCATATAAATTAAGATTAAAATTATATAATATAACTATCGTCATTTATATAAATGAATTGATTTTTTAAATTAATTTGATATTTTTCATAAATTAGTAATGTGTTAATATATTGGTATACATTTTTATTAAATATTAAAAATATAATTTAAAATAATAAATATTGTATGTGTTAAATACGTGTGTTGTAATGTGTATATACCATACACGATTATAACGTTATAGTAAGTTTTATATATATTCTGAAAAAAAATGAATTACATGAGTACAATATACAAATATATATGTACGAATGTTCTAAGATACAGGTGAATCTTTGCAACTAAAAAAGTCAAATATATGTGATTTAGTTGGGTTTTTGTTGAATAATTCGAATATATTTATTCCTAGACTTTACTATAAATATAAGTTGAATTATATAGTCATATTGAATTATTTATTAAATCAAATACAATAAAGATAGATTAAATTTAAAATCAGTATATCATTTAAATAATGCTATAAGATTATAATTTACATAACAAACTAAAGATTTAAATAAATTAAAGATCATTCCATATTTTATATATATAATATTGTTTCCTCGCTAGAATATTTCCGTCAGCGTATTGATAAATTTGAAACGACATGGTATGATAAATCATTGTAGTTATATCAAAAGTTAGATCTAGCTGAGTATAGATTACCAATAATGCACCGTCACCAAATTTACCGATCAAATAAAATATATACATGAACAATAATGTATTTTATATACTACAAATATTAAAAATATATTTATAATATATAATAAATAGATAAGATATACCTATACATTTATTAGATACATTAATTTGTATAGAGTTAAAATATATACCTTCCTCTCAATTCAATCTTCTACTAAAGAATAAAAAGCATAATAATATGAAAATTAATATAATCGGTTTTAGATATCGTAGTTAAGAGGATAGTTAATCAGTTTTTATTTAAACGCTGTAGTATATTTCTTGTAGATTTAAAGGATGGAAGAAGATATTTTCATTGGCGATTAAATGATAGTGATATATTTTTCCTAGTTTTAATTCCGAAATAAATACAATCAATATATAGGTTATAAATATATAGATTCTATAGTATTTAGATCGTAGATATCGATGTTCAATATATAAAGTAATTATTCGATAAAATTAGTCATATTATTTACTAAATACAAAATATATTGCTATTATATATATATATAATAGCAGTCCATATATAATATGTTAACTGGTTATTGCCATGTTCTCCAACATTTACGGAATTTCCCAGACATATCTATAGATAAACATAATTTCCTTTTTAAAAATAATAAATGAATGATCAACTAATAGATTTATTTTCTTTTAATGGTATTACTTATATTAGATTATATTTATTTATTCCGTATAAATGTTAGAAATATCTGTAACTTATCGATAATATGTTTCTATTTGTATATTACAAATGTCTAAACTAATTACGCAGTCGAAAAATAATCCAATAATACATTAATTTATACTTATTTTTATATTTAAAATTAAGTATTTATATTATAAAATGTATACAAATATTATGTATAATATTTATATGCATAATAAATATAATGATAATATAATTATCATAATTATTTTATATTTAATTATTATAATTTTAAATTTAACATATATTATTAATATATTTATAATATAAATAAATGTGTATTATTCATACAAATTATTTATATTATGAATATTATAATAAATTTGAAGATATAGATATATTTTAATTTTTGTGTGTAAAATATAGATATATTTATAGATATATTTTTAGATCATAAATGGCAAAAGGCGTAATATATGTAAGACACATTGGATATTATTGATTATTGCATTAGTGGTTATTATTCTATAAAATCATAATAAATATAAAATATATTAATTAGAATAGAAGAGTATATATATATATATATTTATATATATATATATATATATATATATATATATATATATATATATGTTTGTGTGTAAATGTATATATATATATAACCTTTTATATATTTTATAAATGAATATACAAAATATACATATTGCTATTCCTCCTAAAATAATAACAAGATTATTAAATTATAATTATGAAATACATCATTTTCTATAAAAAAATCATTACAAATGATATAGTATACAAATATTATAATATATAATATTATAATATATAATATTATAATATATAATAATATAATATATAATATTATAATATATAATATTATAATATATAATATTATAATATATAATATTATAATATATAATATTATAATATATAATATTATATATATATATCACCAGTTTTCATTGTAGGTTTAAGGGCAGCTACCAACAAAATATGATCATAAGGTATTTAGATATATTTTACTAAAGAAAATATAAGTTGACATATATATGTCATTTCGCCATTTATTTATAAATTCATTTATGATACATGATATATTAGATAGACGCTTATACCCTGAGGCAAATTAAAACCATAATTGTTACTTACAAAAGAAACTTAATTAGCTCTTTGAATTAGAGTTATAAATAAATAGAAAAATAAGCATTTGAGTTGATTATTTATTATTTGCTCATTTTATAATTTTTCGTTTAAAATTATATAAATATAATTCAAATATATTGATATCAAATAATTCTTTTCATATTTAAGATCCTCAACATTTGATTAATGATATATTCAGATATTAAAATATGTTCATTGAGAATTTATAATATTGCAAATTAGGTAGTCGAGAAGTTATAGTATTGAAAAGTATGTCGTATTATCGATAAGTTATAATATTATGAAATAGGTATCCAAGAAGTTATAATATTGAAAAGTATGTAGTCGAGAAGTTAAATGAATGAATGAATGAATGTTAATTTAACAACAAAATAATGTTAAACGTTCTCTATTGTGTACACAAAATATAAAAATAACAAAATATAAATCAGTTAACAATAATACAATTAATTTTTGCGAATCAATAACAATACATTATATTTAAAATTAGTTTTTTATGGTACAGTTAAAGCATTCCTAGTTAATATTAGGTCCTCTATAATTTATAATATTATAATTATTGTAATATCATATATATCATTATATATTTATTATAGTGATGTAATAGTAGATTCTATCAATGTATATAAACTTATTGTTTTCTATAAATGTATTGATAATATATGAGTATGTACCGATATTATGATTGCAATGATTACAATTTAGTAATATATTATAATTTTTTTTATAATATTTCATCACTTCATGAACTACCTTTTCTAATAATAATATAAGCTAAGAGTAATCATTAGATACACATTTATTGGGGGAAGTGATTTTAGCTTAAATAAAATGTTTTAAGACAAACAAAATTATTTAATATCAGTTAATATTAACGATTTTTTGTTAAAAATTATTAAAAAATTACATTGAAAAGTATTATGGAAAATAATGTATAACGAAAATATACGTAAATATATTAAAATGGTTGCTACATCTTAATTATTTAATATTTGTTTCCTTAGAACTTATTCTAGTAGATATTATATATGTTATCTAAATAATGTCATAAAAAGTGAGGAAAAATATGTTGATTTATTATTATATTTTTGACAAATATTGATATTTCCTCAACATATAGTAAAAGTGTTTAAATAAATATTATTTCAATAAATAATATATTTTTATAAATTAAATATCTTTTTTTAAATTTAAAAAAAGATATTATTTATAAATAAATTGTAAAAATAAAAGTCGTTCATATATTTGAATTTTAAAAAAACATCCTATAAATGTCGTTAAAGTCATTTCATATATAGTAAACAAAATAAACAATTTATTTTGTTATTTTCTATAATTATCACATTTTTTCTATATGCTATACAAAATTCATAATACATAAACAAATTATTAGTATGGTAAAAGTTAATTTTTAGTTATTTTTAAAATTCCCATTTTGAATTTTTAGGAATTATTGAGAAGCCTATGTATGGTTAAGAATTAATAACAATTTTGTTGACTTATCTTTATAAATTATTTTGAAACATCTGAGTTCCAGAATATTGGAGGACGCATATTCAGCTGAATGATCACTCTTAAGTATATTACGTATACTCTTACGTATAGTAAGTATACTAATATAATCCAACTTTTATAGATACCCTTCCATTTAAATGTCATCTATATTTATAGATATGTTGAATAAGACTAAAATTGTATATAATATATGTATATAATAGTAATTACAGAAACAATACTTTAATTTAAAAATATAAACTTATAAATTTGAATAATAAAGTAAATACTTTATTTGTTTAAATTTTAAATTTAAATTTAATATTTTAATTTTAAAAACAATAATCATATATACATTCCAAAATGTATACGATATAATTACTTGTTTTTATATTTATATGCAAATTATATGGATTAACATAATATATTTCGCTTCAATAATATATTTATAATTATTATGTTTTAATATTGAACAATCATTTATATTATTTGTATTATAAATACTTAATAAATTATAATATTATTTTTTTTAGATTTAGAAAAAGAAATACCTGGTTATTGTTTATATATATATATGAATGTGTATTATTTGTATTTATAATTATATATATATATATATATATATATATATATATATATATATATATATATATATATAGATACTATATAGTATATAGTATATTCTATATAGTTAAGATGTGTAATTTTTATTATAATATTTAATAAATATACTTTTGTTAGATAATGATAAAGAAATACCTGATTATACTTTTTATTATTATTTATGTGGTTGGTATATGTTATTTATTTATATAGAATACTATATTTATATCATTCAAATAATATATGTATATATATATATATTTATATATATATATAAATAATGTTCATTCTAGAGCTATCCATCTACCCACATTGGGAAGTGCCCTACATATAAAAAAGAAAAAAAGAGGTGGTGGTCTTTTGATTTGTACAAAAAAATAATTATACTGTTCTTCACTAAATGATTTATCATTTGCTATTGATGATGATATTGAAATAATCAGTAAAACATTAAAATTAAAAAATAAGGCTAAACCATTAATATTTACTGGATTATATGTGGCACCTAATTCCGATACAAATTTTTGTAATGATTTATTTTATAATTTTTTTTTTAAATATGTAATTACAGTGATTTAATATTTACTTTTTAGATATTTTTAATTCTCATACTTCTAATTTTAATCATAATTTATCACAACTAGTTGTACTCAGTACAATTAATATACCCACTCTGTTGACAACATGGACAAAAATACTGAAGGATATACATTAATAAATAGTAATATAAATGTATTACATGGTATTAATACATATATATCAGATTAGTCTCTAATATTTAATATATTTAACATTGATAAGGTAGCTACCGTACATAAATAGTGAATATAGTTATTTTAGAAATAACAATGAAAATAAAATTAATTTACTTAATATTGAACTGACCAATCATAACTGGAAAATGTATTTAATATATCTGATCCATCTTTATACTAAGATACATTTATTTTCGAAGTCGAAACAATAATCAATAAATTATGTAAAATTATAAAAAAAAACATCATATATATACCATGGCTATCAAAATTAAAAAATGCTATTAGAAAGAAAAATAAATATTTTAATTTATTTAAAAAAAGTAATTGTTCCATCAAAATATAAAATATGAAAAAAAAAATGTATTTAAATATTTTAATTTATTTAAAAAAAGTAATTGTTCCATCAAAATATAAAATATGAAAAAAAAAATGTATTTAAATATTTTAATTTATTTAAAAAAAGTAATTGTTCTATCAAAATATAAAATATGAAAAAAAAAATGTATTTAAATATTTTCACTAGCAATAACTAATCTGAAAATTGGATAACTATACACAATTTAATATATAAATCTCTAGATAATCTTACAACTGTATTAGAATACGATGGAAGATTAATATATATATATATAACAATTGTGAGGAGTGTAATAGTATTTTTCAGAAATAGGTATGTCAATTAATAACTCTATTATAAATAATTATAATAATGATTTTGTATACATGTTGATACATGTTTTTATTTTGTACTTATTACAATTGATGAAATTATAAATATTACATAGAAAATGAAATCATAAAAATAAAAAGATATAAATAATTGGAATATGGCTTAAATAAAAAATATAATAAACAAGATATCAATTCATTTGGGTCATCTTTTTAATTTATATGTGGTATATATGTTATATATGTTATACGCACATTTTCCTAACAAAATGAAATTGGCCATTATAAAACCTATATATAAAGGTAATGACAGAAATATGTGAAAATATGAAGTTATATGTAGGTAAACTTGTTTATTGATTAACTCTTAATAACCTAAAATTGAACATAACGAAAACATTTATTGCATTATTACAATACAATTATTGTGAATAGTATAAAAATAGATAATGTAGATATTTACTTATTAAACTATTATCAATTGTTGGTATTACTATTGATAGTAAACGTAAATATTCATAATATATTGTTTTGTTATTTATTAAATTATCTAAATTATATATCTTTTTAAAAAATTATCCTTTCTCAACTTAAAAAACTTAATTTTATTATATAATTTTTTTTTTTTATCTAACATTTCTTATGGTATTAAAATATGGGGTAATAGCTCTACAAATAGATTTCATTAATTAATTTTAATACAAAATAAAATCTATAATAAACAACAGTATTGTTGATCCCAATCTTCTGCCATTAATACCTATGTAACTTACAACTGATAACAAATTTGACGACATATTAATAAGTAGAAATTCATTACAATTATAATATTTATTTTAAACCATATTTTATTTTTAACGAGAACAACCCAATTTCAAAATACACTATTATTTAGAGGTTCGAAATTGTATCATTATATAATTTTTATAATACTTTAAAAAATAATTCTATAAACAATATAGATAAGTTGAAAAAGAGCCCTATAAAATTATTTTTAGATACATATATTTAAATAGTTTAAAAAAATATATTCATTCTTGTTCTATCATTCATAGTGAACAGACGTGTATTTTCTATTCAATAATATTCTATTGTTAAACTTGCACTATAGAATTCTATAGATTCGTTTGCTGATGTAATCATAGTTAAATTTATCATAATATTATATAAATACTACATTGATATACTGGACATTCAATTTAGAATATCTTCAGCACCCACCGACCGGAGGACCTCCGTCTGGTCTATGCTCATTGGTAGTCTGTAAAGTCTACCATAATCAAAGTTTAGTAAACATTATGTCACCTAGAAAAAAAACTAATAAAAGTAATAAAGGAAATGAAACCATAGATATGTTAATGGAAATAATTAATAATCAAAAAAATATAATTATTAATCAAAATAAAATAATTAATGATTTAAATGATAAATTTGATAGTAATAAAATACTTCTAGAGAATATAAATTCTAATATAAATAATCAATTTAAAATTAATAATAACAAAACTTTTGCTGATATCACAAAAAAAAATATTGAGCAAACAATAAAAAAAAATTTAACTGATACTATAAATAAAACTTTAATAACAAATAATAATAATATTGATAAAACCAAAACTATAATTTTATATAATTTAAAATCAATAGATGATAATTATATCAATAGATATAATGATGAAAAGAATAAAATAAATAAAATAATAAACATACTTGATATAGACAATATTAAAATAAATAAATTTCATAGAATTGGTAAATATATAGAAGGTCAACATTCAAGACCATTAAAACTCATTCTAGAAACTCAACTTCAGAAGGAGGAATTTATTAAAAATGCTTACAAATTAAAAAATACTGATTTAAACCATATAGGGATATCAATAGAATATTCATTTGAACAACTACAAGAAATAAAAGATCTAAAACAAGAGGCTAAAAATAAATCTTCCAGTGATACAAAATATAAAGTAATAACCCTAAATAATAAATTTAAAATAATTTGTTGTGATAATTATGAATAACTCAATTTTATCATATTTAGATTTTAATATACGTAGTCTTAATAAGAACTTTGATAAATTAAAATTTTTTATCAATAATCAAAAAATAAAACCAAATTGTATATGTCTTACTGAAACTTGGTTAAATGAAAGTAATAATAAAAATTTAGATATATATGGATATGAACTAATACAATTAAATAGAGAAAATAAAAATAAAAAACGTGGTGGTGGTGTCGCTATATATATTGACATATCACTAAACTATATCATTATGAATCAATTATCAATAAAAATTCAAGACTCAGTAGAAATACTGACTATAAAAATTTTAATAAAAAACAATCAACATTTACTATCAACTATATACAGAAGCCCATCATATAATGTAGATACATTCATTGATCTATTTTATAATACCTTTAATAATATAAATAACAAAATATTTATATTAGGTGACCTCAATATAAATATACTTTCTGACAATATATATACTAACAAATTTAAAGATAATCTAGAAATACTTGGTTTTAAATCTATTATTAAAAATTATACAAGAATCAATAAAAATAACAATAATACCTTAATCGACCTATTATTAACTAATGTAACTAATATTAAAACATCTGGTATATTGGTAAGTGATATCACTGATCATTTCCCGATATATTTTCAATATTCTATAAAAAATCAATGTAAGTTAAAAAATACTATCAAAATATATAAAAGACAAACAAAAACAAAAAATATTAATAAATTAATGGAAATATTAAAAAATGAAAAATGGATAGATGTTTTATCAAACAATGACCCAAATGAATCGTATGCTAAATTTATTAATATATATGAAAACATAGTTGATCAATCAATGCCAATAATAGATAAAATTATAAAAATAAAAACTGAAAATAAGTGGATGACTGGTGATATTAAAAGAGATATACACACTAAAAATAATTTATATAAAATTTATATAAAAAATAGGAAAAATGATATACTGGTTAAATATAAACATATAAAAAATATCATTGCTAATAAAATAAAAATTGCTAAAAAAATTTTTTTTTCTAATGATATCAAAAATGCAAATACTTCAAAAAAAAAATGGAAAATAATTAATAATAGGTTAAATAGAAAAAATCACAATACATTACCAAATAATTTTATAAATACAAATAACAAAGTACTTAATAAGCCTTTAGATATAGCTAATGGATTTAATGAATACTTCATAAACACTATTGAACAATTGAATAGTCAATTCAATCAAGTAAATAATAATTCTGTTTTAGACAGTATAAAAACTAACAAAAATACAATATTCCTTACACCAGTTACAGATAAAGAAATAATTAATATAATTGCCCTAAAGGAACATAAACATTCATTAGATATAAATAAAATAAATATGTATATTTTAGATATATCAAAATCATATATAATTCAGCCACTAAAGCATATTTTCAATCTATCAATTAATAAAGGAATTTTTCCTGATAAAATGAAAATAGCTATCATAAAACCTATACATAAAAAAAAAAGTAAAAACAATTTTGAAAATTACAGACCCATATCACTATTACCTCAAATATCAAAAATACTTGAAAAATTAATATATAATAGATTAGAACATTTTATAAATAAACATAAATTAATATCAAATAATCAATACGGATATCAAAGAAATAAAAATACTATGGATGCAATAACTGAATTCTATACAAACATATTAAATAACAAAGAAAATAATAAAAAAACAAATACAATATTTTTAGACCTATCAAAAGCATTTGATATGTTAGACAATAATATTCTATTTAACAAATTAGAAATATATGGTATCAGAGGTCATGCCTTAAATTTAATTAAAAGCTACCTATTAAATAGAGGTCAAATAACTTCTATTGATAATAAGTTATCTGATATATTAATAAGTAATATAGGAGTTCCACAGGGTTCAGTTCTGGGACCATTGCTATTCATTATTTATATAAATGATATAACACTATTAACAGAAAATGATATAAATATAACCACTATTTTATTTGCTTATGATACATCAGTTAGTGTTTCAGCCAATAAAATAAGTGTTTTAATAAATGATACAAAAAAAATATTAGATAAATTAGAAATATGGTTTAAAAAAAATAAATTAATAGTAAATACTGAAAAAACCAAAATAATAATTTTTTTTAAAACACGTGAATTTTCGAATTTTAATATTGACTACGCTATATACAATCAACAAATACAAATAATAGATAAATATAAATTTCTAGGTATTATAATAGATACTAAACTAAATTTTAAAACACATATATTATCAATAAAAAAAAAATCTTACAAATAACTTATATGATTAGAAAATTTTCTAATGAATAACCACATCATATTCTTATGTTACTATATAATTCACTTTTTTTATCTAATCTTCATTATGGGATAGAAATATGGGGCAACAATTATAGTAATATAATAAAACCTCTATATAATATACAAAAAAAAATACTTAAAATAATATATCTTAAAAAAACTAATACAACCTATAATTCACAATATACAAATAAAGATATACAACCCCTACCCATATACACAAACACACTTACTATAAAGCAAATCACTGAATATAAAACATTATGTTACATGTATAAAAATAAAAATAGATTCAAAAATAACATTAATAAAAACAATAACTATAATCTAAGAAATAACAATGAATATGAAATAAAAAATAAAAAATTTACTTTAACAAATAATAGTTTATTAATAGTTGGAATTAAATTATGGAATAAACTAGATGAAAATATAAAAAAAAGTAAAAACATTAACATATTTAAAAGAAAAATAAAAAAATACTTATTTCAGAGAATAATTAAAGATATAAGATGAAGAGAAAGAAGAGGATGGCAGCCTTTATAAAAGTCGATGACTTACTGGTAGCCTTTTGGAGAAATTTTTGTTTTTATTATAGCTATTATATTATTATTATTATGAAACATATATGTAATACTCCAATAAATTTGTTTCATTCATTCATTCATATATTTTAATAAAAACAGTATAATAATAAAAATTAATAAAACTGTATATAAATAGTATTAAAATATACAATTATTTAAAAACAGTATTATAATTTTTTTATTTATTAACAAACGGTATTATTTATAAAATGTACATATAAAATTTGTTGATTTATAGTTGTCATTCTTATTTTTATAATTTGTATTTTACTTTTATAATTTATTATAAATACATTATACAAATATTATCTTATATATAAATATGAATACATGAAATATTTGGAATGTGACAAATATACTGTAATTCTGTGGCACTGGATTAATTATGGTTCTCTCAATTGATATGTGTGTTTATATTTGGCAGGAATGTGGCGCCATTACACGTCTCGAGACGAGTGATCACTATAGATTGACTGCTTTCTTATTGGTGATGTCACATCAAATGTGCGACTACGGGTATTCCTAGTCCTCATGACTACGAATAATTTGTCACTACTTCTATTCTTCCGGGATTCGATGCATCATTGTTTCTAATTAAGTTTAGTAAATGTAAACTATTTTTTACAAATTAATTCTAATCTTTTATAAAAAAAATTATTTTTTCTTAATTTTATATTTTCTTATTATTTCAGTGTCATTTATCTATTTTTATTTTTTAAATATAATTGAATTATTATTTATTGTTTTATTTTATCCGAATGAATATGATATCATGATATCATATGATATATAGCACTGCATATATTATCAGGAGGTTTGGAATAAATTAAGCTTATCGCTTTCACTGATCCTTAGACTTTGTCTATAAACTGATTTATTTCATATATGTATTGCAAGATTATATGGATTAAGTTTAATTATTGTTATTTTTATAATTGTAATATCATGAATTAAAAATTTTGTATCTCTAATTACTGGAATTTATTATGTAATAAATGGGTGTTTTCAAATGAATATTTATAAAATTACGATTTAATATGTTATTATTTAATTAATTTGTATTATTATTAATTTAATAAAATAATTAATAATTTATTATTATAGCACATTTTCAATGAATATTTATGAAATGGCGATTACATGTATTATTATTATTATATTATTTTTTAATTACAAAATATTATATAATACTTAAGTATTAAAATAATGCAGAATATGAATAACTTCTGTCATAAAATCAGGATAAATTCATTATTTTTCAAATAATGTCGAATATATACTATTTGCCCTTTGCTATATCAGTTTGTTATTTTATATAAACCCATAATTTAAATAAAAAATACAAATTAATATGAAATATGATAATAAACTGCTTGAACTATATTTAGATTTAACCTATTTTAAGAATTTAATTTTAAGAATGGTTGCAAATTCACTACCAAAAATGAAAATTGGGTAGCAAATTTAAATATTGGGTAGTGAATTTATATTTAGAATATATATATATATATATATATATATATATATATATTAAAATGTATTCAATACATATATTGATCCCACTTGTATTTCCCCCATATATCAACATCATATGATTGTTTTATTTATATATTCAGTAATTTTAATATATGTATTCAACATTTGTATCTATGGAAAGCTTATTAAATTATATAATACAATACATATTATGGTTTTTTAAATTCGTATTTAAACAAACGTTATGATCAAAAATATGCACAATATATAATATATTTTAATAATCAATTACATTATAATATACATTCTAATTAATATATGTATATAAAATATAAAAGTTAATGTAATTTGTATATATATATATTATATATTTAGGTCATTATAAGTTGTATTATATAGTTGGTTAATTATATAAACTTTATTTATTTATATATCAAATGTATTTACATTTATTATACTCTTTCATAATACAAATAACTAATAATTGATACTTGATCTAATATTGTACAGGTATTTCTAGTTAAATATATAATTATGATTATAATATTCATTATAAAACTATGAAAGTATAAATTAAAAATATAATATTCCATTAATTAGTGATATTATCAATACATTTATAGAAAACAATAAGTTTATATACATTGATAGAATCTACTATTACATCACTATAATAAATATATAATGATATATATGATATTACAATAATTATAATATTATAAATTATAGAGGACCTAATATTAACTAGGAATGCTTTAACTGTACCATAAAAAACTAATTTTAAATCTAATGTATTGTTATTGATTCGCAAAAATTAATTGTATTATTGTTAACTGATTTATATTTTGTTTTGTATATTTTGTTATTTTTATATTTTTTGTACACAATAGAGAACGTTTAACATTATTTTGTTGTTAAATTAACATTCATTCATTCATTCATTTAACTTATCGACTACATACTTTTCAATATTATAACTTCTTGGATACCTATTTCATAATATTATAACTTATCGATAATACGACATACTTTTCAATACTATAACTTCTCGACTACCTAATTTGCAATATTATAAATTCTCAATGAACATATTTTAATATCTGAATATATCATTAATCAAATGTTGAGGATCTTAAATATGAAAAGAATTATTTGATATCAATATATTTGAATTATATTTATATAATTTTAAACGAAAAATTATAAAATGAGCAAATAATAAATAATCAACTCAAATGCTTATTTTGCTATTTATTTATAACTCTAATTCAAAGAGCTAATTAAGTTTCTTTTGTAAGTAACAATTATGGTTTTAATTTGCCTCAGGGTATAAGCGTCTATCTAATATATCATACATCATAAATGAATTTATAAATAAATGGCGAAATGACATATATATGTCAACTTATATTTTCTTTAGTAAAATATATCTAAATACCTTATGATCATATTTTGTTGGTAGCTGCCCTTAAACCTATAATGAAAACTGGTGATATATATATATATATAATATTATATATTATAATATTATATATTATAATATTATATATTATAATATTATATATTATAATATTATATATTATAATATTATATATTATATTATTATATATTATAATATTATATATTATAATATTATATATTATAATATTTGTATACTATATCATTTGTAATGATTTTTTTATAGAAAATGATGTATTTCATAATTATAATTTAATAATCTTGTTATTATTTTAGGAGGAATAGCAATATGTATATTTTGTATATTCATTTATATATATAAAAGGTTATATATATATACATTTACACACAAACATATATATATATATATATATATATATATATATAAATATATATATATATATATATACTCTTCTATTCTAATTAATATATTTTATATTTATTATGATTTTATAGAATAATAACCACTAATGCAATAATCAATAATAAGAAATGAGGAGGAAAATTCAAGAAACGGTTTTAAATTTTATTTGGTAAAAAAAGTACACTGTTTAATAACATGCATTAAAAAACACTTCTAATTATAAGCTAAGTTAATAATGTAATAATAATAGTTATAATGATAATTGCCTCCAACAAAGCTGAGCAACGTTAAACACATGAACGTAATCAGCATCGACAGACAATATAATTTCCCAATGTAAAAGCAGGCATGACTACATTTTAGCATTATATTCATTCAGGCAGAATATTTATTCCACGATCTATTAAATACACAATATATTATAAGTTTGCCGAATACGTCACTGAATAACATGGACTTTTGTGGATTGAGTGCTTTTTATGTAAGTAAATATATAGTTGATGTAGTCGCAAGTATAAATATTTTCTAACATAGTTATCTCGAGGATGAAAATATATGGACTGCTGTTATTCATCTTAAGGGGATTCGCGGCCTTTTATGTATACAATGTATTAAGATAGGAGATATTTTTTTTATGTATTTAAAACAATTTTAAAATTTGTTCAGCACCTAGGGTTTTGATCCGATTTCAATTATGTAAATTGCTTATTGTTAACCAATATGATGTTAATAAAATTGCTTATTTAAAAAAAATGGTTCTCTGAAAACCCTAAATATTTTAGGACAAAATATGATGCTAAATTAATTTTTTTTTTTAATTGTTATCATTTTGTATATGTTATACTATGTCTATTACATTTCTTTTAATAAAGTTTTATTAGACAAATAATAACGAAGATACTATGAAAAATTCATCAATTTGGATAATTATTGAGAGGGCTGAAAAATTTCTAAGAATCAAAATAAATTAAATTCAATATTCTGAGTAAATCGAGTTTAAAGTTTGCCTAGATTTATTTTTAATTTTATGGTATATTTGTTTATTATTTCTATCTTGGATAACATTTATAGTATTATACTATTATATAATACCACACTAATATATCCATAGAGTTATTATTATAATATTTATATTATATTACCAATAATTACATATAATAAGCTAATATTTATGACATTTAAAAAAAAAATGTTTACAAGAAAATTATTTTTTTTTGTATATTTATTTATTTATAATATTATAATATAACAGAATACCACACTAATATACCCATAATAATACAAAATTAATAATTATAAATAATAATAATACCAATAACGATGTACTTATAATATTTATATAATATTATATTACCAATAATTACATATAATAGATTTTTGCCTACGTGTTGGCATTTTGAAATAACATTATTAAATGACACAATCTCAATTACTTTGTTTATAATTCGAATTTTATACCCAATGCAATGCGTTCAGTTGACATCATATTATATAATAGATCGTATATAATACTGCATTTAAAATTATTAAAAAATATAAAATTATAGATAACATATTATAAGTTTAAAATATGAGTATTATGCTATTATTTACGCCATTTTTTTTTCTTATACTAAACTATCAAATTGTATCATTTATAAGTCTCTATTTGCTCTACAAGTTTCAGAGAATATTAAACATATATTAAATAATACTTTTCTCAAATAAAAAAAAAAATTATTTTCAACGCATTTCAAAAGGCCGCGAATCCCCTTAAAGACGCAATTCAATGATAAGCACGGGCTGTTGTTATCTTCTAAATTGATATATATATATTATAATATGGATATATATATATATATATATATATATATAAGGTTATAAGTAAACTTATATTTTTAATATAAAGTAATAGGTTGTGTATAGTTTTTGATACATATTTATATTTACTAGTTCTCATTATAATTTGATTGCATTAGAATGAGAGTAGTATTGAAGAAAAATAAAATAACAACAATATATACAAATGAATCATAACTGCTGAAAATATAACCACTTCTTTACTTACTAAATTACACTGACATGATAGCTTATACGATAATGATATATTCTATGTGTTATAATATTATAACTTAATACGCTTAATCGGGTTGACTATGCATTGTAGCCGTTGATTTCAAAATACGGGTTCCGTTGCTAACAACCAATATCCACATATATATTTACATATAAATATCTATAAAGAAACATACCTCGAGCTTGCCAATAAAATATGATAACTAAATACAAAATATTTACCTACAATATTAGTTATTTATAAGGTTAAATAACAATATAATGTCCCAATATAAAAGTTGGCATGACTACATTTTCTCATTAAATAAAAAAATAATATAAGATTGCATATGGAATAATGATACTAGCATGAATTATGGAAATTCTGGATAGTACATTGATCAGTAGGCATCTAATGAGTGTTTCACTTAGATTCTATAGTCATCACGAATGCTTCACAGACTGCTATTCTTATCATAAGGCACCACGTTATTGATTATACCATATCAGTTTTTGATAAATATTTATATAAGTTTTATAGTTCATGCAATAATTAATTGATTAATATTTAAATGATTAGATCACAATTGATATTCATAGTATTTTAATCCATCATCAATTTATTATTCTTTTATACATGCAAATATTAAGGAATAATGAAAATGGAAAGAAATGAAGGTTCTATAATTGCTATATGTTTAATATATTTATAAATATGTATATGTAATATCATAAATATGAATACATGTCAAAGCTTTTTATAGGAAATATATCTCTGATGCGAAATCATGTAATTCTAGTTTGTATACAATAACCATAATCGCCCCCTATATAGGGTCAATTTTCGGAACTATGTGTGTTTATAATATAAATTTGTATCAAACTATATATTTTAAATGTAAATTAATAAGCTTTAAATTATTATTTATATGAAAACTGTGTTAATTAGGGGAGGGAAGGGGGTAGTAGCCGATAATTAATATGCCTCGGAAGAATTCGAATATATTGATAAATACTGAATTTTAGGCTCTTATTATTTTGAATTAACTAGAAATCATATAGTTCTAGAATACTGTGATTTCACTTGTATATATAAAGTATGTATTATAATAATATAAACGTTTGATTAGGCATTAAAAAAAGCACTAAAATAAGGCAAGGCTCTAGTAGTGGCCGCTAGTACCAGAAAATGCGATAAGTTTCTCGTAATGTATTCGATTTATATTTTTGTAATTATGTAATATTAAATAATTATATAGTTATGATGCATACGCACCTTATTTGATTCAATGATTTAATTATATATATATATATATACACATACTCTTACATATAAATAAGCATAAATATATATAATCATGTTTTTTTTTCAAAATTTTACAAAAAATTATTATATAATAAATTAGAGTAATTAATTCCTTATTTAAAAAAAAATGTACTATATATTATAGATATTTGGATTATCTAAATATTGTATATAGCAATTTTTATCCTTTCAAGCACCATTTAAGCGTTAATTAAAATGGAAACTACTCCCTCCTCGGCAACTACCCCCTTCCCTCCCCTACTAATATATAACAAATCAATAGGGTATTCTGTTTTAAATTCTATACATATTTATATGGCGAGTAAAATATAATTTATATTTAATATAATTGTATAGAGCACTGAAATATTATTATATTGAAATAGCATGACATGAAATGTCAAACCCAAATCTAATTTCGAAACTACTGCTTGATGCAACGGGATGCCTGAATATTAATCACATTGTAGATAGGGAGTGTTATATCTTTGCTTCACAAAATCTTTGCACTAATATTATATATGTAATTATACACTTAATATTAAAACTAATTTTATATAGAATATATTTAAGTATACTTTTAAGTGAATCTGATGTATTACATATTAAACTTAAAACTAATTTCAAAAATCTTCGGTCAGAATGGACTAGTGACGTAAAAAAGTATCATTCGATTGCTAGATCAAATTATTTAATATGGAGATCAGTAAATAATCCCCATTATGGTATAGTTTATGATAACATGGTTATGTCGAGGAGAAAGTTCAAATATGAGTTACGCACAAGTAAAGCTTATTATAGCCGAATAGAAGCGAATGATGTTGCATTCAAATTAATAAATGATCGTAATTCATTTTGGAAAATTGTATCTAGTAAATTAAAAAAAAACTTATCAATACAAAATAATATTGATAATGTACATGGCTTATCTGATATTGTAAAATTCTGGTTCAATCATTATAGTTGCATTTTCAATAGATGCAAAGATGGTCATTACCCCTACCAAATAGTGGATATTAATGAAATAGTTTATACAGACAGAAATGAAATATCATCTATTATTAAGACTATTAAAAAAGGTAAAAATGTGGGTCCTGATGGATTATCAGTTGAACACATTAATTATGCAGATAATACTATTATAGATACACTAGTATTACTAATCAATAACATGCTTCTAAATTCTTATTTCCCGAGTAAGTTAATTGAATCATATATTTTACCCATTATTAAAAATAAAAACAAAATAACTACTGATTCAGCGAATTATAGGCCCATATGTATCTCTAATGTAATTTGTAAGATAATTGAGAAAGTAATTTACAATAGAATATATAAACTATTATCTACTCATGATAATCAATTTGGTTTTAAAGCAAAGCTTGGCACTGAAATGTGTGTCTTTTCCCTAAAACAGTTGATCAATGATTATAAAAATAACAACACAAATATGTTTGTTGCATATTTAGATGCATCCAAAGCATTTGATAATATAAGTCACAATATACTATTCGAAAGATTAAGGAATAAAAATGTTCCTATATACTTAATTAATTTTCTAAATTATTGGTATCGAAATCAGCGTATATATATTAAATGGGGAAGCTATAATTCTGATACGTTTAGTGTTGCTAATGGAGTGCGTCAAGGTGGGATATTATCACCTTTACTATATAATATTTATACTGATCCAATGATAGGTAATCTGAACTCTATTAAAACTGGGTATTGTATTAATGGAAATATAATAAATAATTTGTGTTATGCGGATGACACAACTTTATTCTCACCCTCGCTATCTGGTGTGCAGCTGTTGATTGATTGTTGTCAGAAGTTTGCAAATAGTAATAAAATAACATATAATATTGAAAAATATGTTATCCTACCAATTTATTATAACAAATCTCATCATAATCCAATTAAGCTACGTATTGGAAATACATGATTGAGAGTAGTAAAAGCTTATAAGTATCTTGGACACTGGATTTCTGATAATTTATCTGATGAGATGGATATAAACTGTAATATTAAACGTCTTTACACAACTAGCTATTCTCTATCTAATAGATTTAGAAACTGCTCGAAATATGTATGTATATTGCTTTTTTAAACAGTCTGCTCTAATATGTATCTTTGTAGTCTATGGGATACAGATAATGCTTACTTTAAAAAAATTCAAGTAGCATAAAATAATGCATATCGCATATCCCTAGGCTATAAACCTAGATGCAGTGCATCCGAAATGTACCTATATGATAATGTCGATAATATTATTATAAAATTACGTAAGTCGTATTACTCACTATATAATCGTGTTAAATTATCTGAAAATTCTATTATTAAAATGATATATTTATATAATGTTTCTCGCCCGTCGTCAATATTTAAAACATGGTGTACACCATTGTTTTTTTAACTATATATTATTTGTAATTGTATACTTATATATATATATATAGATATGTGTTGTATAGTTGTATTTAATTATTTTGTTGTTGTTTATCTATGGACTGTTTATGTCTGACTCAAATAAATAATAATAATATTGTTTACAAATATATATATATATATATATATATATATATATATATATATATATATATATATATATACTAGACGTACCCGACACTGCGTTGCTCGGTTTTGATTATTTTCCTATCTATTATTTATTAATTATAGCTATTCCTGATTCTTCATTTCTATATATACAATAAAATAAATGTTAGCTGAAATACAAACAAATGAAGAAAAATATTTTATATTTAAAAATTTTGTAGATAAATATTTCAAAAAATATATTTTTAAAAATACAACAAATATTTCAAATATTACAAAATATTTTTAAAAAGATGTTGAAATACCAAACCTAAACCCAAACCGCACCCGAATATATATATATATATATATATATATATATATATATATATTCAATAAAATAAATGTTAGGTGACATACAAACAAATGTAGAAACATATTTTAATATTTAAAAATATTTCAAAAAATAAATTAATAAATAGAAACAATATTTCAAATATTACAAAATATGTTTTAAAAAAATGTCGAAAACCAAAACCAAAACTGTTCCCGACCCGGCGTTTCTAGGTTTTTGATTATTTGCTATCTATTATTAATTATAGTTATTCCTGATTATGCATAGCTAATCTTTAATTTTTTATCTAACTAATATTTAATAATTGTATCCGATATAGACCAAGCGTTGTTCATTTTTAAGATTTATTTCTAAAATATTTGGTAAAAATACAAAAAATAATTTAATATATTACAAAATATATTTTAAAAAAGTGTCTAAAAATATTTCAACATATTAGTAGCCATACTCGACCCGGTGTTGCTAGGTTTTTGATTGTTTGCCTATTTATTTTTATTAATTATAGCTATTTTTGATTATGCTAAAATATATAATTGTTAAAAATACAAAAAATATTTAAAATATTACAAAATATCAAAAAATGTCAAAAACTCAAACCCAAAACCAAACCGTACCAGATCCGACATTTATAGGTTTTTTGATTTGTTGCATATTTTTATTTATTAATTAGAGCTATTCTTGATTCTACATTTCTAGTATATAATAATAGATAATAAATAATAATAGAAAGGTTTATTGACTCAGAAAACGATGAACGTTTATGTGCATCAAGTTGAAATAATAAAACAAATAAATAGTTACACAAATAATAATAAATTTAAAAAGAAGACATTATAATAATACCATATATGTAAGTAGTCGACATTTAAAACTAATAAATGATGACATGGTGCGTAATTCATCGGGAAGACTATTCCAGTATTTCGGAGCAGCAACCTTGAAAGCAGCATCTGCATACATAGATGAGACAAGCGGTAGAGAGAGTTTCATCAGCTCACATTTGCGACTCGGACGAGTAGTTGTTCGAATTATGAGTCCCTTCGATAGGTAAGACGGAACTCCCATATATATATAGCCTTGTGAGTAATGCATAGAAGTCGAAACTTGCATAAATCTCGAAACTGCAACCACCCGAGAGTCGCCATTATGGAATGTATTGATATGGTTAAATACTACGCTTTAACTTAAATAATATGCGAACAGCTCTACGTTGTATTGAATCGAATTTTTTCATCAATTTTTGCGGAATATTAATTAAAAGCGAATTACAATATCTAAGTCGACTAAAAACTAATGAATGTAATAATGATTTAGTTAAATTAAATGTTAGCTTAGAGCGATCCTTGCCTATATTATACAGGAAATAATTAGCAGTTAAATAAAGTGTATCTAAAATATAAACAAATGCAGAAACATATTTTTTTTAATATTTATAAAATGAGTGAACAAAAAATATATTAAAAAATACAACAAATATCTCAAATATTACAATATATGTTGAAAACCTAAAACCGTTTGGGATAAAAATATAAACCCGCTCCAAATCGGCATTGCACTGTTTTTTATTATTTGCCTTTCTATCATTTATTAATTATAACTATTCCTGATTTGGAATTTCTTGCCGTATACCCAACCCTGCTTTATTCATTGTTTGATAGTTTGACTATCTATTATTGATTAATTATGGATATTCATGATTCTGCCTTTCAAATACAATAACATACATTGTTGCTAAAATCAAAAAAAATTAGACACATATTTGTTTTTAATATCTCAAAAATTAGTGGAAAAATATTTCATAAATATTTCAAAAAATATTTTAAAAAATACAACAAATATTTCCAATATTACAAAATATGACTTAACAAAATGTCGAAAACCCAAACTGTACGTACACTGCGTTGCTCGGTTTTTAATTGTTTGCCTATCTATTATTTATTAATTATAGCTATTCCTGATTCCTAATCTTTATTTATACAACAAATATTTCAAAATATATTTTTTTTGAATGTTCTACAAATATTTTAAAAAGTATAATATTTATATCTTATAATATTTATATAATTATTATATAAATATAATATTTTAATTATATCTTAAAATAATAATATTTCAACGATTACATGACAACAAATCATTTTAATGGCAAAAAGTCAATTTTTAGGATATTTCTGGGGTACGCTGTAAAAAATTCAAACAATTTTTAAGAACAAAACAATACAGGTGAACATTTATTAAGATCGGGTATAACAGATTTTCGCGACGTACACCGGTTCTCGAGTTAGCTCACCAGATACACACACATATATACATATAATCATATAGATATTTTATATATTAGATATATATATATATATATATATATATATATTCCATATGATATTGTAAAAAAAATATATATATAAATATTATATATTAACTTAATATTTAAAATAAACTTTTGTATGGACTATATATTGATTTTTAATTTACTTATAAATAAATTTAAAATAATAAATAAATATTTAAATAAATAATGAAATTTCGTATAAATTATTAAATATTATACTATAACTATTTTTATTTTTCAAATTAGGAAATACTAAAATACAACTTCTACTATAGAATGTAAAGGGTATTGTAAAAAATATAAATTATATACATTTTTAATAAAAAAATGATTGAAACAAATCTAAATTTTTATAAATATATTGTGTATGCATACTGTTAATTTCATTTTTAAATATAAATTAGTGAACGAGTTATAGTCTAATATGTATTATAAATTTATTAAACCATTAATAATTCATATATACACCATGTTAAATTTATACCAATTATATTGCATATTTTTGTTCATAACTTTTTTTTAAATATAAATTAAATAAAACTAAAAATTATGGTATAGTTTAAAATTCAATAAGCTTTCTAATGATATAAATTTCACAATAATATAATCAATATACAAAATCTCATCTCGTACCTATTATAGGTACATATGTAATATGTAAATACAAATTAATATTGTTGTTGAATTATTTACATTATAATTCATGTATGTTGTTTAAATTGTTAGTATATGTTACAAATATTTAAAATTATAGTGATATTAATAATAGTTCATATATTAATTATATAGGAAATTTAAAATGAATTATTAATTGAATAACATATGAAAAAGCAATATGAAAATATGAAAATATTAATACTATCGTAACTTATTATTTCGAATATCGTAATTACGATTCTATATGTATTAAACAGTAATATTCGTGTATATATTTATTTACTATATATAAATAATTTATTAAAATAAATACATGCTATAGGTAATACTATATATACCACCGAGGTATTTTATTTAATACATCACCTAATACATAACAATACTATGATAAATATAATACAATAATATAATCTATACAACATTATTACAAATGACGTTATTTTGTAATACTAATTAAAGATATCTCACATATATGTATTTATTATGTAGCGAAAAATCTATGTTAGACTATTATTTAAACCTCATATATAATAAAATAATATCGTGAAAAGCTATCATGCGAACCTCTGATATTATCATGAAATTAATCATATAGTGAAAAAGCTATATTTAAATATAATTAGAAACTGTAATATTATTAATAAATTACTGATGTTGCGAAAAAGCTACGTTAAGCTATATATATGAAACTTATAAAATTCATATTTTATGATAAAACTACATTGAGCTATATAATGTAACTATAACGCAACCAACTGCATATATATATATATATATATATATATACATATATATGCAGTTGTTTATTAAATAATATACCTTACACCTATAATATTTTATCGATTTAGATATTAATATTTACATAACAAGTAATACTTAATTTTGAATAATAAACTGATTATTTAAAATTTTAATATTTGCGAAAACTTTAAATTTATTATAAATGTAATTGTTTATATTTTCGTTATAATAATTTATCAAGTATATTTAGTAGTAACAATACAATTATAGAAATGATTAAATTAATTCATTATTTAGTAATTATATGTTTGACAACACTTAATATACATATATATATAATTATAATTATAAGTAATGCAGTAGATGTAGGCGTATGTATTATTTAGATTATTTATTATTCAAATATATACTATATACTCCAAATATATAATTACATATTATTCAATAAACACACATATATATATATATATATATATATATATATGTAGCCATAAACCTATACATTAATAATAGGTATTATATTTACGTATTTAATTAACTTATTTATATATACATTTACATTTTGATCTCTATATTACATATCTTCGCTACTCATGCATCATTGTTACTAAGCTAATCTTATACATTATAGTTAACT
This sequence comes from Osedax fenrisi, assembly GCA_964019155.1. Lineage (NCBI taxonomy): Eukaryota > Metazoa > Annelida > Polychaeta > Sabellida > Siboglinidae > Osedax > Osedax fenrisi. The sequence goes on along the minus strand of OZ025244.1, from coordinate 29,444,046 downwards.
ATACATCACTATTCTTAAATATCATTTATATGTCTAAATACTAAAACAGTATTATCAATAAATACATGCTAAATTTCATAAGTTCATATTTAATATTAATAACTTGATAACTATTAATGTCACTTAGATTACTTTTTAGTTACCAGCGCGTAAGCTTGAATATAGGCAGTCTAATGTGTGTATGTACCTACACAATGTAATTATTTTAATTCGCTAGAACAACTTATATTTAATCACATATATGCAATTCGAGTCAAATAACGGACCACCTAGGCTTTGCCTGTGTGTTCTTCTAGGTTGAATAATGGAACGCCCAATACGTCACACTATTTCTATACGCCTATTATATGTATCATAGTGTATTGGTAATACTCAATATTTAGATATACCCATAATATATATTAATAGTATTTTTGATCGAGCTGGTTAAATATATGTATCCACAATTCTATCGGCTAGAATTCGGTTAACTAGAAATCAACCACAAACTAAGTATTAAGTACATGCTATAAACTTAAATAAATAAATATATCAGAAAATAATGTATATAAACTTAGATTTTAAAAATTAATCTAATATTAATTAATATAGCTATACATATATTATGTTTTATATATATTATTTAATTAGTAATATATTATATAAGAATATAAACTATTTTAGGAAAGTTGTAAAGATGACCAAGTAGATAATCAAGGCATATTACAACAATATGCAATTCGCAGTAACGACAAAGATATTTTTAAATGCGTCCATAAAAATATTAAAACTCTGAATGAGTTTGCATTCTTTAACAAAGATAACAACCTTACTAATGATGTATTGAAGGCTTTACATTTAGGAAATAATAAAATCGCTTACATACATAATAATGTATTTATAAAATTAAAAAATCTAAGAATAATATATTTGAATAATAATTTATTTACTATTATAAATAGTACTATGTTTTACAATAATACACAACTTTTATTAATAGATCTATCTGATAATAAAATCCATAAATTTAACTTGAATTTAAATAAATTTACAAAACTAGAAGTGTTGAATTTAAATAATAATCACTTAAAGTTGTTAAGTGACATTTTATTTAGAGAATTATAATGAATTATACATATTTATACATAAAGAATAATGAATTTATATGTGATTGTGATATGTATTGGATGGTTAGTATGAACGGTGACTTTAATTCAACCTTAGATATATAAAATAATATTTGCAAAAGTTCAAAGTTAAAAAACACAAGCTTAGAATGTTTTATTAAGAAAAAGACTGAATCAGGAGAATGTAATAATATAAATGTAATAATTTGCAGTAGAAAAAGCTAGTAGTATATATTATATATATATATATATATATATATATATATATATATATTTATTACTTAGTATAAATATGAAATCGTAAACATAAGATTTTCTAATCAGAGTTGTTTAAATAAATAATATCTATAAATATACAATGTTTACATTAAATAATATAAACTATATAACTCTAAATGTAGTATTATTATTATTATGTAGTATATATATATATATATTATTTGTATTATTATTATTTAACTAATCATAATCAAATGTCGATACAGATAAAGAACAAATACTTTGGTTATACTTTTTAATACATATATATATATATATATATATTACAGAAACTGCATGTATGGCTCAGTGGCTAAGGCGTCAGACACACAAGCAGTAGGAGACGGGTTCGAGCAACGTCCGGACAATTAATTATTTTATAAAATATTATTTAAAAGTGAACTTATATAATTGTGTATAAATAAATGATCGACTCTCGTTAAAACCATAAATACATTTACATGAGAGCGGCTCCGAAGGGATATTAGATCCATATATAGTTATAAGTGAAAACTTCATTTAAGTTCCTGGATGGGAACAACAATAACAATATATAATTTATTATTTCATATATATATATTTATAATGGATTCCAATTTTTATTATATAATATATATATATTTCTACGAAGGTTGCACTAATTTTCAAGTAAATACCTTGTTTAAATAGACATATATGTTGAGGGAATAGCCGGATATATACATTATATAACATTAGGAATATATATTATAATAAAATAATATTTATAATTATAAAAATTATATAACTGAATAAAATAATATTTATAATTATTAAAAATATATAACTGAATTAAATATCATTTAATTTTCCACTGTGAATTGATAATTATACATCATATACCAATACATAGATAATACTAGTGCTGTAAAATTTCAAATCTCAAATATCAAATCTCAAATCTTTTTTTTCGGTTCGGTTCAAATCTTTAATTTTCGGGTATTTGGAAAGATTTTATGGTCTCAAATCTTTATTTTAAATTTAGTTTCGGTTCGGGTATCATATCGGGTAATTGTTCGGGTAACGATCGATTAACATAAATATGTTAATATATATAAGTTTCTTTCAACTATTTTAAAATCTCCATCAAAATGTATAAATACTATTAGGATCATCAGTTCGATCATCAGTTATGCCACCTATATGATAATATATTTAAAATAGAATAATTTTATCAAGGACACCGTGTCCTTGATTTATTATCCATTAATACCAATATTTAAAAATGAATACGTATATTCTGCATATTCCTGAAGGAATATCATTAGATTAAGTTTAAATGATTTATACTCAGTACTAATATATAAAAATGTTAATTTATAAACCGTTAAAAACTATATTTGACTACAAGGACCTTTTGAATAAATAGTTGACACTATTGTATATATATATATAGTCTAAATATAATATTTATATTTAGCCTTCTATATATATATATATATATATACCATAGTGTCAAATATTTATTAAAAAGGTCCTTGTATATATATATATATATATATATTAACTAATCCTCTGTATATTACTGACCTACTTAGTAGGAGTACTTATTTTATATTTATTATATAAAATAATAAATATAAAATATTTATTTTAAGTTTATTTTTCATCGGTTATTGTAGGATAATTCTTGGATTATCTATCGTTTGGTGGTGTATGGATTAATATACAGTTTTAAGATTATTAAAAGTAATTGAAGTAATATTTGGATTGTGATTTACATAGATATGATAAGTATGGATTGTAATTATATTAGGAATTTTAGATTATTTATCAAATTTGTATATCTACATACAAATTGATATTGTCTATACTTTATATCTTGTATATAATGCATTATTAATGTAATACTATCGAATATATGTTCCAGATTCGACTTTCTACATTTACTATGTTTTACACATCTTTTCAAAAACAATTAAGATAACTTTTTATGAGATTATTTATTTTTATCTTTAGATATAGTATCACTTGCATAACAAATTATACATATAAGTCGAGATAATTCCATATGTTCTTTTTGAATTATCTCTCGTATAATATTTATTACAAATGGATATATTAAATATCTATATCGACCGCTAAATGATTGAAAAGTTATTAGTACTGATTATTATATATTATTGTACTTATTCACATACATATATAAATCGTATATGTATAATTATCACTTGTTATATAACGCATGCACTAAAAGTGCCTGGAATACGCTCGCCCATTCATATACATCCGTCTCGCATGACCGCACCGAATGTCTATATATATAGAATCCCATCGCTATAGGTACGGCATATCCGTAATAAGTCTTTACGCCTTTACTCTCAATTCTGCTATGTACAATACATAACCTTATATCAATACACATAATTATATTTAACAATGACTTAACAATGACTTAACAAGAGACGTGATCTAACATTATATGCAAATATCTATTCGTAAAATCTTCCTTTATAAATATCTTAGAATAATTTAATAGAGAATAGCATCCACGGATTACGTGTCAAATATTAATGTTTACATACAACTCGATATTGTCTATATATATATACGTAATTTTATATAACGCTTCGTTAATATAACACTATATACATTATGTTCGAGATTAGAATGTACGCGAACGTATAATGTACGCTCAAAGTATGAACGGTCAGTGTAATTTGTACAGTAACGGTCAGTGTTTTCATAGATTAACCGTTTCAAAAGTAGGCATTCATATTACGAAATCATCGAGGTATACCTAATCGAACTCACGTACACGTGACTTCGATTATAACCACTAGTGGAATTGTGTACTTTTAGTAGATGTAGTTATTGTAGTATTATTATTATTATCAGATTTAGGCAATGCCAGGGTAATTATAGAAGCAGTGTTGCTTATCGAGACAATTACCCCAGTAGTAGTATGACATTATCGTAATCAGTATAGATAGGTTCGTAATACACATGTATAGATAATACTGACGGTTTACGGTTTTGAAATGCTGATAATATAGATGAAATCGTTAGATTGTAATTTATTAACTAGAGTATTCAAAGTACAGAACACCGTGGAATACCATATGTGTTATATGTAGTGGTAACCTTGTAACCTTGTAACCTAATGGTTTAAACACTACCATTCAACTTCTTAGTAGAGTTTCCGGCCGTGGTAAGTGGTAGGAAATGTAATATATATATACATATATATATATATATATATATATATATATATATATATATATAAGAGAAGTATAAGCATAAGTATAATAGTAATAATAATAAAGAATGTGATCATTAATATTAATACCAGATCAGTAGTATAAAATGATCGTGAGTATGCAACATTCAAAAGAGTTAATGAAGTAGAACAGCCTTATTACAGTTACATTATTTAGTATTTTATAAGTGTAATCATATATTCTAATGAGTTTATGTAATTCTGGATGAAAGGTAAAACTTATTGTATGTATATATAATACTATTACATTTAATGTAGCTATATATATATGTAAAGCAACAACATGAGATATTTTGTAATTCTTTAATTTATGATATCGGTCAGAAATTATTAAAAAGTAATTAATTAAGAATGGGATTTAAGTTGAGGTACGAAGTTTTCATTATGTAGGTTACATTGGAGGTATGCGTCAGGAATAATGTGTGTAATACGGGGAATAAATATTTATATCAGAAAACCGTTATTTTTAATTTTAAGAAAATACGAAATCCAAATTATTATAGTTATATTGTTACATTCTTCTATAGAAATAATTGATATAGTTTAATACACATTGATACAGTTTAACAATAAATACAAAATAAACTTAGGTTTATATTTAAAACGTAATTAATAATTGCTGCTAAAATTTATTTTGAAATATGATAAATTGGAATCTAACTGTATATATATATATATATAATCAAAAACACTCTAATACACATCTATCTTAACAATTATTCTTATTTTTTTTTAATATTTACAATTTTTATATTTAAGTTAACTTTTAATTAATTTATTTGTTAACTTTTAACTTGTAATTACATAATTAAAATATATATCAATACTATATATATAAATAACATATAAATAAATATAATCGGGCCATCTCCGACTTTAAAATACTTTTAGTAAAAGTATATACAATTACATTTATAATTTGAATATTTATTTATTCAAATAAATATATTTCAGTATAAATTCAATATAGATCAATTATGACATATCAAATCTAGTTACAGAAGTTAAATCATCTTGTAATTCGAACATAAAGTCATTAAGGGCATCAGTTAATTGTACTATTTCATCAGTTCTAAACAAATTTATTTTTATAAATTTATATTATGCAAATATGTATATAAGTTATTATATATATTTTTATTTTAGATTAAATTATTATATAATTAATCAAGCTAAACGGTATTCACACTAACGCTTTTGATTCCAAAATAGTATTTTTAATCGTGTTTTTTCTTTTTCTAAATAATCGATTTTATTAATAATATTAAAATATGATAATATAATAATTTAAAATTAAAACAATAATAAATGCTCTATAATAACTATTATATTTTGTATATATATATATATATATATATATATATATTAATGCTCTTGTATTTTCTATAATAGATTACTTTGGATCACTTTTTAATGGCACAAATAGCACTGATATAAAAAAAAGTAGACAGGATTATTTGCGATTCTATACGACTTATTTATAATTTTAATCGCGGCGACCATACGCTTACATATATGTACCAACATAATCTTAAGTGGCTTTCTTTTAGAAAGCGATGCCAGCACCGTTTCCTATTCTTAGCACACAAAAAAAACATTATTAATAGGTAAGCCTGGATATCTCAACAATCTTCTGAAACGTCGAGTGATATTGACACATATCAGAACATCGGATGCTATTCTATTTGAAGGAGGTACTACTCGAAATTAATATAATATATTACACCATTATATGGATGGATAAATAATGTATATAAACAATATGTAATTTATAAAATTATTATAGTGTGTAAGGTAATAATAAAGTATAACTTATGATAATATACAGTTAATCGTTGAAACTAAATGAATCTAAACATTTAGGCTTAAGTTGGGTTTCTTAAAGGATAATCTAATGTACTGGAGAACTCTAACAATTCTATTTTTAGTTTATCTGTTAATCATACCCTTAAGGGATTAATTAATGGAGCTAAGCGAACGTGTTCTATTGTACATATATCGCAATGTATTGTTTAAGTTTTATATCAAACGTAATGAGAAAAAAAACAGACCAGAACAAATCATTATTGAACTTCGTTTCTATATTAGATCTTATTCATACACTAGGAATTAATTTTGAAATGTGGAATATTAAATTAATTAATATTGATGATCTAAATAAAACGAAAGAAAATTTAAAAAATAATAATTGATAATATATAATATATATATGAATTCTATGAATATAATATATAATATATGTGTATTATATAAAAATGTATTATAATTTATTTTAGGATCATATATCCTAATATTCATGACATTTTAAGATTAATCGTTATTCTACAGGTGTGTATATGTGAAATTGAATTTTACTTTAGTCTACTAAGAACTATTAATACATATTTATTAGCTAAAATAAAAGTAATACTTAATTGGTTGTTATATATACCGCGATATACATATTAAGATAACACTTTTATCAATAATTTCTCATTAATGTTGGATGCATTAATTTTGGATATTTTAATTGAATAATCCTAAGAGAAAAAGTGTAATATATATATATAATAACAAAATAAAATATGTACTTAAGGTAAGGATAATATAAATTCCAAAAATATAGCCCAATAATCTTAAGGATATTTTGTTAAGGTTTTAGATATCATAGATATGGATATAATTGATCAGTTTATATACAATGATAGTAATATATTGGTTTGTAGGTTAAAGGGATGTAGGTATATAGTTTCATAAGTGGTTAGAGAAACTAGAGTTTTATCTAATTCCTAGTTATAATTCCGATATAAATATAAAACATCTGGTATACTATAAGTTGTAGATCGTAGTTAGCTACGTGCTATATATAATTTAAATAGACTATAAATGTATTCGTGTTGTTTATTTATTAGACTAAGTGTATCAGTACATATTTAACTAGTTAACTAGACTATTGGGTCACCCCCTCATTCACGGAAATTACCATGCCGTTGAACATAATTTCCTATTTAAAAAATATAATTTAATGTTATACTGTAGATATGTTATTTATTATAGCAAATATTGATAACATTTATGTTAATTTTGAATATATATTATAGTCACGATCTATTATTTTATATCTATATATATATATATATATATATATATATATATATATATATATATATATATATATATATATATATTATCAATGACTTATCGATAACATATTTATACTTGTATATTACAACTTTCTACAATAATAAAACAGTCGAAAGATAATATAATAATACATTATTTTATATATATATATATATTTTTTATTTAAAATCGAGTATTTAAAATATTTATCAATAGTATGTATATATATACAATTTATATAATTAATAAGAAAATGATAAATATTTTATATTTATTAGTTTTAATTTTAAATTTATATATAATAAAATTAATATATTTATAATATACATAAGTATTTATTATTCATAAAAATAATGTATATTATGATTATTATAAACAAATTTATAATAAAACAATAATTATTTATATTATAATACATAATAATGTTTATATATATATATATATATATATATATATATGTATATTTATGTATATTTATGTATATATATAATTACTATGCTTCAACAATTTTGTTTTTGTATAAACTAATATATATATATATATATATACATAACTCCATATATGAAAATGTTGTAATTGCATGAAAAGAAATTGCTGGTAAAGTGATCCCTTTAAAGCCTAAACAAAAGAAACAAAACCCCTGTGAAACGCATGAATTGTGTGAAAACCGTGCATTTATACAACAATCGGCAAGATTAAAAGACAACTGCCAACGACTGCAAATATTAGAAATTGTGTACAAGCTCAGAATATGTTTATAAATTCCGATAACCGTAGAAGAACCGATACAATATGTCAGTACAAGATAAACTAAAATAATAATGCAGTTAGAAATACGAAATCGGGGTTAAGATAGAAAGCAGTAAATTAGGTAAGCGTTCGAGAAAAATCAAATAAGAGCAAAATAAAGGAACCAGTGACATTAAACGCTTCTAAAAATGGAATGATCACATTAGCGAGCTTATTGGATTAACAATAGAACAACCAAACTCCAACAACAACGGACATACTAAATCTGAATCCAAACCAAAAATGCTTAACATAGAGACAGAACTATTCAAGCCGGAAGAACTATTAATAGCAATAAAAGTGTACAACACGGCAAGGCTACCGGACTAAATGAAATAACTGTCGAAGCATAGAAACTAAATTAATTCCAGGACGTCCTACTTGATTCGTGTAATAATGTATATATGAAAAAACCGCTTGAATGTTGGACAAAATGATAATAGCAATAGCTGCGAAGATATTTAATCTGATGCTACTAAACAGAATCCGTCTACATGTCGATCCTTTATTAAGGAAAACCAAAATGACATCAGGACAGATTCTAACAGTTCGAAGTATCCTAGAGGGAGTTAAATCCAAAAATCTACCGATGACTCTACTATTCATAGATTTCTCCAAAGTCCTTGATTCTATAAATCGCAAAGAGAAGAATCATGTTATAATTAAATATGGAATTCCAAAAGAAATCACTAATGCAATCATGATGCAATACAAAATTACACAATCTATGGTTAGATCACCCTATGGAGATACGTCCCTTTTCAAGATCACGACTGGGGTACTACAATATGATACCTTAGCTCCGTTTCTATTTATAATATGCCTCGACTACGTATTAAATAAAAACTGGATATAAACTCAAATTTTGGATTTACACTCTCATAGAGGAGAAGTAGACGTAGCCCTGCAATTTTAATTACGCTGATGATATAGCAGTAACAACTGATAGCATAAATGCCTCAATGACATTAATATATAAAATTGAAGAGAAATCAAGCTACATTGACCTGAAAACCAATACAGATAAGACTGAATATATTACTTTCAATCAAAACCAACACGGAATACAGTGCATTACCTTAAAATGCAAAGAATGACATGATATAAAAAGGGTAGAAGACTTAAAATACCTAGGTAGCTAAATATACTTCACTGAACGTAACGTTAAAAATGAATAGAAAAAGCATGGTTAGCCCTTAACAATATGAATGTCAAAATCTAACCTTACTAATAAATTAAAAAGAAATTTCTTTCGAGCCGCTTTATAATCTGTATTTGTATACGGATACTAACATCATCAATGGAGAAAAACTTGATTGCGCATATACTCGAATGCTACGAGCAGCATTAAACAAATCCTGGATGCAAATGCTAACGAACAAAATAGTCTACAACGGTATAACCTATATACAGCTACAATCAAATATCATAGAATGAGATTCGCCGGACACTGCTGGAGAATCAAGAACGAATTGGTCATTGATCTATTACTTTGATATTCAAATCACGGAAAAATATCAAGAGGTAGGCCTGCAAAAACATATATCGATCAGCTATCAAGTGGTACAGGATGCGAAATAGAAGAACTGACAACTACAATACAATATGGTTGGAGAAAAGTCATGAAATGCGGAGAAAGCTCGACCTAGCAAGGTAAGGTACTATACTTATTATATATTTCATCATATGATATAATATTACTATAATACTAAATAGTAAAAAAAAAAAAAATAAATACTTATCTTTATAATAATAATATAATTTAAGGATATTTATAATCTAAATTGTAAATATTCGATTATAATTTGGTTGATATGTAGTGTAAATTGTTACAATATATTAATAATATTAATAATATATTACTATTGATAAATATAATTGAATATTTATGAATAGTCTATCATTAAAAGTTAATGCCAGTTCATTGAGTTAACAATTGTTTATTAAAAATGTTATAATAGAAAATGCAACTTTTACAAAATTATATATGTCATAATATGTAATAATATATTATATTACAACAACTAAAATTAATATTTTATTCACAACATTTTTTATAAAGGCTATAACTTAGGTTATATACCTGTAATCATATTCAATTATTATAATATATAAGATTTTTATAATATTGAATATTATAAATAATTATTATAGATATGTCGATATCATAAATGGTAAATAGTATGATATTAATAAAACATTGGAGAATATTAGTGTTTACTGTATTCGTTGTTAACATTCACTATATATATTTATATATAACCTTTTATATGTATTACAAGTGAAAATACAACATATAAATATTACTATTGCTCCTAAAATAATAACAATATTAACAAATTAGTATTATTAAAAACATATTTGTCTATAAATAATCATTATAAATGATACACTATACAAATATGTTACTAATAAATATTATATATATATATTATATAACGAATATTAAGCTACAAATTAAAAGTGATATATATATATATATATATTTATATATACATATTTTCATGATATAATTATAGTATTCTCAATTAACAAATAAAATAATACGAACCAATTACAAAATAATACAAAATATATTTAGGTTTTTCTTTATCATTATCTAAACAAATTATATTTTAATTTATTAAATATTTATAATATAAATTACATATATGTATACTATATACAATAAATACAATATATATATATATATATATATATATATATTTATTTTAAATATATATTATTTAAATAATTACATATCTCTTAATTGTATGCATAATATATTTAATACAAAATTACCAATCGACATAACAAATAAATTTAAATATAAAATAAATAATTACAATATAAGAAATAAATGCAATTATAGAATACCTAAATATAAAATAAATAATAAACTTAACAACATAATTGTATAAGGTATATACTTTAGAATGGATTAAATAATACATGTAAATGTAATCAATGTAATTAAAAAATATATAAATCTTGAATATTTAAATAAATATTAATGTCATTATTAACATTCGTTATTATAATTTTAATATATATAACAGTTATTATATGTTATATATATTTACTAATTTTGTTGTATATATAATTTTAAATTTGTTTATTTCTTTTTTCTTTTTTTCTTTCACGTTTTACTATTCTTAATTTTATCGTTGTCATATTATTGTATTATTATATTATTGTAGTGTAATAACGTTGTGAGTATAGATTACAAGATAAACACTGGTAGTCTCCTTTGAGCAAAAATTGTATATACTGGATTATATTTTATTTCTACTCAATAAACTATATTCAATTCAATTCAATTCAATATATACATTTAAAAAATATATATATATATATATATATATATATATATATCAGTTTTAATTCAATAATTACCAATCTACCCAAATTAGGTAGTTCCCTAATCGTGTGCGTAGCTGCCCTTTATAAGAGATTATATATATATATATTATATAAGTTATTATTAATATAATTTTAATATCATATATTTACAGATTATATATTTAATTACACGAATTTATTATTTAATAAATTTCAGATTTTAAATGAATATAAATAAAATTCCGTTAAAATTGATAGTATTATTATATTATTATATAAGTATTAAAATAATTAATAATATGCATAACTTCTGTTAAGTTCTTCAATTAATGGCGAATGTATACCCTTTACCATTTTCTATATACCTATTATGTTATATAAATACATTAATTAATTAAAAAAAAAACATAAATTAAACATTAAATATGATAGTAAGCTGATTTAATTATATTTAGAATAATCTATTTTAAGATTAGGAAGCAAATTCACTACCCAAATTGAAAATTAAGATTTTATCTTAATTTATATATTGAATATATTATTATTATTATTATTATCAGATTTAGGCAATGCCAGGGTAATTATAGAAGAAGTGTTGATTATCGATACAATTTCCCCTTTATTAACATGATAAGTTTCTTTATATATAAGAGTAATACGTGAATAATAATGTTATAATATTATGACTTCCTGTTTACACATACATGATAAAAATATAACATATTTAATAAAATTAATATGTAACTTATCATGTAACTAAATGTAATCATCATATAATAATGTAATCATGTAATAATATAAATAAATGATAAAATGATAAAATTAAAATCTAAGAAATACATCAAGTATTAAAATATCATAAATAAAATATAATTATAGTGGAACTAAATAGGAGAGAGCTAATGTTTAAAAATAAAATAATCAAGAGATAAAATAAGAAAATATATTAAATCATTCTATTTCTATCTCTCATACTGAACAGACGTGTTTTGAAACAATCAAATTCTATTGTTTTTCAATCGGCAATTCGTTAAACATATATCGTGTATATATCTACTACATAAATTATATCTTGTATACTATTCTTGGCAACTGTTCAGGAGGAATATCCCGTACCTAGCTTGCTCCGATTGTCGGTTAACCGTCCTTAACCATCGTGGCATTAAGTTTAGTAACATCATATACTTGACTATACATATTGCATTGTCACCAATACTACATAACTACAATTATAAAACAACTTAGTAAATAAATAATATAGTATAATTTATAATATACATTTATTGTGTATATATAAATATAGATTCTATATTTAGTACTGCCCAGTATTATTAATTTTGTTAGATTACTGCAACCGGTGGACCATATCGTTGTCAACACAAACGTCCAATGAATTGAAAAAATCGATTTGAATTAAAGTAATGTGAACGCCGCATTCATAATCAATTCATTGATCACCGTTCTATTGTCTGTATTACTACACTGTAACTACACCACGCTAGTTTAAATACCGTACGTCAATTGATTTAATATCAATCATTTAGTCGTTACTATGGATTGTATTAAATGTCCTAGCACATTTGCCATTAATAATCCGATGCAATGCATTTTATGTTAAATTATATCCATGACAAATGTTTATTTAATATGTTATCGATCGAGCACAAAATATGCCTAAATATTTTAAAGCTAGTCTCTCATTCCCGAACATATCGTTTACATGTGATAATGGTGTTATTACTAAACGCACTAGTATCGGATCTAAGTCAATTGAAGTATTTTAATAATACATACTCATATATTATAAGTCAAACAGACTTTTTAAAAGATCAATTAACTACGCTTTCAAACCAATGTACAAATTTGATAAGGGATAAGCAACCCAGTGATTCCTTACATCTTAACTCTATATATAATGTTATTACTAACTTACCTGATACCATCAATTCTACTACCTCTAAATCTTTTGCAGATATATTCAAATCTGTGACATCTTCTACATTAAATCCTACTCTATCATCATCTCATTCATCCAACATATCAAATATAAATCCTTCTATAGTTATCGATCACATTTCAACCACTGATCGAAATATCTCATACATAAATCTCTATTTCTAACTCTAAGTCTAGACTCATATTGCATTAGAAGTTACTCTTTCAGGTCGTATTATATAAATCTCAGCCTATCCTCACCGTCTATATATGTTAGTCTCCTTAATTATCGTTCCACTCTTATTAACTCTTCCTTTAAAAATCTGTATGTGTGCCCTTATTTAGAAACCACCATAATAAAAACAGGTAGTATTTATTTACATGCACACAAGTCCTCACTATCCTAGTTGAAATGTGTCTTTAATAAATGAACAAATACTTACGAATTTCGTCCACTTATATGAAAATGTATCCAGTATGTATATTGATTGGAAATGTGACCCATATATATAAAATGATGAAGAACATTCAAGATCGAGAAAATTACTGGATTCCTACAACGAGTAAAAACAAAAAAACAACTGATTAAAAACATATTCTACTAAATATACAGATTTACTTACTCCTCATACCCGTGTTACACTTGTCAACTCACGCTCTATACGTAACAAGATTTCTATGATTATAGAATTTCTTATTGACTTTAACATTGGTATATTAATACTCACAAAGACTTGGCTATCCCATACAGATTTCCCATTACTGTCTTCCCTAAATACAGAGCTATACCCTTTCTCTCATTTACCACTATCATTGAGTACGCGGGGTTCTGGACTTAGCATTTTATACAGTCATCTCTACATATTTCACCATTAATTGATCACAGACACGCTTATTGTGAAGCTTTTATTTGCTCGGTAAGCTCACCCCTCTCACATACTTTTAATATTGCTGCCTTTTATCGTTCACCTAGCTACTCCATCTCCCCATTTCTCGATGAATTTAATAATTTCAACACTCATCCCTATTATTCAAACATTATTTTAGGAGACTTTAATATCCATAATAACTCACTCTCTCAATATTCTACTAGACTTACTAATATACTCAACTTTTCAAATTATTCGTAAAATGTCAACTTTCCCACCCATAAATTAGGAAATATACTGGATATCATTATGCACCCTATTGACTACTGTTTAGTTTATTCGATAAGAGCTGGAACTCTAGAGAACAGCTTTTCTCTAATCATTTAGTCCTACTTTTTCAAATATCAGTTAATATACCTAAACGTCCTACAATATCTCGCTCTACTCGCTATCTAAATTATATATCAATATCTCAGTTCTTAACTGACTTAAATATGTTGCATTAACATGATGCTAAATATCTTCATAATTCACTACTCTACATATTTGAAATCCATGCTCCTGTAATTAAGAAAACTAATATTTCACGCCCTAATACATCATGGTACACTAATGACCTTTCTCGTCAAAAACGATGTCTATGTATACTTGAATCTAAATGGAAAAAAGAAAAATCTTCATCATCACTAACTACATATAAACACTTGAAAAAAAAATCGTATCGATCTTATTTAACGCTAAAGCAATGTTTACGCATGACTCGTTTATTTATATGCGACATAATAGTAAGTTACTTTTTAAGTTAGCAAATTGCATACTTTGTAGAAGAAAAAAACGCCATACCCTCACTTTACTGATGATGACTTACCTAATTTATTTGATTAATTTTTCAATGAAAAAATCATCAATATTATTTCATAATTACCCAAACCTATATCTATATCTCTCTTGTCCTCTACATCTAATATACTCACTTCCTTTTTTCTACCTTCTAATGATCAACTAATTTGTCTTCTTAAAAATGCTCGCAGCTCTTCTTCCCTTGATCCAATACCTTTAAAATTACTAAATGATATAACTCCTCAAATAATATAAAATATAGCTCATATCATCCATGAATGTCTTTTCATGTACTGTCCCCCTCATTTTCAAACATTCTCTTATCACTAATACCATTAAAAAACATTCTCTTGACCACTCATACATTAATAACTATAGACCTATTTCCAATCTCTCAATACTTTATAAAACCTTAGAAAAAGTCATTTCAAAACAACTCCCTTCTTTTCTGACTACTAATAATATACGTTGCACTTTCCAAAACTATTATGTACCGATCAAATATACTGAAACTGTAATAACCAGGGTAACAACACATATATTATGTAACCTTAATAATACATATGGAACAATTCTTTTCTACTTGATCTTAGCGCAGCATTTGATACAATTGACCATAGTCTTCTCATACGATTGGCTAATATTGGTATCGCCAGTAATGCACTTAAATGGTTTACGTCATACATTTCTGGCCGTACTTCTTCTATTCTTATAAATTGGACTATATTATCTCCTATACATAAGGCTCTGTATTTGGAAAAATACTTTTTAATATTTATCTACTATCTATTTTTAATATCATTTCTAAAATTTCCCTTATATCAGTACACTCATACGCAGATGATATAAAATTTAACGTAAAATTCACTTCTGATATCAATTTTGCTCCAAATATTATGTCTAACTATATTAAATCTATACATAATTGGCTTTCAAATAACTCTCTATCACTAAATCCCAATAAAATAGAAACTATATTTCTTCACCTCCCTTCTCCCAAACACCCATTAACAGTCCCACCTGTTATCATGTTGACAATCATAATATCTTATTTTCTGATAATATTAATTATCTTGGTGTTTATTTAGACATTTCTCTATCTTTGCATCGCTACATCTCAAATCTTCTTCACTCTATAAACTTTCATCTTCACTCTTTCAGTTTAATCCGTAACTCTATCACTAAGTGTTTCTATAACTTTCGCCTCATCTTTTATATTACCGCTTTTTTATTAATGCAATATTTTCATTTTCTCCTTACCTGGCTATCAAATTAAAAAATTACAAATACTACAGAGTGCTTTAGTACAGTCCATTTTTTAAATTGATAGCTTTCCACAAATAAATATTTATCCATATTTAAAGAGATTGCATTGGCTACCAATAAAATGTAGAATAGTATTTAATGTTGTTCTACTAAATCATAAACCTCTTCACCACAACCGACCTGCATATCTATCTTCCTTAATCTGTATTCCCACTCATACTATCTCTCTCCATTCTACTACTTATTACCTTCTACATCTACCCTATAAACTTAATCGCAATACCACTAATATTCGTGCATGGCACATATCGGCTCCTTATCTATGGAATAAACTACCACTTAAATTACACTCCACTCAATCCACCAACTCTTTTAAATCTCTATTAAAAACCTATCTATTTACTATTGCATTTCCCTGATCACTATTTTTATAACTGTGACGGTATCCAATAACAACTATAATCAAAGATTATAACAGGATACTGAACCCTGAAATGTAAACATCACTCAATTTATATACGTCATCAATTAAACTAAACTTTATAAACTAATACATATAACCATACTATCTGGTCAACTAAAGCAAGGTAAGCAACTATTAGCATATTAGTAGCTTAGCAAAAATTAATAAGCCTTAACACACGACACGTTATATGGTGATAGCGGCTATTATATCGATTATAATAATTTTTATAAATATTTTCGTATAAAATATTTATTTATTTATTTATTATTTTGAAAAGTTGATAATATTAATTATAACATATATATATAATATTATTTTACTAAATTGTATTCACGGAATATAAAATACAACATAAGTAATGGCAGGATTAAAAGTACCGGAAGAGTTTGATTTAGATAGTTCTACTGCGAAACAAGAATGGAAAACTTGGATAGAACAATATGACCTATATGTAAAAAAAATAATAAGCCTTAACACACGACACGTTATATGATGACAGCGGCTATTATATCGATTATAATAATTTTTATAAATATTTTCGTATAAAATATTTATTTATTTATTTATTATTTTGAAAAGTTGATAATATTAATTATAACATATATATATAATATTATTTTACTAAATTGTATTCACGGAATATAAAATACAATATAAGTTATGGCAGGATTAAAAGCACCGGAAGAGTTTGATTTAGATAGTTCTAATGCGAAACAAGAATGGAATACTTGGATAGAACAATATTACCTATATGCGTGCGCAACAGAATTAGATTCAAAGGACGAGAAAATACAGATAACATCCTTATTGACATGCATTGGTGCATGTGGACGAAAAATATATGCAACGAGCACATTGGATAAAAAGGACAAAGCTATCATGATAAAAGTAAAGGAAATGTTTAATAAATATGTAACACCTTTAATAAATATACCATACGAAAGATGTGTATTTAATTAATTAAGAATTCAACAGCAGCACGAGACATTTGATCAATTCCTAACATAAATTCGGCGGCTAGGAAATAGATGTGAATTAGAGAACATCACAGCAGATGAAATACTGAGAGATAGGTTATTACTAGGATTACGTGATGAAAACCTAAGGAAATGACTACTGAAAGACAACAAATTAACATTAAAATCTTTAATAATTAATTGTCATCTAGATGAAACTGCAGAGGAACAAGATTATTCCATGCATATTAAGCAAGAAATAAACTACATTAAAGAGAGAAAACCTTATAAAAAATTAGAACAAAGTCATGAAAAACAAGACAATAAAAAATTGTTGAAATGTAAATTCTGTGGAACCGAACATGTATGGGTGAAAGAGTTATGTCCGGGGTTCAACAAAACATATTCAAATTGTGGTAAACTAAATCACTTTAGGAAACAGTGCAGACAACCAAATAAACGAAGAGACGAAACCAATAATATATATATATAGTTAGCGGTAAAGTGGCAAGTATTAAAGAGATTGCCATATAAAATCAAATCACTTTGATAGACACCGGGGCCACATGCAACGTAATACCAAAACATATATATATATTAAGTTAACAGGGGATAATAAACTTAGGAACATAAGAACATCTACTGTGAAACATATATCAGTATACGGAGAAGGCAAGTGGCCAGTAGTAGGAGAAATTCTATTGGCGGTGAATCGAAAGAAAGAAGAGTGCACAATATGAGGATTAGTGGTATAAGGGAAACAATTTCATCCTATTTTAGGTAAAAGGGCCTGTGAGAAGTTGAAATTAGTGAAAATAATTAATAATAATTCCATTAATCAGATAAAATCAACCGAAGAACTAATGACAAAAGAAATTATGGTGAAAGAATACAAAAGTGTATTCAATGATAATGTAGGAGAAATGGGTGGAGAATACAAAATAAAGATGAAGGAGAACGCAAAGCCAGTGAAACACGCACAAAGAAAAATATCAATCCCGCTACAGGAACAAGTGAAAACAGAATTATATGAATTGGAGAGGCAGGGAATACTAAGACAAGTGACTATAACAACGCCTTGGATTTCGTCACTAGTCGTTACTAAAAAAAGTCGGGGAAAATCAGGTTATGTTTAGATGTGAAAAATCTAAAAGAAGAGATTGAAAGAGAAAATTATCCATTACCTACAATAGAAGACATTGCGACCAAACTGCATAAAGCTAAGGTATTCACAGTGCTGGACGTAAAAAATGGCTTCTGGCATGTGAAACTAGCAGAAGAATCTAGCTATTTGACGAAATTAAACACACCATTTGGCCGTTATCGTTATCGTTATTGTATCAATATGACATAAAACTAGAATTTATACCAGGAAAGGATATCAAGATAGAGGATACCTTATCGAGGGATCTCCAAAGGAAAAAAGAGCTAGAATATTTGTTACCGGAAGTGGTAAATACAATAACATTAGCGATAACTGTAGATAAAAAGAATAAACTAAAAGACCAAACGAACAAAGATGAAATATGCACAAAACTGATAGAATATACAGAAGAAGGTTGGCCTAATAAGAATGAAATACAGGAAACTATAATGCCGTATTACTCTATAAGAAATACAATTACCCACATAGATGGTCTAATTTTTAAAGATCAGTTATTAATTGTACCAAATACACTAAGAAAAGAAATGATGCAACAAGCACACGTGGATTATGGTGGTATTGGTGCCTGTAGGCGTCGCCTAAGATACATAGCATACTGGCCAGGAATCAACAATGATATAGAAAACTACATAAAAACTTGTCCATCGTGCATCAAACATAGTGAAATACAAAATAAGAAAGAACCACTATTATAACATGCAAGAGGAGAAACACCATGGTCAAAAATCGGCATAGACTTAAGTCAATTAGACAATAGAATCTTAATAATCGTTATAGACTACTATTCAAATTTCCTATCAGTAGAGAAATTAAGTATAACAACAAGTAAGGAAGTAATTAAAACGTTATTAAAAATGTTTGCTATTCATGGTATACCGCAAGAGATTATCACAGACAATGGTCCACAATTCCGAAACGAGTTTAGAAACTTTACTCAACAATTAGATATCAAACATATAACAACTAGTCCTTACCACCCTCAAGGTAATGGAAAAGCTGATAATGCAGTAAAGAGAACTAAGCGAATATTCAAAAAATATAATGGCTCTGAACAACTGGCAATACTTGAGCATAATAATACACCAACAGAAGGATTACATTTAAGCCCAACAGATACCATGTTTGGAAGGAAGTGCAGAACAAAACTGATGGTACTGAAGAAGGTTTTAAAACCAAGAAATGAACTAAAGGAAATGGAAGAACAAAGAGAAATAAAGTTGAGAAAACAGAAAATATATTATGATAGAGGTGCAAAGAAGAAACAGAAAATAGAAAATCAAGATGAGATAATAATAATAAAACCAGGGGAAATTACATGGAGTGAAGGTAAAATCACTGAAGAAATAAGAGATAGATATTATAAAGTGGAGGTAGATGGAAAGAGTTATGTCAGAAATAGAATAGACTTAAAAACACTAATTAAGAGAAAGAGGTAAACAATGAAGAAGAGGAGACGATTAGACAGTCAGGTAAAAAAGGAATAAGCCTGAACGCTACCGGGAAGAGTAAATATCTTCCAACACAGGGATGGTTTTTGTTTCTTTTATTCATTTATATTTTTACATTACTTTCATTTAATTAAAAACATTATTATATATTACTATTATTATCCTACTATATACTATTATTATTATACATGCTAAGATTTGCTAAGCTACTATATATGACTATAGCTTCTTGCAGAAAGAAAAGGAGATGTGACGGTATCCAATAACAACTATAATCAAAGATTATAACAGGATACTGAACCCTGACATGTTAACATCACTCAATTTATATACGTCATCAATTAAACTAAACTTTATAAACTAATACATATAACCATACTATCCGGTCAACTAAAGCAAGGTATGCCTTAGCTTATAAGCAACTATTAGCATATTAGTAGCTTAGAAAATATTAATAAGCCTTAACACACGACACGTTATAATAACTATTTACAATTTTATTTACTAATTATATTAATGTTGAGTATTTTCTGAATTCCTATTGTTCATTATTATAGTTATATTATTTTCGTTTATGTTCCGTTATATTATTTTTTGTTTTTACTTTAGACCCTTGATTAATATGGCACAGAGTCTTTAAAATAAATTTAATTTAATTTAATTAAAGTTAACAATATTGAATGTACAGACAAATATATAACACGAAGTAATTTATTTAATGTAAAAAAATGTCAAACAAATAAAAGCTAATCAAATAATATATAATAATATTCATAAAGTCAGTTAAATAAATATAATACAAATTTAAATAAAATATAAAAAAATATCTTCATAGGTCAAATATATTATATAAAATGTAAACTAAAAATAAAGCATTACAATATATATAATTAGTCCATTTCAAAGTATTGATCCGAATGTAAGTAAGGTATTGTTCATATAATTATATTTAAAATTAGGTTGAATAAAATCACATTTACTCTTGGTATTAAATCTTTTTTAGACGTCAATTTAAAATGATTTAAAATAATAGGATGGCACAATTTATATAATATTTTATACATGTAAATGTAATTCATGTACTTACACTTATCATATAAATATATTATTTTATTTTACTTAAATAAAGAAACAGTTGAAAAATCATTTGGTTTATTAACAATTATTTTTAAAATATTTTGTTATATTAAATAAATTCTATTTAAGTTTGATACATAACTATGACCTCATATTTCTATACAGTAAATTAAATGTGGATAAAATAAGGCTTAGTATAATTTGATCATGGTAGATGTATTTACAAAGTATGAAACATTTTTTAAATCAATAAAATTGTCAATAATTTATTTTTATGATAATCTAATTAACAATATATATATATATATATATATATATATATATATATATATAAGTATTATGTATTGAATAATTATTTTTTTCCTAATTATATTTCCCCCATATATATAAATCTCGTTATTTTTGTTATTTACAATCAGTAATTTCAATATATTTATTCTAAATTTAAAATTAAAGAGATATTAAAGAAACGCCTGAAAATGTAATAAAAAAAGAGCAAACCATGTAATATATTATTAAGAAGTTAATTGTTGTTGTATATATATAATAATTAAAAAAAGTATACTTTTTTGAGTGTATAATCATCATATAATTATTAAATATATTTTATTGTACTTTACAAAAATTTCGCAATTTTTTTAATACTCTAGATTTGAACGCATGAAAAATTATTATCTAAAATTATTAATTTTATAATATATTAAGTAAGCATATATATATATAAATTACAATCAGGGGAATATGAATCATAAATATTATTTAAATTAAAATAATGTGTAATATTGATACATTTAATAATTATAATAAATGTAAATATGAATATGGATATTAATTTATTGTGAACGAATATTTTTATATTATAATATATTAAAAATATAATACAATTAATACTATATATTTATACTATTTATATATACATTTATAGAATCACTAATTAACTAAAAAATATGAGGAAGTTTAATGTTTATCTTATTTAGAATATCGAGAATATTTTGTCTATAATCCGATAATATTATAATAAGTATCATAATTATAATAATTATAATTCCACTATTTTAGTATAATTGTAATATTATATATAATATATATTGACATATAATTATATATATATATATATATATATATATATATATATAATTAGTATAATATAATATTATATTGGTATAAGTTATATCGTAAGTACGTAATATAAATAAATAAATAAATAATATGATACTATATTATATATTATATATAGAACATGTAATATATATATATATATATATATATATATATATATATATATATTTATATATATATATATATATATATATATAATATTTAATGCAATTCGTAAACTAATATCATGTATTATCCTATTTATTAGTAATTGTAAATCTGGGATATATAATCAGCCGCTTATGCGCTGCATGTTGATTCATTAGCTGTACATAATTTATAATAATGATATTATAATAAAATTGGTTGCAATGGTAAGCATATTCAATTATATAATTCAAGGAATATATTATTTTTTTCAAATTTATATTTAAACAACAGTTGTTATCACAAATATTTAAATACATAAATCAATTTTAAAATTCAATAAAATTATAAAATACATTTTAATTACTTATTTATATTATGTAATATAAATATCTTATATAAATTATATATATATAATAATATGTACCAATTTAATCTAATTGTAATATAGATATATAGGTTTTTTTATATGATATATTATATATTATATATTTTTAATTGTATATAAAGGTAGTTATCTCGATAAGCTCGGCTTCTATATTACATTGCAGGATATTATAGAAGCAGAACTTATACATATATAATAACATATATATATATGTAAAATACCTAAATGACACCTAATATTAAACTTCTATATTAAACTTCAATACTAAATACATGACTACTTAAAGGTTATTTTCTTATGATAGCACTTCTAAGTAGTATATAACGTACAACTAACTAATACATAGATATATAGCATTGATCTCCTCCAATTCTCGCAAATTATTTAAAATAGCAAATAAATGTCTCTCTTCCAGATGAAAAAATCCTCCCCATTTTACCAAACTCGTCATATTTTCAACTGTGTTCTCTTTTTGAAAAATTCTTTAAAAATAAATTTGCAAGCATTAATAATATTATTTGCGCATCTACTCAATCCATACTCAATCCTACCATATATATTACCCATCATATTGACTTATTAAGCACATTCATTTATCCCTTCACTGTATGAAGTAAATGACCTACTCATGAAATATCAATGTACCTCCCCCACTGATCCCCTACCTTTAACATTATATCACAAACTTTCACCTTTATTTTCTCATATTTTCTTGGATATTATTGCGAACTCACTAAACTCTGGCCAAGTTTTACCTTAAATAGCAACATGTGTTGCCAGCTAATCCTACTTGATCTCTCATCTGCTTTTGATACCCTGGACCATAACATATTAATCTCATGACTTACTTTAATGGGTATATCTGGCTTAGCATTAAAATGGTTTACTTCATATCTGACTAACAGAAATATATCTATTATGATTGACAAATCTTACTCGCCTATTTCTCCTCTTAACTACGGTATTCCCCAAGGATCATTTCTAGGTCCATCCCTATTTTATGTTTATATCCGCCCTATTGCTGATCTAATTAAGAAATTTCCAAATATTCACTACCATATTTTTGCTGATGATATTCAACTGTTTATTTTTTCCCTATAAATTCTCATAATACCATTAACTCTGAATTAATCGAGTGTGCTCATTCATTAACATTATGGCTTCTCTCCAATAAACTACTAATTAATTCCTCTAAGACTACTGTACTCAACATATATACTTCTGAAACTTCCTTTCCAAACTTTACTCTAAATAACATAATTATATCTCCTTCTCATTCCTCCAAAAACCTAGGATTAGTATTTGATGACAATTTATCATTTAAGAATCATATATCATACATTACAAAATCCTCCAACTTTCATCTCTTCAGAATTAAAAAAATACGGACATCACTTTCCAGAAACCTTACTAAAACTATAATTAATGCTCTTGTACTTTCCCAAATTGACTACTGTTCTTCCCTACTGAATTTACTTCCTGCCAAAGCTACTGCTCCAATTAATCGGATTATACATTCCTCAATACGTACTACTTACTGTTTAACTCGACTGGATCACTCTACTACAACATTTCATCAATCATCTCGTATGTGGCTACCCTTCTCCCTCAGGTGTAAATTACTTATACTATCTATAATCCATAAATCAATGTATTCTTTCACCCCTAGCTATATCTCTGATCTAATTAAAAAACATACTATATTATCTTCTCTTCGTTACCAAAATGCTCTTCTACTTATCTCCCATAACTCTAGTAAAACTTCCTTAAATTCTAGAGCTTTTAAAAATTCCGGACCAACCCTATGGAATTCCCTCCCTCCTACCATTCGTTCTATTAGATCCAAGAAAAAAATTATACATCTTACTTCTTCTTTTCTCTCTATCCATAATCATTATATCATCCAACTTATTATTTGTGTCCATGTTATATTAAATGTATATCATTATTAAATTGTTAATGTATTATTATTATCTTATTATTATACAACACTATACTATATCAATGCAGTCTGTAGTATATAACACTACACCATATCAATGCAGACTGTAGTATATAATAGTCCTTTATATTATTTAGTATTGTTGTCCGTGGTATATTGAATGTATATTATTATTAAATTATTATCGTACTACTATTATTTTATTATTATTTTCTTCCCGCACGAGCGAAGGGGTCTACATGACCCTATTTTAGTGCTAATAAACTTAATATCATCATCATCATCATCATATATATACTATACATTATAATGAATATAGTTACTATATATATATATATATTATACATTTATTTTCTTATAATTTATATTTTATAGTTGGTTATATATACAATTTATTTATGTATATATAAAATATATCTTTATATATATTATACTCTTTCATAATATAATTAGCTAATCCTGTATATTAACCAAATATATATATATATATATATATATATATATATATAAGTATTATCGCAAAATATACAATTATGTATAATAATCATTATAATAATATGAAAGTTTGTATTATAAATATAGGTACAAAAATAAATATACCTACTACTCTATTTGGTTATATTTGGATATTATCACTAATATATCATCGTTATATTAAATATATCCTAATATTCAATATTTGAATATCTCATGATTCAATTTTTTAGATAATTGAATATGAAATGAATTATTCGAAATTCAATATATTAAATTAGTATTTATTATTAATTATTAAATTATTTAAATTTATTAGATTATTAAAAATTAACAAATAAGTTGTATTCGACTCGAATATAAAAATGATAAAACATTTTACGCCTATATTGAAATTTTTTGAAAATTCAATGTAAAAAGTTAGGGATTTTTATATTTTTTTGATTGTCGACAAGTTTAAAAATTCTTAAGATATTACATACTACAATTCTGTAAAATGCATATTGAAGGAAGGTCTGGTCTGTATTGTTTTATATAGCATAATGAGAAAATATTATATATGTTTTGAAATACAACTTAGTAATAGTAATCCCAAATATAATATTAGATACAACAAATAATAATTCTGTAAAAATAACCGTATATAAACGTATTTTTGCAGTATTTTTAGAGATTATTTCTTATGATTATTTATTTTCAAAAAGAGGTCGTATTATAAAACATTTAGTTTTATATTTGATCAATAGTTTTAAACTCTTATATTTTAATGTGAGTATATTAACATCTCAAATATTACATATTCCAAATAATTAATAAAAAAAAATTGTTAATGTTTTATTCCAAAACGCTTGTATACCATTAATCGAATCGAATACTTATTTTGTTATTTAATTGCATCTCTATTTCAGACATATACTTATCACGTGATTTCATTTTTTTCAATATATAAGGGCGTCCATCTATTAAAGACGTCCATCTAATATATCATTTATCATTTATCAAAACTGAATTTATAAATATATGAATAAATGACCCATTTATAACATCCTATATTTTACTTAGTTAAAAATATCTAAATTCCCTATATTATTTATTTGGGTAACTGCCCTAAAACCAATAATAAATACTAATATATATATATATATGTGTGTGTGTATGTATGTTTGATTGTGTATAATTTGAAATATTTACATATAAATAATAACCAGGTATTTCTTTATTTGAATCTAATCAATAATATTATAATTTGTTAATTATTTATAATAGAAATAATATATATATATATATATTGGAATAGCTCACTATTATAATGTAATAGTTGTAAAGTTTAAATTATTTATAGAGTAAAATATATTATCTCCGTCCCTATAGTTTTCATTTATATATAAAAATCAGTAATAATATCATATACATTTCGGAATTTATGAATGTTTATTCTTCTTTAAATTAAACAAAACTTAAGAAAAACGTGTTTACTTTATTATTCATATAATTATTATGTTTAGGTTTTTAAATAGAAATAATTATATAGTATTTTTGTAATTACTATTATATAAATTGTATTATATAGTCTCATTCGACATCTCTATCAATAAAGAGTACGATATAAATACAAGGGTATATATAAAAGTAGGAGTTTATTAGTTTAATTGTTAATATCATTTTTAGAAAAAGAATTTAATAATGTGATCAAATACTTTAAAGTTTTTATATTATTATTTTAACAAATTGTAATAATAGTTATTTAATATATAATTTGCTATTATGATAATAAATAGTATTTATAAAATTATAAAAAATATTGTCTAATAAAATTAAATTAACATTAAAGAATAGAAAAATGAATTTTAAAATGTAATACAGAGGTAAAGAAACACATTGAAACATTATTCAAATATGAGTTATTATAGAAAGTCAGAGTAAGTATGCCAGCTCAGTAGTATTTATTAAAAATAATGATGGGCCTTTACGATATGTATAGATTATCGGGAATTAAATTCAAAAACATGACGAAACGCACATCGATTACCATACATAGATGAATTATTCGATGCAAATAAGGTAGTTATTTGTGTAGTACATATGACCTTCAATCAGTGTACACTCAAATCGGAGTGGAACAAGAATACATAGAAGAGACTGAATTCACAACTCCATTCGGATTATATGAATATACAAGAATGCCGTTTAGTTTGTAAAATCCCCCGCCATGTTTCAGAGACTTATTTAAGTTATATTTATGAAATAAATATAAAATTCAATGCTTTGTTACTTATACGATATATTGGTATATTCTTCAACTATCGAAGAACACATCAAATGCTTAGACAATATACTGGAAAATTTATAACCTATTGGGTTAAAATTAAAAATTGCATATTTTTTACACGAGTTTATCCATTATTTAGGAAATGTATTATAGAAAATAGAGTCAAACCAGACCGATAAATTGAAATGATAGAAAGATGGGAAAACTCAAAAAATATATAGTAACTCAGGTCATTCATGGGATTTACAGGATATTACCGTAAATTCATAGAAAATTATGTTAAGATCGCACTTTATACGATATAATTATAGAAACGAATAAATATTTAAAAAATAAACGAACATAAAATATTGATATAATACAATTATGGAGTGATGTGAGTAATATATATTTCAATACAATGAGAAAAAATATTGACTACAGCTCAAATACCTGGAATTCCGGACAATAACAAAGAATTCTTAGAAAAAACAGGTGTATCTATATGAGATATAGGAGAAATTTTAAGTCAAAGAAATAATAAATAAATAAAAATTATTGCTTATGCTAGTTGTGAATTAACCAAAGGATAGAATATCCAAGATAATTATTCATATAAGAAACTAGAATTACTGGATGTTAAATGAGCCATAAATGACGTGAATAGAAATTACATCATAGGGGTAAAAATAATACTTTATTCAGATAATAATCCATTAACTTATAAAGTCATAACAACAAAATTATATAAAGGTAATTATATAAAAAAATATTAAAAAAAAAACTACGATAATAGAAAATAGAAATGAAAAGAGAACAAACTCATGACATTAAAAACATAGATTGAACTAATCATGATGAATACATAGAAACCGAATACAAAATGTATAGAAAAATAATCAGGTAAGGATAACAAATTAGTACGAAAATGGGTGAAACTAGTGATATACGATGGAATACTATGCTGAAATCTCGTTATTGAAGGAATACAAATTTGACAATTCCATGACTTCCAAAAATTAAATTTTATAAAAAAATACATAACGATCTAGGCCATTTCAAGGTATCCCAAGATTCATTTCCATTTTTGGAAAGCAGGTATTATGATAAGATAGGTCTTGTGACGTTCAATAATTATATTACAAAGTCTACACTATCCAAAAGATGCCATCGAAGAAAACCAAAAATAAAACAGGATCAATTGACTCCAGTAAACCACTTGAATTAATTAGTATAGATTTTACTACAATCTATAAAGCAGTAAACTGAACGGAACATATATTTGTACTTTATGATATATTCAGAAAATTAACAGATCCAATACCAACAAAATATCAAAAGTCTAACACCTTATCTAAATATTAATGAATACAATATTTAGAATTGATGGGGTTCCTAAAAAAATTACATTCAGATAGAGAAGCAAATTTTCTATCAAACAAAATTATGGAATTATGCGAGATACACAAAATAAAAAATAATAATACACATTATCATATAATGTTTAACGTAATTGAAGACATTTTTAATCGCACAATAAAGAACTTCTTGAGAATTCTTACTGTTACTAGAATAATAAATAGCCCGACCATCTATAATAATTCACTTATATATATATATATATACAATTCTACACAACACAGCAGTACATGATTATCTCCATTCTTCTTTCTGTTTGGAAGAAGAGTCTATTAAATATTGACGATACTATAGAAAATATATGAGGTAACATTCAAGAAGAAGATACGTGGATAGAAGAAATTAAAACAATACAATAAAGTAATCTATAGAAACATAATATGCAAAAAATAAAATAAATAATCAAGTATAAATTATGGTGATATATTTTCTTTATAATATGAATTTTATTTATAAAATAGTTATATTTATATTTTAGTTTTTGACAATTTTCATATATTACAACTGTATATAGTATTTATTTTTAAAATAAATAATTATTATTTTATAAATTAATAAATGCAAATTTTATTTTTTAATTATCATGTAAATTGATTATAATCATTATAATAACCTTCAAATGTATATTTTAAATATAATGTAACCATTAAAAAAAGTTCTTAACATTTAAAGGAGTTAAATCAACGACAAAATTATGTAAATATATTAATAAAAAACAAAATAATTAATTATATTATAATATATTATGTTAGATACTAGAACAACACCATGGTAGAGACTTCGGCTGGTCGATTGAACCACACGAGGTGTATCCGGAGAGGATTAGGTCACACCTAATTACATTCCCAAGAAATGCAACATGACCAATAACACATATCTAATAATATCGTTTCGGTTGTCGCCCGGGTTAAAATGGACTGCTCATTTCGTTACAAATAATAGCGCATAAGACACGTTTACGACTGATAAACATCAAATCAATCTATACCACTACGAAAAAATTATATACATGGAATATTTGAACATTAAAACAAACTGTTTATTAAATGAATTAACATTCGAAAGAAAGAGTATAAATGGAAAATTATGTGATCTTGTGAAATAAGAAAGAAAGACCAATTGCAATATCCTAATAGATGAAAGTCATGATTTCTTTTAAATTGAGATGCAAAATATCAAATTAATGAAGTAGAACTACTGATCTATCTTCTTCTTCTAAACATATAAAAGAAAATTAATTTAATTATTTATTTATTTATTGATTTATTTATTTATTTATATGCGTTATATGTTTAAGAAAATGGCTCGACGGATTTACAAAATTTAAATAGCTACTATTTATCTAGGATAATAGTATTGTCATTGTGCAGGTCAATTTTTTGATTTCCACCTCTACCCCAATCATAATTACGTAAAACACTCATTTTAGAACTATTTTCAAACCATAGCGAAATTTGTTGATTTTAGAAGAAAATGTTTCACACATAAAATTTATGCGAATATGAGGTGTTTCGTAAAAATGTTATTATATTCACTTTACTTTAATTAATGTATTCGTAAATGGCAATAAACTGTGATAATGTTTACGTTTTCGCTATATTTAACGAAGTAATTTTAAATTGTTCAATAATCACTTAATTGTAAGTGCTTTGATATAAATAAATAAATTGTTTTCTAGAATTAAATCTTTGTTTACATCTACGTTGCTAACGATTATTTACTATAATACCCGGGCTAGGCCGGGACGTAGCCAGCTAGTAAATATATAAAATAAAATGTAGTCTAATTCATAACTATTTCAAGGATAATCTTCACTTACTAAACGGATAAATATTTAAATGTTAATGAAATGAAGCAAATCTGCTGGTGTGGATAAGGTACCATCTGAAATTATCATTAATGGTGTTGAATTCCATAGTCAATATATTGTATAAGATATGTTCAAACATATGGGAAATAGGTAACTGGCCTTCAATGAAGACAACATTATCAATGTACCCTTCTAAAGAAAAGTTATTTTTATCAAAGTAATATCTATCGTGCTATAAGTATAATTAACCACGCTAGTAAAGTAAAACTAAATATTATTAAAAAAAGTCAACAAACAAAAGCTGAACTTATTATCTCAGAAGAAAAAGCGGGATTTAGAAAATGTAGAAGTACTATAGAACACATTTTAAACCTAAAACTCCTTATTGAAAAATAGAATCTTCGACTAAGAAATTGTATCATATTTTCCATGATTTAAAAAAATCGTTTCAGAGTATTACAAAAAGCTATATTATAGTCAGTATATAAATCCACATAGACGACAAGCTTATTAATATTATTCGTAATCTCTATGATAACACTAATAATGTAGTACTAAGAAATGGAAATATTAGGGACTGGTTTCAAATCAAAACTGTAGTGAGGAAATGTTAAATTATTATACCCACTCTCTTTAATATATTTCTTGAAGATAATATGAATTATTCACTAGAAAATCTCAATGGAACTATCAGTATAAATGGTACAAAACTCGTATATTTATGATTTGCAGCCGATATAGACAGTCTTGCTAATAATCAGATGAATGTAAAAATTTGAAAATGCAATATCTATCGCAGCGAGTAATTTCGTCATCGAGATAAATGTTAATACAACCAAACTAATGATAAATATTGAAAAATTCCTTTCGAATAATACCAATCAGAACGAAAAATTGCAAACTGTAAATTACTTTAAATACAAATGTTCGATAATATTATTAGAAGGTTCCAGAAAGAAGTTATAGCTAGATTATATCAGGTATGTAAAGCATTCTTAAAGTTGAAGACATTATGAAGAGGTTTTATAAATTAGACTAGGTAAACAACTTAGATTAAATAATGCATTAGTGACGTCGATTTTTTCTATGCGTGTGAAACTTTTATTCTAACCGATGAATCAGAATAAAGATCTTTAAGATTAATAATTTCCATATACTAATTGGAATTATATATGTAGGTAAGGTAACTACCAAATAAGTAAGATATAAGATAGCAAGATCATGAGCAAATAATGAACTATTAACTATCGTCAAACGAGAAAAACTGGTATGCTATACTATAGTCATATCGCCTGATCGAACTAGCAATCCAAATTAACTCTACAAAGCAAAGTAGAATGTAAATGTCAGCGCAGCCGTACAAAGAAGATGTGAATAGACAACATTAAATAATGGAATGGGAATTTGTTATAGATAATCCAATGAATCACACACGATGTAATGGCATTGAGAAGATTTGTGAAACAAGTAACTAACATAATATCACCTTCCAAAATGAGGTACGATCTTTGATTAAATTCAATTTAATATTATTAGATTATAATTGATTATATATATATTTATTAATATTAAATTATATTTGAACTTCTATCTCGAAATAACTATTAATAACTATATTATCATAGTATATTCCAGCCCATGGTTATTAATTACATGTCCATGTAAAATAATATGATTTAGCAATAACATTTGTTACAATGATATTTCTATTCCATTCCATACGAACATATTTACATTTATTGGATACTGATTAGATATCGCAAGAATAATGTACACATATATTTAATACAAAATTATATAGTATCAAAATTATATTTCATTTAAAAGTTATCAATATTATAGTATACAATAATAATGTATATATATATATATATATATATATATATATATATATATATATATATATATATATATATATATATATATATATTAAATATATATTATATATAGATAAAAAGTGTATATTAAATATAATTAAAAAATAACCGTTAGAAACTGTAGTAGTAGAATTAGTAGTAGCAGGTGTTGTGGTTGTTGTTATAACTATGGTATAATTGTTATTTGTATCATACATTTAATTATTAATTAATGTTAGTTAATAAAACTCTTTAAATAATATATATATATATATAGTGTTGCAATCGGTCTACGGACTTCGGACTGCAGTATCATGATACATTTGATTTTCGGACTCGGACTGATACCTGTTTAAAAAAAAATCGGACTGATACTGATACACCTACAATTTTGTAAGATTCGGACTGATACTATTTTCATGTTATGTGATACTAAATGTGAGCTAAATGTGAGCTCAAAAAATGAGTTAGAAAACATTTAAATTTGAAAAAATATTTAAAATATTTGAAATCCAATTTAGCCAATGGAAATGTAGTTAACTTAGTGTCTTTGGAACAACATTTTAAATCTATTAAGGGTGCAGGCGTGAGTTTTAACTAATATGATTAATATTTTTATTTTAACAAAAAAAATTATTATATATTATATTATCCATGTTTAATATCTTATTTATAAATTTTTAAAATTTCATTAACTATTTTTGAGTATTTATATCAATATAAAGTGTTTTTATAAGCGTAATCGATATAATAATTATTTGAAATTCACAGGATTTTTTAAAATACTTGTCACATTTAATTGTATATTTCGATATCGTATACAAATATTTTACTAAACAAATTTATATTTTTACATTAAGCATAGATTATAGATATATTCCATATAATTAATAAAAAAATCACTTATGTGTTTAACAAGATATCATTGGTTGAAAAGAGACGCGCCGAACAGAAAATTTATAAATTTTCTTTCTATAATAGCTCTATCTAGTAAATACGTTATATTCTTGTATGTATTTTGTATTATTCATTATTTATTTTTTATAAATATTATTAAACTATTACTATAACAATACATTTTTATTTTTCTATTTTATAACTTATATACATATATGTATTTGTATATCTCATTATAACATATATATGAGTACTACTCTATATTATTACTAATTATTATTGTTTCAGTATTGTTTATATACCATTATATTTTACTTGTCATTTATATATATATATATATATATATATATATATATATATATATATATATATATATATATATATATATATAAATGTAATACATATATATATATATTATAATATTTTGTGATTATTTGTTTTAAAAACTTTGAATTTCATTTTCTCAAGTTTCTACTTTTTCACTTAGTAACCTAATGTAAATTCCTACTAATTTTTTAATTTTTATTATTTTTATCTGAAATTTTTACTATAAATATAAAATATTTACATCCATACATCCTATTGGATTTATTATTATATTTTATATTAATTAAATAAGTGATGATAAACTTGCATTTTAATGAACAAAATTAAAAATAAATATTTAATTAATTCAGACTATTTTTTTTACAATATTTTAAATTAAGTACATTTATATAAAGACAGATAATTTATGATGGAGGTAAGTATCTATTGAATACAACAAAAAATTATGTAATTATCTTCATTAGTTATTTATCCTAAGCGTTTTTAGATAGAGCTAAATTAGCATTGGTTAGATGAACGCGCGCCTCCCCACTTAAATATAATTTTAAATAACTTTATTTAATTAATTTTAGATAAATAGTGATTGTATATAAATAATGTATGAGCATAATTGATTTCCACTATACTATATTATATTATATTTTAAAATATTTGTAAAATTTATAAAAAAATATTTTTCAACATTTATTAAAAATATATTTTGAAATATTTGTTATATTTTTTGTATTTTTTTAATATTTTTCCTTAAATTTTTGAAATATTATTTTAATATATTATATTTTTTATATTATTTTTAGAAATTTTGTTTAAAATATATTTTGTATTATTTTGATATATTTTTTGTATTTTTAAATTATTTTTCCACTAATTTTTGAAAAATAAAAAAAATAGTTGTCTACATTTGTTAGTATTTTAGCTAACATTTATTTAATTGTATATACTAGCAATGTAGAATCATATATTTAATAAATAATAGATAGGCAAACAATCAAAAACTGAGCAATGCGGGGTTGGGTACGACTATTATTTACTATTTGAAGCTTTCGAAATGAATATATTTACTATTTGATGCTTTCGAAATGAATAATGTTACCATTTTAAATCTTCGAAATGAATAATTTTAATATTTGAAAACTTCGAATACATAATTTAACAAAAATAATACTATTTGAAACCTTCGAAGTGTATATAATTACTATTCGAAAACTTCGAATGAATGAAAAATCTGAAAATTCCCAACACTAGTACTAATACAATACTGATACTTAAAAAAATTATTTATGATACTGATACGATACTGATACTTTGATTTTATAATACTGATACGATACTGATACTTTTATTTGTTGAATTGAACGATACTGATACAATGAAATGAGGGTCCGGTTGCAACACTAATATATATACACCATCATATTTTGTCATGACCAGTGTAAGTATATTGTTATTATTAATTATAATTTACAATTATAATTTAGATTTATAATATATAATTAAAATGTAATACAATTTAGTAGGCCTACCCATGGCCCTTAAAGGTAAAATATAAACTTGGTTTTTCCTATTCTTTAATTTTAATTTAATTATATTAGTCTATATTCATAAAACATTATAAACAACTTTTTTATTTTCTATTATATTTGTATTACGTTTTAATACATCAACAAAAATTATATTTATCATAAATTTAATTACAATTTTTATAAAAAAAGATCTTTATAGTATAATCATACACACATTGAATAAGTAAATAACCGCATGTGTAGCTAATGCATCTAAAATGCTACAATAATATTGGTATTATTATAATTGAAATATATTATATATTAATTAAGAGCAAAAACCAATTTCAGTTTCATTTTTTTAATTCCAAATTGATTATATAGTTTAATTAAAATAGAATATATTCTATTGTATATCAATGTTTCTATTATTTTAAAAATAATATTGGATATGTATATAGGTCGATAATTAGAGTGATCATTCACTATTTTATTTTTATTTGTAATTATTGGTAACATATAAGATAAGATTAGCTTCTTCAGAAAGTTAGAATTCTGAAGCATGTTATTAATTAATAATACTATCAATTAAATTATAAGACAATTAAAGTTAGAATTGTG
Source organism: Osedax fenrisi (assembly GCA_964019155.1). Lineage (NCBI taxonomy): Eukaryota > Metazoa > Annelida > Polychaeta > Sabellida > Siboglinidae > Osedax > Osedax fenrisi. The sequence goes on along the minus strand of OZ025244.1, from coordinate 29,407,481 downwards.
ATATATCAAGATTATATTGGGATTAAGATTTACAAACTTTTATTGCATCAATGATAGCTGAAATTTCAGTATAATGAGTATAATCAATTAATTAACATTAATGTTTTCTTTACAGGTAAGGTATATTATTAGTAGGAGAAGTTAAACATTTCATTAACATTAATTAAATGTTGAAATCTCAACTATAATATGTATATTTTCAATGTTATTAGGTATGGAAGAATTATTTTTAAATTTATTTAAATCACCATCCAAACTTGTTTACTAATATAAATACAAAGCTATTTTATTAGATTATATTTTATTGATCACATATACATTTACTATAGCGCAATTCATATTTTAAATTCTTTCACAAAATAAATATATTATCACATTATATTCCAGTATAGGAGTTTTTATTATATTTCCAGGTTAAATAATATGAACTAGCAATAACATGTGTTACATTAACATTTCTATTCCATTCCATACGAGTATATTTACATTTATTGGATATTGAATGGATATCGCAAGAATAATATACACGTATATTTAATACAACATTATTATTATTATTATTATTATTAATATTATTTTATTATTATTATCAGATTTAGTTAATTGTAGAAGAATTACTTCTTGTCAAGACTATTACTCTTAAAAAAATTACAATAATATAAATAATCAGAATAATTAATATTACTATAAAAGGTGTATATAATATGTATTAATGTGTATAGATTAAATGTAGTATCAATATTTTATTACTCTTGAGACTATTACATTTAATGTTGTTAAGAATATTATATTTATTGTAAATTTATATTTGAACACTATTTTGATTTATATCAATATATAAGGTGTATAGTGTAAAAGAGTAATACGTTTATATATATATATATATATATATATATATATATAAATATATATATATATAAGTGTATTTTAAATATAATTAAAAAATAACCTTTTAAAGTTGTAGTAGGGGTGGTAATAACTATGGTATAATTGTTATTTAGTATCAAACATTTAATTATTAATTAATGTTAGTTAGTAATACTTTATAAATAATATATATATATATATATATATATATATATATATATATATATATGACTTGTGCAAATTATAAATAACTGTGAGTGACCCAATATAATACAAAACAAATATGAAACATTTTCGTCTTATTGTATTTTGATATAATGTTTATTAAGGTCTTAATAAATACAAGAGAAAAAATATGAACATCCTGGAGTCCATCTTGGGACATCTATATTGCTAGCAAGTGACTGTTCCACTGATCCATAAACCCCATGCTATATATAGAGAGATAGAGAGTACCCTTGTTATGAGTATAGATTACAATATAATCTCTCGTACTATCCTTTGAGCAGAAATTATATATACTGAATTATATTTTATTTCTACTCAATAAACCATATTCATTTCAATTCAATATATATATATATATATATATATATATATATATATATATATATATATATATATTTAATTAATTACTATTATATGTATTCATGGCCAGGGTAAGTATATTGGCATTATTAATTATAATTACAATAACAATTTAGGTTTCTAATTTATAATTAATATATTATACAATTTAGTACCCATGGCCTTTAAGGTAACACATAAACTTGCTTTTTCCTATTATTTAATACTAATTTAATTATAAACAATATGCAAATAACATTTTATCATATTGGTATAACAGTTTATAAGTATATGTATAAAATACATATATAATTAAAAAATAACCTTTTGTAATTGTAGTAGGGGTTGTAGTAGGGGTTGTAGTAGGGGTTGTAGTAGTTGGTAATGCTATTGTATAATTGTTAATTATTATATTATTACATATTTGTAATTATTATTAAATGAAAATAAGTATATATTGTTATTGTTATTGTTATTTTTATTTGGTGGAGTCCTTTCATCCCATCCACTTGGATGAAGTTTTCACTTATAACCATATATATGGCTCTAATGTCTTTCGAAGTCGCTATCATATTAAGGCATCCATGATTTAACGAGAGCCGATCATTTATTTATACACAATTATATAAGATCACTTCTAAATAATATTTTAAGACACATTTTATAAAATTAATTAATGGTCCGGACGAGGTTCGAACCCGTGTCCTACTGTTTGTATGTCTGACGCCTTAGCCACTGTGCCACACATACAGTTAAATATATATATATATATATATATATATATATATTTATATATATATGATTACATTATATTCGGTACAATGCTTATAGGTGAATCAAATAGAATAGTTAATCAAGTAAAACATGCACAAAGTTAAAGAAGACACACATTATGAAGAGGTTTTATAATTAGACTAAGTAAACAACTTAGATTAAATAATGCATTAGTGACATATATTTTTTCTATGCGTGTGAAACTTTTATTCTAACCGATGAATCAGAATAAAGATCTTTAAGATTAATAATTTCCATATACTAATTGGAATTATATATGTAGGTAAGGTAACTACCAAATAAGTAAGATATAAGATAGCAAGATCATGAGCAAATAATGAACTATTAACTATCGTCAAACGAGAAAAACTGGTATGCTATACTATAGTCATATCGCCTGATCGAACTAGCAATCCAAATTAACTCTACAAAGCAAAGTAGAATGTAAATGTCAGCGCAGCCGTACAAAGAAGATGTGAATAGACAACATTAAATAATGGAATGGGAATGTGTTATAGATAATCCAATGAATCACACACGATGTAATGGCATGGAGAAGATTTGTGAAACACGCGCTTTGCTCGCATACGGTTTAAAAGATATGTGACCAAGCGCCTAACATAACATCACCTTCCAAAATGAGGTACGATCTTTTATTAAATTAAATTTAATATTATTAGATTATAATTGTTATGAGTATAGATTACAATATAATCTCTGGTACTATCATTTGATCAGAAATTATATATATACTGTATTATATTGTATTTCTACTCAATAAACCATATTCATTTCAATGCAATTCAATATATATATATATATATTTAATTACTATTATATGTATTCATGGCCAGGGTGGGTATATTGGCATTATTATTTATATTAACCAGTTTTATCAATTCACAGTGGAAAATTGATATTTATTTCAAAATTATATATTTTTATAATTATAAAATATTATTTTGTTTACATAACATATATATATTTATATCCGACCATTCCCTAAAATTTATATTCATTAAAACTACGTATTCAATTGAAAATAATTACTATAACATAGAAATATATATATATATATATATATATATATATATATATATAATTTAATTCATCTTATTACAATACTGTTTTTAATATAATAATCTAATATATATAATATGTTATATATTCATAATATAATTATTTATTAAGAATATTTTATATCGAAATTAATAAGTCAAAAATATGTGTGTCTACCAATTGGATACAACTATGCACAAATTTCTACCAAGCACATGTCAAATATATATATATATATATATATATTACAAATAGTTTTTTCTACATCTTAATTTAAAAAAGAATAATATTGCCATTTGTTAAATATTTATATGCAAAATCGGGTCGAACGAAGGTTCGAATAAATTAAGTAAAGTAAGTAAAAAATATTTATAATATATTTATATATATATATTGAATTTAATTGAATTGAATTGTTTATTTAAACTCCAATATAGCGTATGCCCTCTCTAGTGTATAACTATAATGATAAATAATAAAAACAAACTAATATAAAAACAAAATAACAAAAATTTAAATTTAAATTATCTTAGATATAAAGATTAAATAAAGCGTATACAAAAATATATTAAGAAGTGTTTAAATAATGTTTTAGTTACTTTCTGAAACAATATAAGGATTGGACGTTCCGTAAGTCATTCGGTAGGACTATCCATATGCGAGGAACAGCAGAGGAGAATGCGCGATTACTAAATCCGTTAAATAAACTATTGCTCTCCAACAGATTTGCATCAGATGTTCGAATCTGCTTAGGTATGCAACGATGTTTCAGTTGATTATGTAGGCAGGCTTACCTAGGAATATAGATTTATGAGCTAAACAGAGTAAACGATGTTTGCATCGCTTTCTAAATAATAGCAATTTAAGATTATGTTAGTGTTCACCTGTTTTTAAATGTTCACTACGATTGATAATATAAATAAGGCGTATAGAAGCGCGAATTATTCTATTAATCTTTGTGACCTCTATATTCTTTAAGTCACTAAATAATAATCCGCAATAATCAATTCTGGTTAATACTAGATCATTAATGAGAAACTTAATAATACGATTAGACCAATACTTTCTAATATGACTAATCTTACGTATATGAAAGTTAGCATATTTTGATATTGAACTAATGTGAGCATCAAAAGATAATGTATAATCGAAGATAACTCCAAGATTACGAACTGAAAAAGAAGAATAAATAATCCTACCATCAATGATTACCGGTGTAAAATTAGTATATACCCTAGATACATATTCCAGAAGTTCCAAGTTAGAGTAAAGCGAGTTAACAGGAATTTAAATAGTTAGCTGTATATCATCAGCATATATATGGTAGGTAATATTTACTAATAATATTAAATAGTGGACGCAAGTAAATGGAAAATAATAAAGGTCCGAGTACTGATTATTGAGTAACTCCACATAGTATATCAATGGGAGGAGAAATATAATAATTAACTTTTACTGAGGAAGTTCGATCGTTAAGAAATAAAGTTAACCAGCTGAGAGAACAACCTTAAATTCCAAGTTCCTTAATGCGTTCAATAAGGTTATTGTGGTTTAGAGTATCAAAATCACTCGAAAGGTCGAGTAGTAATAGTTGCGTACACTGATAGTAGTCGTACGATTTATAGAGCGTATCAGTAATACTATTTAAATCAGTTTCAATGGAATAATTAGTTCTATAAACATTCTGGTAGGGTTCCATTAAATAGTCATTCTCAAGATAAAATATCAATTGTCTACTGACTACACATTCCATGATTTTACTGATTACCGGAATTTGAATATGGATTAATAGTTCATAAGATCATCAGGATAAAGAAAGGATTTTTTTCATAATCGGCTTAATAATAGCATATTTTAGAGATTTAGCCATGATCCCATCATTAAGTGATTCCGAAATTAAATTCGATATAGTAATCGAAAGTAATAGTACTATATTTTTAAAGACAACCAAAGGAAGAGGGTTAATAGGAGATGTTGAATTGGACATTATAATTAATTTGTGTATTTCAAAAATGGAAGGAGAGGAAAAACTATATAATTTACATAAAGTTGGTTCAGTGATTTGATAGGAAAATCATACTCGGAGGTATCAAAGCCAGATTCGATGTATTATATTTAGAAATACCAGATAACTTATTATATCAACTAGACACAAAAGAAGAGCACATATTAGAATCGGAAATTCTATTTGATATGGGATTTAAATTACTACCAAGTATTCTATACACTATTTTCAAAATTGTATGCGAGTTTAAACCATAGGAATTCAGTTTTTGCTAATAGAAATTAGCTTCTTGGGAATAAATTGCTTTCTTATAAGCCATCCTTGCCTCCAAGAAAACATACTTATGATAAGAAGATTGATGAATTCTACGCTTAAGTTTCCTTAATGAACGTTTCATTATAGCAAGATGATAAGAATATCAAGGTGATGAAGTATGTATAGTGAAGTAACGAGATTTTAAAGGAACTAAGTTATTCAAAGTAGATGAAAGACTGTAATTTAAAAAATCAATGGATAATCTATTCTCAATTTGTAACCCATGTTCGTTATAGTTTAATTTCCTCAACTACCTATAAAAAACTAATGACTTAGTTTATACTGGTTTCCTAAAAGAAATAGAAGTATGAATCAGATAATAATCAGTTAAGAGATCAGAACGAATACAGGGTGAAAAGAATTGAGTGGGAGTATCATTAGGAGTAAAAATATATCAAGAATATTGCCACTTGTGTGATTATGGCAGGATATATGTAGATGAAGACCAAGGGATTCAGTTAATTGCCTAAATAAGGAATGGGGTTGAGAAATAGAGTCAAAATGATAAATTAAATCTCTCATACAAATGAAATTAAAAGAGCTAGAATTTAAACCATCATTTATGCAATCAGATAATTCATCAAATAAGATGGAATAATCAGGCCTATGATGCAGATAAGTAACTATAATACGAAGTATATCTGAAGGGAAATTAAACGTGAAAGATAATCAATCACTATAAGAAAAAGTAAAATATGTATTATAAGGCGTTGGTAAGTCCATATTAATTACGATACCAACGCTTCCCCCGCGACCATAATTACGAGGTTGGAGATACAAATTATAACCCGCCTTACAATGAGAATATATCCGTATCATCAATGCGAATCCAGGTTTCAGTGATCCCAATAATAGAGATAGGTTTAATTGTTAGATAGGCAAGGAGTAGTATAATATTAGAGCGAACGGATCGAATATTAATAAGGTAATGCTAATTACATCATATAACATATATAGTCACTTTTTATTAGACTCAGTCCCAGATTTTTATTTGGAAAAAGCCGTAAAAGATATCTCCATACGGATATTTCATCTTGCGTAATGTTATATTTATCAGGTATCCAGTCAATCTTATCATTGATAGTTCTTCTTAACTCATACCAATTAGTTCTTTTATTAAACACCGATTTGAAGGACTTAATGGAAGCTGATTTAATAGCATGATAAAGCAATCCCAATTTAGTGATAATGACTGGAAAATAAACATATTTATCATCACATTTTTGATCTAAAAACATATCTCTAGAGTATTTTGATTGAAGTTTATTATGGCAGTGCAATTAATACATTTAACGTCAGAGATAGTAGTGTTATCGATAATAAAATACTTAAGCATATCATTTATATAATCTATATTACAGTTAGATTTCGATATATTTTTTATAATGCAGATACATCATCTAATAGAGTACATGTTATTTTATTCGGAATATTATTAATCTTTGATGTCATAGAACTAATTATGAAGATTATTTGATATCGAAGTTTCAATTGAGGATTTCAGTTTATTAGCATATGTTGTATTTTTCTTAATAATATTATTATAATTGAGTATTAAGGATTGTATATTATTTATTTGTACAGATAAAGAGTTCAAGGTGACAACATCAATGAAGTAATGAAGTTAAATATATATTATGTAATAATTCAAAATAAAAACGTACAAATAATGAAATATACAATAATTTAATTTCAAAAATAAAAAATAAAAAATAAATATAAATTAATGAATAGAATTAAGTATACAAATGAAATTAATTTACTAAATAAATCAATAAATTATTTTATAGAAAAATAGATCACACATATAAAATAATTACATATAAAATATGTATATATATATATATATATATATAATATATTAATAATTAGATAGCGGTCAAGATATAATTTTATAATTAAATTAGCAAATATATATGGAAGCATAATATATATATATATTAAATATAATAACATTTGGTTGAACAAATATAATCAATATATATATATATATATATATATATATATATATATATATATATAACGTATAACCAGTTGTAGCTTCGTCTGAATCGACATTTTTTTATAATTTGTTAAATACTAATAATAAAAATAACTTTTGTATATATATATATATATATAAATTATAAATAATATAAATACATTTAGATTTATATCGTGTATGTTCTTACAAATACAATCATTGCATATTTATATATATATATTATTTATATAAATAACTATGATTAGAAAAATATTATTTCTAATATAAATACTATTTCATATTTATATAAGATAATAATTTAAAGATATATATATATATATATATATATATATATAATATTTACAACTAACATTTAATGCAGGTGGGTAAATTTAGATTATTGCAATTTCCTGATCCAGTCTTATTCTTAATAAAACATTCTAAACTGGTTGTATGTATCTTTGAACTAGAGCAAATATTATTATCTAAGGTTATCTGTGATTTAATTTGTCTCTGCATACTTGCCAACCAGTACATGTCACAATAACATGCAAACTTATTATGACTTATCATTAAATATCTTCTAGATTTCATTATGAATTCTTTAAATAAGAATTCATCTAGAACATTTAAGAGATTATTATTTAAATACAACATTTCTAGCATTGTAAATTTATTTAATTGCAAGTTAAAATCATGTATTTTATTATTAGATAGATTTATTAACATAAGTTTCTTATTATTGTTAAACATATTACTATTTATAATAGTTATTTCATTATTTTTCAAATATATCAATTGCAGATTTTTCAATTTTATAAATGCATTATTATGAATGTGCGTGATTTTATTTTTTTCTAATTCTATAATCCTCAATACATTATTGTTAACTTTGTGATCTGTATTATAGAATGCAAATTCATTCAGTGTTTTAATAGATTTACGATTGCATTTAAAATTTTCGATGTCGATACGGCGAATTACATAATTTTGTAATATTCCTTGAATAACTTGGTCATTTGTACATTTTACCTAAAATAGTTTATATTCATCTAAATAATATTATCTATTAAATAATATATATATATATATATATATATATATATATATATATATATATATATATTGTTATTGTTATTGTTATTTTTATTTGGTGGAGTCCTTTCATCCCATCCAGGAACTTAGATGAAGTTTTCACTTATAACCATATATGGCTCTAATGTCCCTTCGAAGCCGCTCTCATGTTAAGGCATCCATGGTTTTAACGAGAGCCGATCATTTATTTATACACAATTATATAAGATCACTTCTAAATAATATTTTAAGACCCATTTTATAAAATTAATTAATGGTCCGGACGAGGGTCGAACCCGTGTCCTACTGCTTGTGTGTCTGATGCCTTAGCCACTGAGCCACACAGGCAGTTATATATATATATATATATATATATATATATATATAATATATGAATAATACATAATCTTAATAATACATACTTCAACGGCTGCATTTATCATATATATATTAAGGATTTTAATATATATGATTACTAAATAATTAATTACTGTATTCATTTCTATAATTGTATTATTACTACTAAATATACTTAATAAATTATTATAACGTATATAAACAAAATTACATTTATAATAAATATTATAAATTTTCTCAAATTAATTAAATTTTAAATAATTCAGTTTATTATTAAAAAAGATGTATTACTTGTTATATAAATATGAATATTAATATCTATAAAATACTATCGATATTAAGTATATTATTTAATGCATTACATGTATTTATTAAAGTATATAGTATATATTATATAATATTAAAAAATTATAATAATCTACAAATTATAAAATTATGTATATATATGCTCAATTTCACAGTTGTGGTTATACATTACTCTTATTGCCACGAACATCATGTCGTGGTGGTGGGGTTGGCTTCTTTGTAAAAGCTTCTCTACCTTTACCATATATATATCCATATCCCATGACTTATCCTACTCCGACTGCCTAACTGTATCGTTCACCCTAAAACACAAATCTATATCCATTACTGTCATTTATAGACCGCCTAAACCAGAATTAGCTTCCTTTCTAAGTAAGTTTAACGATTTTGCTACTGATCTCATAAGTTTACCCACATACTACCCTATTATACTTAGTGATTTCAACTATCATTTTAATGCTACCTCAAATCCACATATTATGTTCACTAATTTAACAAATTCATTATCCCTATCACAATATGTAAATTTCCCAACTCATATAAATGGTAATATTATTGATCTTGTATTCATCATTTATCTCCATTCTGACCTCATGGTGAGTACTATTTCTAAACTTTATCTACTTTCAGATCACTTCCTAATCTCATTCAAAACTAACTTTACTATCTCTCCTAATCAGAAAACACGTATTACATATATAATATTAAGAATATTAATTCCATGATATTCTTAGCTGACTTACATTCTACTTTAGGTGACTACTGTTATTCTCTAGTTGTATTAAATTCCATACTATAACTTCTGCTCGATAAACATTCACCTTCAAAAACCATATCAGTAACTCTACATCCTGATACCCCATGGTTTACTTCCCACATCATGTCCTTGAAACGATAACTTCGTAAATCTGAAAGAAATATACATATCCTTAAAATCTTCATCTTCTAGAGCTTCATTCATTAGGCAAGGTAAGGTCTAAAAGTTAGCAATTTCCTATGCCAACTCTAACTATTATACTCAGGTTAGAAATGATCTTACTTCTGATAACCGATACATTTTCAGAATGGCTAATAAGTTGTTATCTCCCCCAAAACCAGCATTACTACCATATATAACTAACATTTCTCCATTACAATTAGGCTGTCTCTTCATCAAAACATTTTATAATAAGATTTATTCCTCCATATTAAAGATCAAAAACCATAAAAATACAGCCAACTATCCTTCAATCATAGTTACCTCACCTATATATGATTTCTTAAGTTTTTTTCATCCGCCACATATATATCTCATATCTAAACTACTATATGCATCCACTTCGATATCTCCCTCCGATCCTGTTCCACTATCTATTTTTAAACCTAAATCCGATTATCTATGTCCAACTATCTGTAGCATCATCTCATATTCCTTAAATTCCGGTACTGTCCCTTATATTTTTAAACAAGCAATAATCACTCCAATTCTTAAAAACCTTCACTTGATCTTGAATCCCTCTCAATTATCGCCCAATTTCTCAGCTACATTTAGTGAGTACAATTTTGGAAAGAATTGTCTCTCGTCAACTAATTTCATATTTAACCGCTAATAATCTCCATATTCCTCAACAAAGTGGTTTTCGCCGAGGACACTCCACAGAAACAACATTACTAAACGTAATTGATGTCATCACTTCTACCCTTAATACTAAAAATTGCTGTCAACTTGTAATGCTGGACATACCCAGTGCTTTCGATAAGCTTAATAACCAAACTCTACTGTCCCGTCTACACCTGCTTGGAGTTAGAGACATTGCCCTCTCATGGTTTACTTCATATCTATCTGACAGTAGTATCAGTGTAAACATATATAATTATTTGTCTTCCCCTTCTCTTATGAAATATGGTGCTCCCAAGGGATCAGTACTAAGTCCTTCACTTTTCTCTATATATTTATATCCACTACCATCCATAATATCTAAATATCTACATATCTATAACGTGTTTGTTTTCTGTATATATAATTACCAATATCCTAGTTGCTAAACTGGGTTTCAGTCGACAGCAGTAATTAGTTATATTTAAGTTATAGTTATTTAGTTTGAGAGAGGGAAAGTTAACACCCCTTTATTGATTGTCTTAATTGCAACCAAATACTAAGAAGTCATCAGCTATCACTTCAATTTCGTGCATCTTTCTTTTGAAAATTTCCGTTGCGGAACATATTCCAAATGGCCTTATTAACCATATATATCTACCGAAAGGTGTGTTAAACGTTGTTAACATATTAGATTATTTTTCTAGTTTGATGTGCCAAAAGCCATTTTTGACATCCAACACTGTGAATAATTTTGCTTTGTTAAGCTTCGCCGCAATTGCTTCTATAGTTGGTAATGGTAATTTTCCCGTTCAATATATACATTTAAATCTTTCGGATCTAAACAAATTCTCAAATTCACATTTTTCTTCTTTACCACAATCATTGATAATATCCAAGGTGTCGGTTCAGTTACTAGTGTTATTATTTCTGTATCCTCTAACTCGTTTATTTTTATTGCACTTCCTTTAATATTGGTATAGGTACTCTCCGCTGAGCATGTTTAATAGGATTTGAATATGTTTTTAATTTAATTTCGTGTTCTCCTGCTAATCTACCAATTTTATTATTAAATACTTCTTTGTATTCATGTATACGACTATCTTTATCCAGTTTTCTTGTTCTATATTCTATCTGATTAATGGAATCATTGTCCATTATCTTTAATATCCCTAGCTTAATACATGCATTTTTGCTTAATATTGAGTGACATTTATTTCCTTTGATTATCAATATTCTAATTAAGCAACTGTTTCCTTTTCTCGTTATTTCTATTATCATTTCCCCATGAACAGGCCAGGTTTTGTCTCCAAATAATGTGATCTGTTTTGTATTTTTGATTTTTCGACCAATCTTAGTTCTTTATCCTTAGTCAAGGCTATATATGTATGCATTGGTACTACATTACACGTAGCAATTGTATCTATTTGTAATGTTAGTTCTCCATATTTTGTTTTGACAGTCACACAGTCTTCTTCAGCTACACTATCTATGCTAGCTATTCGCTCATTTTTCATAGTACATATACAATGTAACTCATTTTTATTTACTTTGTTCCTGCACATGATTTTGAAATAGTTTAATTCTCCACATTTTCCACAAGTTTTCTTATATTCTGGACATTTTTCCAAATATGTTCTAGTACACAATATTTACTCTAGGATAGCTTCTTTATTTGTTTGTTATTGCTATAATTCCTGCTTTGTTGTACATCCTTACTATACATTGATTTCTTCTGATAGCTTTTCTTCATTTGATGTACTGTTTCTTCTGTATATAATATGTTATTCTGGTTTAAATTAATTTCTTCAGATTGACATATTCTTATTAATGTTAATAATGTCAACTCATAATCTTTTAACAGTCTTTTCTTTATTTTCTCGTTCCTGAGCTATAATATTAATCTATCAAACTTACAACTGCTAAATAACTTTCTTAGTTCAGTTAAGTATTGATCAAACGTTTCACTCTCCTTTTGATTTATTGTATTAAATATGCTTCTCTCATACGGTATGTTTGCTAGTGGAGTGACATACATAGTTAACATTTCTAATACTTTCTTTATTTTTTTTTTTATCCTTTTTCAAATTGGCACGTGTCATAAATTTGTCTTCCTTCTGGACCAATACAAGTCAATAACGTAGCGACTTGTATTATCTCCTTTTTTCATCAAGTTCTGTGGCACATGAATAAAATGTACACTGTTTCTGCCACAAATCCCATTCTTGATTTGCATTTATCCCGTCCATATTGATTTCCTCTGGTGCTTTAAGTCCAGACATCTTATATTATTTTACATCTAGTAATATCTCTAGTGTACAGTTATTTCATCAATTATATATAAAACTAAAACAAAAATCACAATATACTAAATAAATTATACTACAAAATTACGTTTCATCTATAATTTTCTATAACTACTATGTATTATTATTATAATTTTTTCTTTTTTTAATTAATATATATATATATATATAACTAAGGTTTTCGCAAAATAATAATAAATAATACAATTCACAAAAAAAAATAATAATAATAAATTTTGATTATAAAAAAACTTTTACACATAAATATACGTTTTTTTTGCGGATAATATCAAAAAAAAATTCGCTGTCACCATATAACGTGTTTGGTTTCTGTATATATAACTCTAATATACTAGTTGCTAACCTGAGTTTCAGTCGATAGCAGTATTTAGTTATATTTAAATTATAGTTATTTAGTTTGAGAGAGGGAAAGTTAACGCCCCTTTATTGATTGTCTTTGATATTAATTAACAGTATATAAGGTTCTTACAATATCTATTACCATATATATGCTTATGACATACAACTATATATGTTTCTTCCAACTAATTCATCACCAGGTATCAATAAACAACTCTCCAATTGTGCTAATGATATTATTTCTAATAACCTTCTCCTTAATATCTCAAAAACTAAGTTGTTGAATATTTCTCAATCACCAACTTACTTTCCTCCTATTCTTATTGATAACATTGTAATATATCCTTCTCTTATAGCATCCAACATAGGTGTACTTTTTGATTCTACACTTTCCTTCATTCCTCATATTATTACCATCACTAAATCTACAAATGATCATCTATTTAGAATTAGAAAAATACGAAAATCAATTACTGTATCTTTTACTAAAACTCTAATTAATTCCCTTGTACTCTCAAGTATATATTACTGTTCCTCAATCCTTATCAATATTCCCTTATCCTCTCTCCACTAAATCGAGTTATTCATTCATTAATCCGTACAACATATAACCTACATAGTCGAGATAATTCCTCTACTTCCTCATAATAATACTTACCTCATTGGTTCACATTTAATAAACGCTCTGCATATCGCATATTATCTATCGTTCATTCCTCAATATACTCTTAAAATTTTCCCTCTTATATTTATGCTTCTCTAGTACAAAGATCTTCTATCACTTAGAAACCATGCATCTAATCTTCTAGCAATCCCTATTCTCCATCCTTCAAAAATGAATACTCGGGCACTGAGTTATATTGGTCCAAAACTATGGAATTCACTCCCACCCTATATTAGATCCATAAAATCACATAAAACATTCATGAAATACATACAACAATTTATAAAAGGTGGCAACCTGTAATACTAATATTATTTGTCATTATTATTTATTTATTAATTTACATACGGTTTATTCTATTTTATTTTATTATTATTAATGGTATTTATTGTTTTACATAATCTATTATTTGTATTCTATATATACACTTTTGAGAAATCATTTATGATGTATTTAAGTGTTTAAATAAACTTTCAATCAATTAATCAATATATAATATTATGTTTATGTTAAGGCATTGGAAGGTAATATAAATATTACTTATTTCTATATATTTTCAGCTATATTAATTGATTATTTATCATGTGAAAATTTTAAATAATTCAATTTATTTGATAAAATTATTTATTACTCGTTATGTATATCAATAAATATTCAATTTTTAGTCACATTCCTAGAATATATATATATTTATAATATTATATATATCTTTTTATTTTTTTAATAATTGAAGTTATTTTGATTGAGTCATATATTATTGGATTTTTAAAAATCTGGTTTATGAATGTTGTTAAATTCACTGTTTGTTTACAACATTATGCACAGTTTCAGATACATCCATGATTATTATTTGCATTGTAAAATTTTGAGACAAAATACTTCCAATTATACGTTGTATGAGGTAAGAAGAGATTTAGCAATTGGTATGACATTGGTGTTATAGTTAAAACATATTAGACATTATAAATAATATTATTAGATATACCACTATTATTATATTATATATTATTACATTAAGTATCGTGTAATACCATACTAATCTTTATAGCATACATATTAGATTATTCATCGTTGGTTATATTTACTGATATAAATTAATTTGTATCGTTATTAATTTATTCAAATTACTTTCTATCGATTCATCATTTGCTTTTTTATTAAGGATAATTAACTTTTTCAATTGATCATTACTATATTCTGCAGAAATACCAATATATTTAATAAATGATTTTTTTTAATTGCTATGCATTTAATAGGAATTAATATCTTTGAATTCTATTTTCTTGTTATACTTTTCTTAAGCGGTCTTATACAAGAATTATCATAATATTCTCAACTATTTTCTACAACTAACATGTAGTCGCTACAAACTTAAATGTATTTGAGAAATACTCGTATTTGTAAATTACGTTAAGGGGACGGGCTACCCTTCAAATTATGTAAAAAAAATTATTTAAACTTTTTTTTTTTATATTATATGTAACTTATACAACATATTATCTTTAAAATGGTGTTTAAATTATGTTCATTACATTATTCATTTTGTTTATATTATATTATTTGTACCTATATAATCATATTGTTTATATTCATATATTATATTTGAAACTTGATTTACTCAGAATAATTATTTTGCATTTTGTATATCTCCAATTAATGTCTCTTCTTATTCAATATTGAATATTTTTTCTTCAAATTTTCACAATATTATATATAATATATAAATGAACAGTATGATTAATTATTCTATATATATAATATATGTAAATTTATATAAATTGTAAATTTAGTGATAATTTGTGATAAATATCTTAATTAATTATTTTTTTTTATAATTAATCATTTTTATATTATTTATGTTAATAATTATTAAAATATATTCAACCATATGATAAAGCTATATGTTTTAATAAGATTGTTAAAAAATTATTACAAAAACTTTAATATTATAAGAGTTTATACATTTTTAAAACATGCTATTTTCCCTATCTTTTACATGTATACTGTTTATAAGTAGCTGGTGCCCTTAATAAGCTATAAAATGAAATACACGTATTAACAGGAAGTTTACATAATATACTGGCTATATAGTGACAGTATTCACGTATTGACTATCACATATATGCATGTTTTTATTGGTATTGTATGATACAACAAAATAATATTATATAAATACTATAGTATGTGAGTTTATAATATTCATTTTCCTTTCGTATTTCATTTTGTTTGTAGCCTGATAATATCACAAGAATGTTAGTATATATATATGAGTCAAGCCTATATACCCGCGTCGCTTATGGACTTATCAAACTGGATCAGGTAGATATTTGATAGGTTAGTTGTTTTGAGACATTTAAAATATTAAAAACATAGGTTATAAATATAGATTTTTTATTTTTATATTTGTTATTATTAAATAGGGTATTTCTTGAAGCTGGCATATATCTTTTTAAATATTGTAGTTATAATAATATCGATTATTATATCAGTAAATGGGATTTGAGGAGATATTGGCCTATTAATAGAAATGATCATTAAGATAATATTATTACTATTTTAATATTGATAATTATCAATGTTAACATTAAAATATTCCAGTAGTCAGGGCATCTCGCTTTAATTGAGTTGATCAATTGAGAAAAACTTTATATTAAAACGTTTATATACATATGTACATATGATATTTAAATATGAATTAAATATAATTAGAAAATATCTATTTATATATTATTTTAAATATGAATATTAATTGTATAATCTATATATTATTATTAGATAATTAGGAAAATGAATTATCGCATATACATAAGTGTTCGTATATCACAGCGTACATTGTACTCATATATATATATATATATATATATATATATATATATATAGCACGACGTAAGCCGCGTCACTCCGTGTATGAAGAATAGTGTTTTAATTCGTAATCTTTATTCGATAAACCTATTTCATAAATATATAAACAATATAACAATAACATAAACATACGTGTGTGGTACGTACCGTATATGTCCGGGTATTTAATGCTAGCGTATATGTTATAGCAATCGCAAAGGTAAATGATATAGCATTATATATTTAGAATTACACATTACTATATCTATCCCAACAACAACAAAATGTGTCCTCAGATTTTTACATATATATGTTATGGAATGTTTATAATTGTATAGTCACCATGTTTTAGTAAATGCACTAACCTTAAATACACATTAGTTATCTAATTATGCTAACGCCCTCAAAGTAATCTTTACGTTAAATTAATATAAACTATATATAGTAGGACACTTATCAATGACTCGAGGTTAGTGAATTTATAGTAACTAAATTATAACATGGTGACAGCGGCTAAACGTTTAAAAAGTGTATCTTATTGCCATATTATTAATAATTATAAGGAAATTTGTTTTCAAAATAAATTTTGAAACAAATATTTTTATAATTTATTTATTTTATATAATTTATTTATAATACCGCGTAATATTATATATACTATATAATACAGTTTATATAGTATACAAAATTAATATTATTAACATATAATTCGACAAATTATATGATAATTTAAAGTTATTATTACAGTAATTAATAAAAGTACAAATACATCGATATGAGTGAATTTAGAGTACCAGAAATACTTGTAGTAGATAACCTTAGAAGAGCGGAATTATGGAATAGATAAATAGAAGAATATGAGATATATGAGTGCGCCAAAGAAATAGAAAATAAACCAGAAATAGTACAAATAGGTATTTTTTTGAATATAATTGGACCGGACGGAGTAAAAATATTCAAGTCTTTTAAAGACGAAGAAATTACGGTTATAGTCAAAGAAAAGAACGTACAATTATCAGGGAAACTAAACCTGGATTGGATAATAAATGAATTTAACAAATATTTTATTCCACGAAGGAATGTTACATATGAACGATATGTATTTTTCAAACGGGCACAAGAAGACAATGAAAATATTGATACGTACCATACCGAATTAAAAAAATTATCTATGAACTATGAGTTTAAAGATTTGCAGGACTCCCTTAATAGGATAGACTGATCATCGGAATGAAGGATGACATGTTGAGGCAATGGCTACTACAAGAGTCGACCGGTAAAGAATTAACGGCAGAAAGGGTCATAGAATGCGCTCGAACTAAAGAAATAGGCAGCAATCAGAGTGAAGAAATAAGAGGGAGAAACAAAGAAAACATCGATTACGTGCAAAATGACTAAAAAAAGAATAAATTCGAATACAAAAGAGGAGATACGAAGAAAAAGTGCTCTCGTTGTAACAACATTTATGAACCTAAGAAATGTAAAGCTTACGGGACTAAATGCGCGAATTGTAAGAGAACTGGACACTCGGCAGTATGCTGTAGATCTAAGAAGGTGGATGAAGTAAGAATCGAAAAAAACAATAATCTCGAACACGAAGAGTTTACATTCTTAGGCGAAGTTTCAAGATGTACGGAAGATAATGATCCATGGATACGTGATGTTAGGGTTAACACTGAAAAGGGTACAAGGTTATTCGATACAAGATAGACACAGGAGCTAGTGTAAGTGTGATACCGGACATACATAATCTATCAAATTTAAGTCGAACGAACACAACTTTTAGAGGTCCTGGAAATACAAAGTTGGAAGTACTGGGATACTTTGTCGGGAAATTATCATATAAAGAAAAGGAAATTGAAGAAGAGATATATGTCATAAAAAACCAAACGACAGGATTATTATCAAGAAACGCATCTGTGAAACTAGGCATGATTACCCTGATTAATGAAGTGAAAAAAGAATCACTTTATGAAGGTTTGGGGCAATTGAAAACGCAATATAAAATAAGGGTGAGAAAAGATGCGATACCATATTCAATATATGTGCCTAGACCTGTACCCTTAAGGATGCAAGAAGAAGTCAAGAAAGAGTTAAAACGAATGCAATATCTAGGGGTCATAGCGGAGTCGGAAGGACCGTCAGAGTGGTGCAGCCCTATGGTAGTAGCAACGAAGTCTAATGGCAAAATACGAATTTGTAGTGATTTGACCAAGCTAAATAAGAGTGTTCAGAGGGAAGTCTACCCTATGGCTACGGTCGAAAATAGTCTGTCCCAAATCAGAGGAAAATACTTCTCCAAAATAGACGCAAATTCGGGTTTTTGGCAGATACCAATAGAAAAATCTTCATGGGAGTATACACATTTTTTGACTCCATGGGGGAGGTTTCATTATAGAAAATTGCCATTCGGATTAACCTCAGCCCCCGAAATATTTAGTAAAGAAATAAATAGAATACTAAAAGATGAAGAAAACGTGATAATACACATGGACGATGTATTAATAATGGGAGATACAGAGGGAAGTCACGATAAAAGTGTGCAGAATGTATTGAATAAAATAAGAGCTGCTGGGATGACCCTTAATAAAAAGAAATGTTGTTTCAAACAGAAGGAAGTAGAGTTTCTTGGATTCAAAATAAGTGAAAAAGGCATTTGAGCAGGTGAAAAAATAAAAGCTATTGAACTATTTCCAGTACCAGAAAATGTGAAAGCTATAAATGTTTCTTGGGTTTGATAAATCAGTATGCCAGATTCATTAAGAATATAGCAGAGTTCAGTACACCAATCAGAATGTTATTAAAAAAGGACATAACTTGGAGGTGGGGTGATCCACAACAGAAAAGTTTTGAAAAAATTAAGGAAGAATTCAAATCGACCAGAATTTTAAAAACATTTGACATGAACAAGAAAACGCACATAACTACATATGCATCAAATCGCGGCATAGGTGCAATATTGTGGCAGAAATGTAGTAAAGGTGAAAAGTAGATCCTAGGAGCAGCCAGCAGATCACTAAATGAGACGGAACAACGGTATTCTATCATGGAAAAAGAAGCCTTAGTAGTGGTATGGGGCTTAGAAAAATTCCATTATTATATATGCGGAACATCAGTTGTGGTTGAAACAGACCATAAACCCTTAGTTCAAGTACTCGAAAGCAAGGAAATTGAAAAAATTCCACTACCTATACAAAGATTCAGATTGAGACTAATGAAATATAGTGTCAAAATAGTACACATTTCCGGAAAAAATAATGCAGGGGCGGATGCTTTATCCAGATACCCAGCAGAAACAAATGTTGAAAGCATACTAGAACTAGAAACGGAGAAATTTGTGGAGCAACACACGAAAAACTATGAAGACGTACGAAGATGGAGCTATCTGAGGAAGTCACAAGAGGAAGATAGAATAATTAAACTATTGAAAGAAAATATAGAGACGAAGTGTAAAAGAAAAGATTCCAGTCGAGAGTTGGATAGATATTATCAAAATCGACATACCTATCATTAATACAAGAGTGTGTTATGTTCCAAAACAGAATAATTATTCCAGAGATAGAAAAACAAAGAGTATTGAAAGAAATACATTACGCCCACCAAGGGGTGACGAGATTTATTGCAAGGGCTAAAGAAAGCGTGTGGTGGTTCGGAATTACAGAGGATATTAAAGCACACGTAGGGTCATGCATTCAATGCTTGATTTATGAAAATAAAAAAATAGAAACTTTAGAGATGATTCCCATACCAAAAGGACCGTGGGAGATGTTGGGAACCGACATATTTCAATTAAGCGGAAAGAAGTATCTATTAGTAGTAGATTACTACTCTAAATATATTGAATTGGCATTGTTGGAAAAAGGTGAAAATTCTGGTAGAATTATAGAGAAATTGAAATCTATATTCTCTAGACATGGGATACAAGATCAAGTTATATCTGACAATGGCCCTCAATATGCGTCCTTAGAATTTAAAGAATTTACTAAAGTGTATAAATTCAAGCATATAACATCATCTCCACGATACCCCAAAGGAAATGGAATGGCTGAACGTGCAGTTCAAACGGTAAAGAGACTACTAGAAAAATGCCTAGACCCATATCTGAGTATGCTTGAGTACAGAACCACACCACTAGAATTCGTATTGTCACCTGGAGAGCTATTAATGAATAGAAAATTAACATCTATAGTACCATTGATACAGAACCGAAAGATTGTCAATGAAGAACAACATACCGAGTATCGTGAATGGCAAGAAAAGAAGATAAAAATAATTAAAAATAAGTATGATAGCAATCCAAAAGTAAAGGACCTAAAGAAATTATCTATTGGAGATTATGTTTACATCAAAGATCTAGACCGTCCAGCCAAGGTAATCGAAGTAAATCAGAATGAAAGAAGTTATACAGTGGAAGGAGAAGGAATTGTAAGAAGAAATAGATAAGCATTGATTTAAACAGGTGAAGCTACGTATACGACGCGCTCAGGAAGGATTATAAATCCTCCTAAGCGGTATACGGAATAGTGACCTTAGGTCACTATAGGGTTAAGGTTTATAAATGTATAATTGTTATCATGTATTTAAAATGTTATCACGATATTAAAACCTTAGTAAAGGGATATTATGGAATGTTTATAATTGTATAGTCACCATGTTTTAGTAAATGCACTAACCTTAAATAAACATTAGTTATCTAATTATTCTAACGCCCCCGAAGTAATCTTTACGTTAAATCAATATAAACTATATATAGTAGGACACTTATCAATGACTCGAGGTTAGTGCATTTATAGTAACTACATTATAACAATATAGGTCCATTATTCTATTCTTTTTAGATTCCTTCTGTTGTCTACACTTCTAGTCTATCCTTGGCTCAATATATATGCTGATGAATCCTTAAATTTTCCTTCAACAGACCAACTAATATCACCCCATATATTTGCTAATTTTCTCCTTCCTAACACCCTATTTCTAACTCTAACCTGCCAACCTTTCTCTAGTTCATCTACCTCCTGCTTACCATTACACTTTTCTCTATCTACTCTTCCTCCTACTAATATTTGGACATCCCTCATCTTTCTTCTCGTCTCATATATCCAGTACCCTTCGGTCACCCCTCTATTAACAAACCTATTGTCCACCGGTAAGTTCTCTTCCCTACTAAACATCATAAAGAAGAGTGTAAACCCAGTACTAGCATGAGGTGTTACATTATACGCATTTATTAGCTTAGGCAGATGTATATTCCACCTAATCTTATCGTTCTGATTCAGAGTCCTCAGTAAGTTTATAAGTGCTCACACTCACGCTCACACTGTCCATTTCTTTGTGGATGGTATGGAGTTGTTCTACTCTGCTTAATTCCAACAACCTATACAATTATGCTACTATTTCAGCCTGAAAATGTCTCCCTTGATCGGTGTGAATCCTACATGGTGTGCCATAATTGGAAATTCATTCATTCATGAGTACTTTGGTGACTGTAATCACAAGTTGATTTCTTGTTGAATTCTGAGAATACTAGTATATCATCTAAGTAGCAAACTACACACTTAAATATGTCATATCTAAATAGATTTGACAATATTCTCTGAAAGGTTGCTGGGGCATTCACTAGGCCGAAAGGCATTCGTGTGAATTCATAAAGACCCCATGGAGAGCTGAATGATGTTTTATGTTGATCATTTTTGTTAACTTTTATTTGATTATATGCAGATTTTAGGTCGAAACAAGAAAATATTTTTGCCCCCTTCAAAGCTTCCAGAGAATCATCAATTCTAGGTATAGGGTACGCATCCCTGACCGTTTACATATTTAAGTTACGATAATCTACATATAATCTCAATTCCAAGTTCCCTTTTTTATAACTACTAATGAGCTGGCGTACTCACTATTAGATTTTACTATAACACCTTCTTGGTACCATTCATCTATCTGGTTCTTCACTGTTTCTACTTCAATGTGTATAATTCTCCGATAAGGTTGAGCGACCGGTATGGTGGTTCTAATCTTATGTTCTCCTACTCTTGCCCAGCCTAATGGTTCCCCTTTAGTTATAAATAACTCTCTATGTTCCTCTATTATATCCTCTAACTTTTTTTCTCATTTTCTTTATCTCACATCCTATATGAACCTTAATTGCATTTATTTCTATTCCCTCTACCCCTTCCCCATACTTGCCCTTATATTTTCTGATTATATTCATCCCAATTAAACACTTCTCCTTATCTGAAAATATAAACCCCACTCTGTTATATCAGGAATATAGCACTAATCTAGTGGCTGAATATCACAGATATATCGATAAGTTCGTATTGATTAATATAAGGAAGTGGGAGTATTTTACGAGTGTTTATATATATTCATAGTTAGTGCTAATTGATAAAACCTTGTGACAACGGATATTTACAATAACATATATAACATCCCTTTTCTAAGGTTTTTTTAATATTACTTTAATAATATACAATATATACAATAGTAATATTTACTAAATAAATAAATATATATATTTACAATAACATATATAACATCCCTTTTCTAAGGTTTTTACAATATTACTTTAATAATATACAATATATACAATAGTAATATTTCATAAATAAATAAATAAACTTTTTCCATTACCAACCTTAACCCTTCAGTAAGTCTAGTTACTATTCCGTATAACGCTTAAGGGGCATACACACAGAGATTTACACAGCTTTCCACAGCTTTTTCCGCTGCGTTTTTCAATGGAAAAACACTTGAATTTAAAATAGCATTCACACTGAAGAAGTTATAACTTCTATTAAAATTATAATAAATGTGAACTTTAACTTAACTTTAACCTAATTTTTTGACAGCTATTCTTAAATAAAATATTACCATAAATATTTAGTTTCAATATATTATTAAATTTACATAATAATTAATATATTTAAAAGTTATGATAAAAAATATGCACAAAAAATGTTAAAAATTGTACATAGTCTAGATAGGAATTATTCATGTTTTAATATATTTATAATATGTATTATACCATAATTCATTAAATAATGAATATTTTTGAATAAAATTAACAGTATATATTTATTATTATATTATTTAATTATATTTATAAACAAATTATCAACATGTCTACCCAATATTATAAAATGTAGATTGTTTTAAAGTTAAATAAAATATTCATAAATATTTATTTTAATATATTATTAAATTTTCATTTTATTTAATTAACCTGATAATACATCATATTAAATACTATTCTATAACTTCAATAATGTTAACATAACATCAGGGAGATCTCTCTATTACCATTATAGATAAAATAGATATTTTATTATTTTACGGGATTTTTAAATAAATTTAATTATATCATATGCAACTAAAGTTTATTTATCTATTTTAATAGACTATTTATATTATATAAATTAAATAATCTCATATATAAAACCTAATTAATATAAACAGAAAATATATGTTATAAGTAAACGATATTACAGACATTTATTTACATATGTTTTATTTTTAATAGTTTGCGGGATTTGCGTATTCCATTTTGAGTATATAATATTTACATATAGTATCACAGTTTTCAAGTGACAAAACTATATTTTGTCGACATTTAACAAAACAACAAATTACAGCATCATTAATATGACATGTTCCACAATAGTTAAATAATACATTATTTACAGATACAATTTTAATAAACAATTTACATATATAGACACATAAATAATATCATTTTTATGATTAAATAAAACAGTGGGATATTTTCTATTTGTATATTTTACTTATATCCATTAGTAGAACGATATTATTATAAAATGAGCTATAGCTGTATACCAACATCTGTACATATAAATTAACACAACTAGTACAATACAATCTACAAATATAATTACAAATATTCAGAAAAGGTAAAACAATAGTGTTATCTTTAGTTTTGATACACATTTCTTGAGTATGCTTTCGTGAGATGGAGGTTGAGAATATAGCTCACAAGTGGGTACTTCAGTAATGGGCGGCACTAAATGATCTTCTCCCTCATACGCTGATTCAGTATTTGTATCTGAAATAATATAAATAAATCTAGATTGATTTGTTATAATGTAATGTATTGATTGATTTGATTGAAAGTTTATTTAAACACTTAAATAAATCATAAATGATTTCTCAAAAGTGTATATATAGATTACAAATAATAGATTAGGTAAAACAATATATATCATTAATAATAATAAAATAAAATAGAATAAACTGTACCGAAATTAATAAATGAAATAATAATGACAAACAATATTAGTATTACAGGTTGCCACCTGATATAAATTGTTGTATATATTTCATGAATGTTTTATGCGATTTTATGGATCTAATATAGGGTGGGAGTTCCATAGTTTTGGACCAATATAACTCAGTACCGAGTATTCATTTTTGAGGGATGGAGAATAGGGGTAGATAGAAGATGAGATGCATGGTTTCTAAGAGATGGAAGGAAATATCTTTGTAATAGAGAAGAAGACATATAGGAGGTGCAATTTGAAGAGTATATTGAGGAATGAATAATAGATAGTATGCGATAAGCAGAGCGTTTGTTAAATGGGAACCATGGAGGTAAGTGTTGGTATGAGGAAGTAGAGGAATGATCTCGAATACGTAGGTTATATGTTATACGGATTGATATAGTTGTATGTCATTTGCATATAGATGGTAATAGTTATTTGGATATTTAGATATTATGGATGGTAGTGGATATAAATAAATAGAGAAAAGTGAAGGAACGATGTATACATATATTTTAATAAATTACCTATTGTAGCAATACAGTTTTGCTATTGAATCGCTGATTGTTGCGTCTTGTTCGGCTATCTTCTTCTCCAGTTCCAAGAGACGTTTTTCGAGTATGTTTTCGCAAGGGAGTTCACAAGTGGGTAGTTCAGGAATGGGCGGTACTAAATAATCATCTCCCTCCGATACTGAATCAGTATTTGTATCTGAAATAATATACATAAATATAGATTGATTTGTTATAATATAATTAATATATATACATATATTTTAATAAATTACCTATTAGGGCAATAAAGTTTTGCTATCAAATCGCTGATTGTTGCGTCTTGTTCGGCTATCTTCTTCTCAAGTTCCAAGACACGTTTCTCGAGTATGCTTTCGCAAGGGAGTTCACAAGTGGGTAGTTCAGGAATGGGAGGCACTAAATAATCATCTCCTTCCGATACTGAATCAGTATTTGTATCTGAAATAATATACATAAATATAGATTGATTTGTTATAATATAATTTATATATATACATATATTTTAATAAATTACCTATTGTAGCAATACAGTTTTGCTATTGAATCGCTGATTGTTGCGTCTTGTTCGGCTATCTTTTTCTCCAATTCCGAGACACGTTTCTCGAGTATGCTTTTGCAAGGGAGTTCACAAGTGAGTAGTTCAGGAATGAACGGCACTAAATAATCATCTCCTTCCGATGCTGAATCAGTATTTGTATCTGAAATAATATCTTAAATATAGATTGATTTTCTATAATGTAAACTATATATATATATATACACGATTATATTAAATATATATATAAAATGATATATTAAATGTTTCATTAAATTAGTTGTTACTCGCAGCATAGCTATGCATAGAATTTAAAACTAAAATATCCTATTGCTTTGTTATTTATTAGTAATAAACAATTAGTTTTCATTATACAAATAACAATTTAAAATACATTTTAAAATTTTATAGTTTGATACAACTATATTATATAAAAAAAATTTGCCATAAATTACACCATATATGGTTATCGCTATTAATTTGGTTTTTTCAAAATCGAATTACACAATTTCACGTAAGTAATATACATTTCCTTTATAGAAACATATTAATAAACACTATCAATAAAATACTTGTAATGTGCTATAAAAATAGATTTACAATATGTCGTACCAAAGTTTAAAAGCGACAAATGATTTACTATTTTCTACGTATGTACGGAACAAATGTAAAACGTTATATTTTTGGTACGACAAGAATCGCAAAACAAAAATTACACGTGCTGAGTATTTATGAATCGTATGATAATAAATATGGATGAATATTATTCATTGAATATATATTTATTATATAATTATTATAATAATATCTCATAATTTTTAATATATTTAATAATATAATATTATAATTAAATATATAAATAATATAAAAGTAATCAGAGTTATAGCCGAAGCTATTAAAAATAGAATCATCTAAGCATTCTAAATAACACAATAGGGGCCTCTAAATAGATTGTAAAATTTATTGATATATTTATATGTTCACAATTATTTTTCACTTATAATATAATATATTAAATATATATATTCTAGAAATATGTGTTTTATATTTTATTCATTATAATATATTTAATAATTATTATAATATAATATTATATTATAATATAATATTATATTATAATATAATATTATATTATAATATTTTTAGAAATAAAGTATTCACTAGAGAAAATTAACATTGAAAGTGTATTATTAATATTTAGTTTAAACCACCTGCATTATTATAGATAGACATATATTTTTTTCCTATAAACTATATATATATATAAAAGTACTTCATATAATTATGTATACAATTTCTTAATATAGTTTATATTATCATAATAATATGTATGTATGAAACATAATGTATAATTAATAATGTACATAAACATGTATATATTTGAATTATGTGTATATGATAAAAGTGTAACATGTAATATGCTGATTTAACAAATATATAAAACTATTAGTTATATAAATTTGGCGCCTCTGGTTCATAACATCCTTTTTTAAATATTAAATTATTAATATTTCACAGATTCTATATAAATATATATGTTTACACTCACTATTTACTTACAATATATATTTATATACTAATTATGAACATGTAATATGATACGCAATTTGGCGATATTTTTAGAATGGCCACACTCGTTATTTAAACCTACAATTTGTTTGAAAATATATAACATCATATACATCTAAATATATATATATGTTTACACTCAATATTGACTTACAACATATATATATATACTCATTATGAACATGTAATACATATTATAATAATATGTATACGCAATTTTACGATCTTTTGAGAATGGCCATATTCGTTATTTAAAGCTACAATTTGTTTGAAAAATATAACATCATATTTATCAAGTACAAAAACATTATCAACATTTAAAAAAATCTCATTAATATACCTAATTTATAATATTGATTATGTATACAATTATTAATTATATATATATATTTATAATTACATTTTATATACAATAAAATGTATTGTTATAAATTACATATAAATAAATATTAAATTAAACCATCAATTTCCAAATCCATTGCTAGTTTATCCTAATCTCCGTTTCTTTTCGTTTTATTCCTATCATTTTCTGATGCCACATTCCATATCAATTTAAATTATTTTATTGAATTAAAGAGTAAATTTAAATCGATACTATTCATGGTTATATCGTAATATAATATAATAAACTTAAATTATATTTAAAAAATTAGAAATTAATATTATCTAAAAATGCTATGTGTCAATCACAACAAGTTTAAAACGCCTATTACGCGCGGAAAAACGCAGAAAATATTGAGCATGTCTATGTTCAAAAAAAGCTGTGGAAAGCTGCGTAATTTATTGAACATTTACAATTCCAGCGTAATTCCATCGAAAAACACAGCGGAAAAAGCTGCGGAATCTCTGTGTGCATGCCCCTTTAGGAGGGAATATTTTCCTTCCTGAACGCGTTGTATAACTTGAACCATTATATCTATTAATGCTGTTCGGTTTCTTCTTATAATACCTTACCCTTCTATGATATAACTACTTCCATTATCATGTATTTGATTGACTTTGGTTGGTCGATCGAGATCTCTAATATATACATCGTCTCCAATAGCCAGTTTGTTTAAATATTTAACTTTTGGATTTTGATTGTATTTTTTCTTCACCTTCTTGATCTTCTCCTTTTGCCATTCTTGATATCTGATATGTTCTCCAATTTTAGTAATTTATCTGCTTCCTATCGATGGTAATATGGATGCTACTTTTCTATTCATTAGTAATTCCTCTGGTGAAAGGCCAAATTCTAAAGGTGTTGATCTGTAATCTAACATGCTCAAATATGGATCATCTGATTTTTCCAATAGTTTCTTCACTGTTTGTACCGCTCTCTCAGACATTCCATTTCCTTTTGGATATTGAGGCAAGGACGTTGTATGAATACATTTATATGATTCGGCAAATTTTCTAAATTCTTCAACCGCGTATTATGGCCCATTGTCAGATATAAGTGTGTTAGGAATACTATGTCTCGAGAATATTGATTTTAGTTTTTCAATAATTCGTCTCGCATTCTCTCCTTTGTCCAGTATCGCGATCTCAATATATTTTGAGTAATAATCCACTATTAATATATATTGAATGCCCTTCAATAAAAATATATCGCTCCCTACCGTTTCCCAAAGTCCTTCTGGTTCTCATATATTTGACATTGTATGCAAGAACCAATATATTTCTTGATGTATTCGGTTATCCCAAACCACCAAACACTTTCTTTGGCTCGTGATATACATTGGGATATTCCCTGATGTGAGCTATGTATTTCCTTTAGAACTCGTTCCTTTTCTTTCTCCGGTACGATGATCCGATTTTGAAACATTACGCAACCTTGTACCAAGGAAAGATATTGTCTCATTTGGTAGTAGCGGTCTATTTCCCTGCTGGATTCTTTACGTTTCCATATTTCGAATATTTTTTTCTTAGCATTTTTATTGTTCTATCTTCCTCTTGCGATTTTCTCAGGTAATTCCACCTATGTATTTCTTCAACTTTTTTGTATTCATTTTAACAAATGCCTCTGTTTCGAGTTCCAATATTGTTTCCTGCATTGCTTCTGCTGGGTATCTGGAAAGTGCATCCGCTGCTTCATTGTGTTTTCCTGAAATGTGAACAATCTGTACGTTATATTTCACGAGTCTTAATCTAAAACATTGAATACGCAGTTTTACCTTTTCAACTTCTTTACTTTCGACTAATTGTACGAGTGGTTTTTGGTCGGTTTCTACTACTACGGGTGCTCCACATATATAGTAATGAAACTTTTCAAGTCCCCATACAACTCCTAATGCTTCTTTCATCTATCGTAGAATAACCCTGTTCTGTTTCATTCAGGGATCTGCTAGCTGCTCCAATGATTGGCTTATTTCATTCGGCTTCTTTTTGCCACAATATTGCCCCGATGCCATAGTTTGAAGCATCCGTGGTCAAGTATGTTTTCATGTCCATGCTGAATGTTTTTTCATTCATTAACATATATTCCATAATTAAAATGTAATAGTTTAACATAACTTAAATCCCTCTTTGGAGGTCTACCTACGGATTTGTGGACTTATATTCGGTTAATATATTATCAATACCCGGAAAACAATCACTTACTAATAATAAGCAAGTTATATATATATATATATATCGTAAATTAGTGTCCGGGACGGATCTAACAATGTGAATTATTAGTAAGGTAAATATTTCGTACCAAAAAAACCAAAAAAAAGAAAACTACACAACTATTATACGATACAATACACGAACCGGTATGAAGTTGATTAATCAGGTTGCACCGGTTTGGTGCGCCAAGTATAGTATATTCACAAGTCGTCATACACGTATCAACGTCTGAAGTTGTCGTTCACGTAACACCGTCTGTAGTCGTCGTTCACGTATTACCGTCTATTTCCGCGTTCCAGATATGCGCGTATTCGGGGCGCCAATATACGGTTTATTGAAGATAAACGAAGATACCGCTGTCACCAATGTAGCACGACGTAAGCCGCGTCATTCCGTGTATGAAGAAGAGTGTTTTAATTCGTAATCTTTATTCGATAAACCTATTACATAAATATATAAACATTATAACAATAACATATAACAAACATGTGTGGTACATAACGTATATGTCCGGGTTCTTAATACTAACGTATATGCTATAACAATCGCAATGGTAATTGATATAGCATTATATATTTAAATTAAACAGTCGCCAATCGTGTTCACTGTAGCGAGACGTTAGCATGCGTAACGTTACGCATGACGTGCATTGCTATCCTATAATAGTTGTGTATTAAAAGTACTTTATTAAACAGCTAATTCACATTTCTACATATATATATATTACATATATATATATATATATATTATTATTATAGTATATATATATATATATACTTCAACTAAGCTATATACAATTATAATATACAATTACAATGTTATTAACAATTTGATTTAATATTAATCAACTATAGTTCAATAAATAAATTAAAAAATTCAATTAACAATTTATAAATTAAAAATTATTAAATTAAATCAAGAAACATTTATAAACATATATATATATATATATATATATATGTATTAACTTAAACATTTATAACATAAATATGAAAAACAGTAATAATATATACATATTTTTAATTATAATAGTATTAGTATCATCATACAATGGAGAGGTATTTATAAATTATTTTATTATACAATACAATACACACATACACACACACACACATATATATATATATATATATATATATATATATATATATATATATATATATATATTACCTTACCTTACCAGTTCGAGCTTGCTCGGCATAGCATGACACTTTTTCTCCATTCATCTCTGTATCCCATCACCGTCTTCAGTTCATCTGTAGTGCATCTGCTGTCTTCTCTAAGTTGTGCAGTATATGTCTTATTCGGCCGTCCAGGTTTTAGTTGCCCATGTAAAGGTTCCCATAGAAGCATTTCGCTGATCATTTCTTCTCTGCTTCGCCAATAATGTCCTGAGAAACGCATCCTGTGTACTTTAATTGTAATCGTGATCTTTGGGATATTTCCATATAATTCATTATTAGACGTATGGTCTTGCCATCTTTTATTTTAGGCAGCGCGTAGCATTCTTATATATGTTCCATCAATCTTCTCTAGAAAAGATGTTAATGTCCATGTGATGGAGCCATATACAAGGATCGATTCGACTGTGGCCCTAAATAAATTTTTCTTCAGCCTTACAGAGAGATTAGATTTCCATATTGATGTCATATTGTTTAGTGCGGCCCAAGCCTGTCCAATCCTTACATTGACGTAATGATCAGTAGATGCGACATAACTTCCAAGATACTTGAAATCATTTACTTGTTTGGTGATCTTACCCTTTAGACTTTTTATACAACTATTATTTTCTGGTTCAGAGAGATTTATTCCGTTTTATCTGCATTTACACCTAATCCTATTTCGGCTGCTGCTTCTTCGATTTTATATAGATTATATTCGCATCTTCAACGTTATCTGCTGTAATGGCTAAATCATCAGCATAATCAGTATCAGTTATGTATATTTCAGGATGTCGGCTACTCATTCTTTTTTTTATGGTGAGACCGAGATGTTTATTATCATCTAGTGATTTTCTCAAGACTTAGTCTAAATATATTATAAAAAGGAAAGGTGCAAGCATGTCTCCTTGTAATACCCCAGTAGTTATTTCGAAGTATGGTGTATCTCCATATGGTGATCTAACCATTGATCTTGTTTCTCAATAGAGTATCATGATTGCTTCTACTGTTTCTGTTGGTATTCCATACGCAGAGAGAATATTTTTCATATTACCGCGATGTTACCTATCGAATCAAATGCTTTGGCGAAGTCTACAAACAATAGTGTGGCCGGTAGATTCTTTGATCTTACTCCTTCAATTATACGTCGGATTGTAAATATTTGTCCTGTAGTTGATCTATTCTGGCGAAAACCGTTCTGATTTTTCTGTAGGATAGGATCGATTTCCGGTCTTATGCGATTTAGGAGCATCAAATTATAATTTGTTGCTGCAATGGAAGTTAGGGTGATACCTCTATAATTGTTGGCCTGAGAAATGTATCCTTTCTTCGGGAACGGTAAAAGACAGCCTTCAGTCCATATTTTTATTTTATTTTGAGAATATACGCTGTTACAGAAATTTAGCAAAATATTTTGAAATTCTGTCAGTTTCCAAACTTCAGCTGGAATTTCATCTAATCCGCAAGCTTTGCCATTATTTATGCTTTTAGTTGCATTGTTAAGTTATTGTATAGTGAACAGACCTATTTTTATATTCAACTTATTATGTATTTGTAGTATTTATTCATCATCATCATCATCAGTTTTGTTAAATTGACTTCCGAGCAGTTCTTGGAAATGGTTATGCCATAGTTTTATTCTCTCTCCATTGCTAGATGCTTTTAGTTTTGCGCTGTTCGAGTTCTTTCTACCACTAATTTCATTTACGATTTTCCATACAATAGAAGATTGTTTGTTTGCTGCCGCTATTTCGATATCTTTGATTTTTCTGTTAACATATTTACTCTGTTCTGCATCATATGCAGAAGTCAATTATTTTTTTGTTGGGTATTAAATTTTATCTGATTTTCAAAAGAGATTTGAGAATCATTAAGTTTTGCTGCTATATGTAAATCCTTGCGCTTTTGACAAATTTCATGGTTTTCCGATGGGGTCCTTTTCTTCTGTTTTAACTTTAATGGAATATATTTAGCAGATGATTTTTTACAGGCAGTTTCAAAGTATGTGTATGCTGTGTTGGCTGATATTGTTTCTTCATCATTTTTCAGAGCCTCGAAACGGTTTTTAACTTCGATTATGAACTTATTTCTTATATCGGCATTGTTTTTTAGATTACTCCAGTAATACGACTTTATTCTACTAGATTTATTTTTATTAGCTCGTAGTGATAGTTGTATATTAGCTGATACAATGCGGAGGTCCGATGCTACACTAATAAATGAATTATATGCTCTACAGTTTTTTACACTGTTTTTCCACTTCTTATTTATCAGTACATAATCAAGTTGAGCTAAAGTCTTGTTTGGTGCTTAATGTGTCCATAATTGTCCAACTTTTTTCTGGAAGTGTGTATTTAAACATATCAGGTTATTTTAATTTATGAAGTTGTGCAACATATTGCCATTTCTGTTAGCATTTGTGTGATAGGAGAACTTAGAATTATATAGTTTACCAAGTTGTGCATTGAAATCACCTCCTATTACTAGCATATTGTGTTTAGGTATCTGCCTTGTGAGGGATGCCAATTCCATATAGAATTGTTCAACTTCAAGTTCTTCGCTTACATTTGTTGGACTATAGCATGATTTTATAGTAATGTTTGGATTACCATGGAAAGTGGCCACCATTATTCTTGGTGATATAGTTTCAATATTAGAGAGAGAACTGTATGCTCTTGAATTAACGAGTAGGCCAATTCCACCTATAGAAGCATTTAAACTATATTTCCATGCTGATCAGGTTATTAATTTCCAATTGCCATAGGGTTTTTATTTTATGATGATGTCATCATGTATGGCTCTATGTTCTTGAATACATATGATATATTGACCTGTAGTTTCGGCAGAGGTTATTAGCTCTGGTATTTTTATAATTGTTTGTAGAGTCTGTGTATTGAAGGTTGAGATCTTAATATCTCTTTTTGCCTTCATCAGTCTATTTTTATTTTTGTTCTCAGTATATAATTTTTCGATTGCAAACTGAGAATTTGCAGGACACGCTCCTTGTTTTGCCGCGTGACTAGCGATGCGGAATGGTAATGTATGTTTGTGTGTATGTCATGTTTTTGCTTTCAATAACTGGTGTAAAACGTATGGTCGCTACTCCATACACGATTAACAGTACTCTATACCAGAGTTATTATGCCTCACCGAAAAATTGTTAATCATAGATATTAAGGTATCACCTCACCATTTCCAAAACCCTGCTCCCGATATTTTCACGTTATCCTGCTCGAGTGGCTGACAGGTACTATGCCTTGCCAAAGGACATCCTGGATTTTGTCCGGAACTGCTTATTATATATTCACAGTTAATCACCATATCTGGTGGCCGTCCCCTATCCGCAACCCGGAGATCCGGTGGATGGGAGTTTTCATCACCGACGTACGAGATTATATAGTCCGAAATGACCTTGTATATGATTACTGTCTATAGTAATTAATATTAAAAATTGTATGCAAATATAAGTTATATATGCTATAATTATGATGTATAACTATTATTTATTAAATACTATATGATTATGCAGATAATAATATATTAAACATAATAATATAAGTATAATGCGTCAGACACACAAGCAGTAGTACATGGGTTCGACCCTCGTCCGTACCATTAATTAATTTTATAAAATGGGACTTAAAATATTATTTAGAAGTGGACTTATATAATTGTGTATAAATAAATGATCGGCTCTCGATAAAACTATTGATACCTTAGTATGAGAGCGGCTTCGAAGGGACATTAGAGCCATATATGATTATAAGTGAAAACTTCATCCAAGTTCCTGGATAGGATGAAAGGACTCCAAATAAAAATAACAAAAACAACAAAAATAACAATAATGTTACCACTAAATGAATATGATATTATTAATGTTATAGTTAATAAATTATCATATTTAAAATTATAATATAATATATTAATATAAAATAATGATGTAAAATCATTGATATATTACTAAACAAGTAATTACTTGTATATAATATATAATATATAATATATTACTATTATAGTAAATATATTATGTACATTAATCATACTATTATATTATGAATTGTTATTATATATAAGTAAACAAGTATTATTATAAAATTGTATGTAAATTGAGCATTACATAATATATTTAATTAATATAAATTAATTTAATAAATGATATCAAATTGATAATATTATGAATTGAAAAATAATAAATTTTATACAATTATTTATTTATTTATTTATTTATTTGTTTAAAGACTTCATAAATTAAAATCATTTTTTGACGTCATAACAATTAGTTAAGAGTTTACAGAAATAAAATAAATAGAAAATATAGAAAATAATAATATAATAATAATAATAATAATAATATAATAATATAACATATAAACGAAGATAAAAATAATCGCAAAATACATATTCATTTCACTAAATAATGTCTAAATAGTCTACTTTTGAATTGAGATCGAGAAGTTGTCGTACGAATAATATTCTGAAGTAAATTCCATAGAGTTGGTACCGCAACAGAAAAAGCAGAGTTACCAAAACATGAATTTTTATGAGGCATAAGAAGTTTCATTGCATGGCAATCCCGTCTTGGTCTGTTACTGGTAACAATTGATAATAATTCAGCCAGATACTTAGGTGCACCCGTGTAGATTGCTTTATGAGCTAAACATAACAATTTTAGTTTACAAATATCACGATATATGAGCCAACCAAGAGTTAACATAATATTTGATATAGATATATAGTTACTATACATATTAGTATTTCTATTATTCTTAATTTTATATAAAACTCGAACAGCTCTCCTTTGAATTTTTTCGAATTTTATCATAATATTATCAGGGACAAAAACATAAAGTGAATTGCAGTAGTCGAATCTACTAAAAACAATCAATTTATAAGTGATTTAGTGATATCAAAAGATAGCTTAGCACGAGCCTTATGTATATTATATAAATAAAAATAAGAGTACGAATACATTAAGAATGTAACCGAATGTAATATTTCATACTACAGTCAATTGTTATACAGAGTGTAGTGATTTTATTAGATAAAGGCAGCGTGGCAAGAAAACTATCAGTTATTTTAACAATTGAAGGCATTTTAGAGAATAAAATAGTATCAGTTTTTGAAACATTTAATGATAATGAATTACTAGTGAACCAATTTTTTATATCAGTAATACAGTTTTTAATGTTGGATTGGATTATAGCGTGATCAGTAGATTGAGGAAAGGAAGTATAAAGCTGTAAATCATCAGCATATAGATGATAATAAATTTAAGGATATTTTTTAAAAATAGAAGAAACAGGTAATATATAAATCAAGAAAAGTATTGGGTCCAGAACAGATCCTTGAGGAACACCATGAGTGTGCATACATTATTTTGAAAAATTGTTATTAATCTTAATTAATGAAAAACGAGATGTTACAAAAGACATTAACTAATTGTGCATCTGCACATGAATACCTATCTCTTTAAGCCGACATGATAAAATTATATGATCCATAGTGTCAAAAGCACTAGATAGATCAAGTAATACTAAGTAGCATGGCATTTTGTTTTCAAGCGACAGTATTATATCATTAAAAATAAAATTAAGCGCTCTTTCCGTTCCACGATTAGGAAGATAAGCACTTTGTAAAAGATCAGCTATCGAACTAGAAGTTATATAATGAACTAATTGTTAATTTACAATGCGCTCAAGAGTTTTATAAAGGGATGATAGTTGAGAAACTGGACGATAATTAGATAGAATGGAGTAATCAAGAGTAGACTTCTTAATAATTGGAGTAATATATGCTTGTTTCATACTTGGAGGAACAACTGACGAGATAAGCGATGAGCGAAATATATTAGTAATAGGAATTATCAAGTATGAAATAGAAGAACATAGTAATGTAAGAGGAATAGGATCTAGAGGGGATAGCGGTTTAATGGATATAATTAATATTTTGATTTCAAGAGGATTAGGAAGCGAAAAGCAGGAAAAATGTTTAAATAAAGATGGTTGGCAAGTATTACTCATAGGAGGTTGATTATTTATGATACTTTCGTTGATTCCAAAATCACGAAATTTATTAATAAAAAATAAAGATTTTACATTAGATAATTTCCTACGATAAATGTTACGATACATTTTAAAGGACTGTAAATCATTCAGTGATTTCGATCGAGAAAACTTCAATTGATATGATCATAATTTCCTTTTAAGAGTTTATAATTAAGAGACAAACCATTACTGATGAAATATCTATAAATTATCAATAATAATTTTTTAATTATATTATACATAACATTTAATATGTCTTGTGAGCATGTTTTAGATTTAGATTTTAAACCCGCGTTTATAGTAGGTTTGTGATTAGTTGTGTTTATTTGCACATAATATATTAATTAACTCTAACCCACTGACTACCACACTTAGTATTTAAATTTTACATTGTCACTCGAGTAATCAAAATAAAAAGTGTCCAGATTTTATTCATAATAATATTATTATAACTTTAATATTCACAATTATGTATTATACATTAAATTAGTGCATGTATAATATTACAATAAATAAATTTAATAATATAAAGCTGATTTAATAGCACATATTCAATTATTGAATAATTCAATATATAATATTTTAAATTCAATTTGAAATTGTATTTTTTAAATAATTTAAAATATAGTAACCTATATACTATTAATATATAAATAATATTAAAAATGTTGTGTATAATTAACTGTTAATTAAATTTATAAATTTATTATTTAAAAATATCATATTAATCACAACACAGTATATTGTGATTTTAGGACTTGTTCAATGTTAAATAAATTGATTAAAATAATAATTCAAATGATATGTATTTATATCAAATATACTAATAAATGCGCATGCGTATTTATTAATCTCATTATTATAGGATACCAGATATTCAAATATAGAGTATAATTCATAAACAATTATACGTATACCCATAGAATTATACATAAACCAAACACAAACCCACTCAAAGTATGTGCTATACACGCTAAATAGCGGATTATATGCTATCTTAAATTGTATTCATATTCGTGGTTATTATATTTGAATAGAATTGCCTTTTTTTACATTCACAATTATGTTGTATATTTGTTATTAATGTTTATTTTGTAAAACCAAATATGTAACTAATTATTATATATATATTAATTAAATATAATATAAAATTCAAAATAATATCTATTGTTAAAAACGTTTACCGATTAGATATATTTTAGATTATCAACCGTTTCTGTATATAATGACTATATATATAAATATATATATATATATATATATATATACATATATGTATATATATATATATATATATATATATACATATATGTATATATATATATATATATATATATATATATATATATATATGTGTGTAGGGGCGCTGCAATAGGGGGAAGGGGGATATGTCGCCCCCCCCACCTTGAAATATAAGGGGACCTCCTATGTATTGGTCTCCCCTACATTTACCTCAGAATTTCTTTTGATTGGTTGGTCCCCCCTAAATACAAAATCGTTCTAGCGCCCCTATATATATGTGTGTGTAACAAAGTGAAGTTAGTTCGTATTTAACTGTATTGACAACCTGTTGAATATAACAATAATAATATAACATAATAACAATATAATAATATTACAATATGTACTAACCCGGTGAGACGCGGAACCAAAAGTGTATCGATCTCACCGAGCGGCGTTCCATTTATAGAAAATAACGACACGAAATAGACAAACAATAACACATATAAAATACACAAAAAATAACAATTTATACAAATGATAAAGTATTTAATTAAAAATAGAAATATACACATGGCTATTACATCAACCGAGCGTGAAGCCTAAAACAATGTATGCATGCAGATATATCGATATTACATAATGACGGAATTAAATTAAATTCGATTCTACATAAATGTATATTACATTAATCGATATATCTGCAGACTCCACTTTATAACATATAAATATAATATTGTAAACAATATTAATTTATATATTGTATATCATTAATAATATTTATAATATTTATAATATTTATAATAATATATATATATATAATATTTTAAATAATATTAATTTATTTATTGTATATTATTAATTATAAATGTATGTATATATGTATAAATTAATACATTACTTATACATAATAGAGATGCACTCTAGATGATATAGAATATGGTATATTGAAAGCACGAACGATACAATACTGCAGATCCATCACTTTATCGTGTACTCGTTTACCTATAAAAGCATTGCATGTAAATGCATTTATAACACCTGATTGTAACTATAATAGTATACAATATTTATACTTGAATAATAATAATATTACTGAACTACATATTGATCAGTTTATAAAACTTACAAATTTAACCCAAATATATTTAAATTACAATAAGATTCAATTAGTGAATAGATTATTATTCTTAAAAAATATAAAACTAACGCATATTAATCTTTCATATAATCGCATTATAAAATTTGTCCTTGATATAGTTACATTACCATCATTAGAATACCTAAATTTAGGTTATAACTATATAACTAGATTAAATCATTCTATATTTAAAAAGTATATAAAAAAAGGTAATAACCAATATATGAAAACTTTATTATTATATAATAATTCATTCGCCTGTGTATGTGATATTATGTGGTTATCTAATTTAGGAAAATTAGATATTATAAATATTAAACATTTGGATACTGACTTATGCATTAAATGTCTATTGAACAAAGCATGTACCGGTGTAGGTATATTTAATAAAAAAAAATGTGATACAGGTTAGATAATATTAATTAATTATAGTTCTCATATATATATATATATATATATATATATTATATATAAATATGTATATTTATATATATATATATATTAATATTTTTAGTATATTTGTATATAATTTAAATGGTATAATACAAAAAGTAAACTTGAAACATGGTTATTATAAAAATATCTATGATTAAGTTAATAAATTAAAATTACTTAATTTGTACTTAATGGATGTTAAATTCAGTATTAATAAGGTTACTCTTTCATATTTCCTTAAAATAAAAATCAGAAATATTACCAATGTATTGAGATAGATAAGTTAAACTGTTTTTATAAATGTTATTATTTATTGACTATAACTCATCAGAGACTACAAAATAAGTCATCATAGATTATTAAATAAGTCGTATAAGGTCACTATATAAGTCGTATATGATTACTAAATATTTCGTATAATGTTACTAAATAAGTCGTATACGAATATAGATAGATAGATAGATATTGTTTATTTGAGTAATTTAATGTCATTCTTTTTTTCATTTAGTTTTCTTTTTCGTTTTCTTACTTCATTATCCAAATGGCTTCAAAATAAGATATTGGTCTTTTCAGTTTGTTGCCAGCCATTCATTCATACAGTACACGGGACAGGAACATGTAGTGTTTAATTATAATAGTTAACTATATATTTCATATAATATATAAGATATAAAATATGATAATAAATAAATAAAATACATTATGTAGACAGGCAAAATTTGGATCACTAAAAATAAAAATCAAAAACAAAATATAATAATAAAATTAATTTATACATACATATATATTAGATATAGCTTTTTTTTTTTAGTTTTTTTTAATTTTTTAATTTTAAATTCATTACATTTTTAATTTATATATAATATAAATTAATCATTGAGTAACATATTTTTTACTCTTTTCTTAAACAAATTTTTATTTTGTATATTTTGTATATTTGTTGTAAGTAAGTTCCAAAGTTGTGGACCTCTTATCAGTAAACTATTTATTGTTCTTGCTAATTTTTAAATTGGTATAGTATACGTTTTATTTGATCGTAGAGTACATTTATTATTATTTTGTATGTGTATTTCAGTTAAGTTTGTTGGTAATTTATTGTAATATTGTTTATTTATATATATTAGTATATAATAATATGTTAGCTTATCTAATCTAGGTATTTTATTTGATGTGAATAAATCTGTTGTATGATCTCGACATTTTATTTTATTTATTATTCTTACGGTTTTTTTTGAATGGTTGTTGTATTTATAGTATTATTTGAGAATTTATTTCCCCAAAGTATATTTCCATAGTTTAAGTATAG
The DNA here is from genome assembly GCA_964019155.1 of Osedax fenrisi. Lineage (NCBI taxonomy): Eukaryota > Metazoa > Annelida > Polychaeta > Sabellida > Siboglinidae > Osedax > Osedax fenrisi. The sequence goes on along the minus strand of OZ025244.1, from coordinate 29,365,638 downwards.
TTGAAAAATACTATTATATATAATTATTAATTTTTTATTTAATTTAATAATATGATTTTTGAAATCAAGTTTGCTATCAAGTTTAACACCAATATATTTATAATTATGTACGTTATTTATAAATGTATCACTTAATGACATTACATTGTTTGGATGTTTATTTGAGTTGAAATTTATAATTTCTGTTTTACTAATATTGAGATTTAACTTATCATATTTATACCATTTTTATTAAGGATTTTTAATTAAATTTGTTATTTCTATATTATTATCAGCTGTAAAAGTTATAGCAGTATCATCTGCATATACTTTAAATTTAAACTTATTATTTAAAAAATATAATGGTAGTTCATTGACATACATGATGAATAGTAAAGGGCCTAATATGGAGCCTTGGGGTACACCGATATCATTAGTTATAATATCAGATTCGGTTATGTTAACTTTAACCTTTTGAGTTCTATTATGTAAATAGTTTTTTATCAGTTTAAGAGGATTCTCCATAATTCCATATTTATCTAATTTGATAATTATAATATAGTCAATAGTATACAAAGGCTTTACTTAAATCTAAAAATAAGGTATTTATTGCTTTATTTTCTTTTTTATTTTCCATTATATGGTTGTAAATATCTAGTGTAGCTTGAGTGGTATTATATTTTTTAAGGAAACCATATTGGGTAGTATTTATTATGTTATTATTTTGTATGAATTGTATTAGTCTATTATATATTATTTTTTCTAATATGTTAGATAGTTGACTTAACATTGATATTGGTATATTGTTAGATATAATATTGATGTTATTTTTTTATGAATGGGTTTAATGGAAGATAGTTTCATTTTTAGAGGAAAAGTTCCTGATTATCAATATAGATTAAAAATATGGCTTAATGGAAATTCAATGTAATCTATTGAAATATTAAACAATTTCATATTTAGATAATAAATATCTAGACAAGTCTTTGATTTATTATTTTATATAATAGAATTTATCTCATATGTTGATTTAGGATGCATATATATATATATATATATATATATTTATTTAGATATTGGTGTAATGATCATTGGGTTGAGGTTATTGGTGGGAGATGTGAATTGTTTATTTATGGATTGACTTGTATTTATAAAATAATAGTTAAATGAATTTGCAATTTGTTTATAATTAATGAATTTATTTTCGAATTCATCTATTTTAAAATTTAGAGATTGTTTAATTTTATGTTTATGTATGAGGTTATTTATTAGATTCCAATTGTCGATATACTATTTTTGATTTTACTATATATATATATATGATTGCTTTGCTTTTTTAATATTTATGGTTACTAAATTTCTTAATTGTTTGTAGTTATATAAGATGATTTCATGTTTATTATCTAAATAAATGTTATATAGTTTATACTTTTTCTTAATGTATCTTTTTATTTTATTTGTTATCCAATTTTTGATAGAATATTTGAAAATATTGTATTTGTAAGTAGTAGGATAAATTGGCTAATTAGTGATATATTGTATGAAATTTGTTGTAGGAGTTTACAGTATCATTTTATTCAAAGACCGAATCCTAATTTATATTTTCAGTGCATCAACAAGTATGTTAGTGTTATTTATAGTTATTTTCCTTGTTTAAGTTTCATTTAAGTTATTTCGTTTTTTGGTATTTATTTTAATTATAGTATATATTGGCAGGTGGTCTGTCAAGTCTTCTAAAAGTATGCCACTATTATAAATATGTGTTGTATTTACATGTGTATAGATTTGATCTATATTTGAAGTGTTAATTTTATTGAATTAGGGTCTTGTGTTTTGAAGAATTTGAAGCGTTAGTCCTAGTTGATATATATAAATGATTAATTTGAATGGTTTGAGATAATTTATTATAATATTAAAATCACCTATAATTATTAACTCGTGTGAAATATATTTATGAAATTTACTATATAACATATTGATAAGATCTGAAGTTTTATTGATGAAAGTAAATTTATTTTATTTAAAAAAATGTAATCTCTATTGTAAGTGTTTCCAAATAATCTGTTATATTAAAATTAGGTTCTTTTATAAGTTCATATTGAATATCTTTTAAAATATATATTAAAACACCACCAATTCTACATTTATTTTGTTTCTGTCAATTGTTTGTTTGATATGTGTAGTTTGTTATATTAGTATTGAAGTCATTATTACTATTTAATAAGGTTTCAGATAATCATATAATATTAGGTTTTGTTATCAAAGTATCTATAAATTCTCTTAATTTATCCAATTTTTGAGTAGGGCTTCTAATATTTGTATGTGTATAGTTATCAGATCATTTTTATTTATTATTAATTATTTTATTATACTCTTAAATTGTTGTGTTTTTTTTTATTGGTTTGGTATTATATTATATTTAATCATCTCGTTTTTGTAGTTAAATTATTTAAAAAGTAACATTTTTATTTCATACTATGTGTGAAATATATATATATATATATATATATATATATATATATATATATATATATATATATATATATATATATATATATATAATATATATATATATATATATATATATATTTTATAAATATATAAATTAACAATAATACTATAGTGATAACTACTACAACAATAACTACTAATAATCTAATTTCAAAAGGTTCTTTTTTATTGTATGTATAATATATTTATATATATATACATTAGTAAAAGTAATGTTGATGATCATAAATATATGTATATGAATATGTATATAAATAGTATAGTAGACATTAGTAATAAAGATTATTAAGAATATTAGTAATAAATATTATTAATTATATATTAAATAAAATACTATTAAGGGTAGATTAATTATTTTGTTAAATGAATCAATTTGTATATGACAAATTATCTAAAATCAATACACGTATTGTTTAAAATCAAAGACAATATAATATATTTTTAATTTAATCTATGCATGAATATATAAGGGAATATTTATAATAACAATAACTATTATAACTATTATAACTATTAAAATTATAATTAAAATTATATTTTTTATAAATTAGCATTAACGTGTGTAAATTGATATAATAAATACTAAATAATATTACATTTATTATATATTTCATAAGAATTATATTTTTTAAATATTATTTTGTGGTACCTACATGTTAAAAATTATAATAAATATATATATATATATATATATATATATATATATATATATATATATATATACATATATATATATATGTGTGTGTATGTGTATGAGCGAAGTATACTTATCTCGATAATATTATGCTATATAATTATTCTGTATATAATTAAATCAGATAATAATAATAATAATATTAATTATTATAATTATATATACATATATATTTATATATATTAACATATATATTTGTTATAAATATATAAATTAATACTATAGTGAGAAATACTACAATAATACCTACTAATACTGTAAATTCAAAAGGTTATTTTTTATTATATTTATAATATACATTAATATATACTTACCTTACCTTGCCAGGTCGAGAATGCTCGGCAGTTTTTGACACGTTGATTACATTAATTTCGTTCGTCAGTGCAGTTGATAGCTCATCGAGTGTACATCCGATATCTTCCATCAGTTGATCAATGTATATTTCTCGAGATATTATCCATGTAGCGGTTGCCAAAGAAGTAAATCGCGTGTAAGTTCTTTTTACTTCTCAAGCAATGCCCTGATAATCTTAGACGTTGTTCGCGTATAGAATTTGTAATTTTTTATATTTTACCGTATAATTCTTTATTCGTTAGATACTATTTCCATGTTTTATTTAGTGCATTTCGAAGCATTCGAGTATACGCTCCATTTACTTTGTTCTCTAAAGTTGATGTTAAAGTCCATATTATGGTGCCATAAACAAGTACAAATTATACTATGGCTCTGAATACGCTTCTTTTTAGATTGTCGGACATTTTTTATTTCCAAATATTACGCATGCTGTTCACTGAATAGTGTTCAGTGATGACGAGGCTTTGGCTATTATTATTTCAATATCATTTTATATTGATCTAATGAAGATACTAAGATATTTGAAGTTTTCGACTTGTTTTATAATATTAATATTTTATATTATATATCGATCCGTTTTTGCTCTTCAGTTTACCATCACTATTCGGATTTAATCTCATATATTCAGTCTTATAAGAATTGATCTCGAGTCATATAGCACATGCTGTTTTTTAGATTTGGTGTAGTAATGTATTTGCATCCTTCATTGTATTCGTATCAACAGCAATATCGTCGGCATAATCAATGCATGTTATATGTAAAGATGGATATCGTCTGGATCTTCTTTGAGCAAGTGTGAAGCCTAACTCTGTATTGTTATCTATAGCAGTCTTAAGAATATAATCGAGACATATTATGAACAGAAAATATGCGAGTGTATCTTCTTGAAGGACTCCAGTGGTGATCTCGAAATAACGTTGTATCTCAGCCAGGTGATCTAACTATAGAGCGAGTGTTCCTGTACAGCATCATTATAGCGTTGATTATCTCCATTGGTATTCCATGTTTACGTAGAATAAACTCCATATTGTTTAGGTTTATTGAATCAAACGCTATTGAGAAGTCTATGAAATAGTAGTGTTATAGTAGGTTTTTCGATGTTATACCTTCTAGTATGCGACGGATTATTAAAATGTGTACTGATGTCGATCTATTTTTCCTGATGCCATTTTGATTATTCCATAGTATAGGATCGATCTCTGTCTTATTCGGTTAAAATCATCAGGTTGAATATCTTAGCCGCAATTGAAGTTAGTGTAATTCCCCTATAGTTTTTGGTTATGGATACATTTTTTTTGGGGAAAGGTAGTATACATCCTTCTCTCTATCTTTCAATAATTCTTTGAGTTTATACACTATTGCAGAATTCAAAGTAAGAATTCTTGAAATTCTTCCAATTTCCATACTTCTGCTGGAATTTCATCTAAACCTACAGCTATTTCCAGTTTGAATACTTTTTTAGCTTGTCTTAGTTATTATTCAGTACATAATCCAGTTTTTATATCTAGTTGATCATTGGCTTATTCATTAGTTTCATTGTATGTTGGGATTGGTGTTTGTTTACCAAGTAATTCTTTAAAATGATCATGCCATAGCTGTATGCGTTCTTTTTCGCTATTAGCTTTATGTTTGGCTTTATTATATTTCTTTCTTCCACTAACTTCGTTAACTGTTTTCCATGCGAGTGCTGATTTTATAAACTAATTTCGTTTTGTATGTCTTCAATATTTTTAGTAACATATTCCTATTGTTCTCTTCATACGTCTTTGTGAGTGAATTTTGAGCCTCTATGAAATTTTGATATTTCTATAAGTTGGATCGCTATTTTTAAGTTAACTCTGATGAAGTATTTCATGTTTCTGAAAGATATACAGAGTTTCCCAGGGTAGTATCTTTTTTAGTTTTGGTGTTAACGGTATTACATTTCAGCAGCTTCTTTGCAAGCTTTCACAAAATTATTATATCTTGTGTTTGCAGATAAAGCTGTTATTTCACCTTCTCAGAGAGTTGAAAATCTATTTTTCACATCGGTTAAAAATCGACTACGGATATAAATATCATATTTAAGTCTGGTTTAAGGTTTATTATTACATACATTCTTTGTATTTGCTCTCAGACAACGTCGTATATCAGCTGAAATAATACGATGATCAGAATCTAAGCTGATAAATGAATTGTATGCTCTACAATTTTTAACGCTGTTTTTCAACTTCTTATTTATAATTAGGAAATCAATTTGTGATTTAAAGCCATTTGGAGAGATGTGTTTCCAGAATTGTCCTGATCTATTCTTGAAGTGAGTATTCAAAATAATAGATTGTTTTCTTGAAGAAAATTATGTAGCATATTACCATAACGATTTGTAGTTCTGTATAACGAATATTTGTATCCATCATCTTTTCCGAGGTGCGCATTGAAGTCTCCTTCGATTATTAGTGTATTATGTTTTGGAATATGTTTGATAAAGACGTTATATCAGTATAGAATCTCTATGTATCCTGTTCGCACTCACATTTGTTGGACTATAACATGAAATTACGGTTGTCTGTGGGTTTCCCTGGAAATGTATTGCTATTATTCTGGATTTTATCATATCAACACTTGATATTGCATTATAAGTTTGAGTTGATCAATATTCAAATTCATCCGGTGGCTGCATTCATACTATTCCTCCACGCAGAGCAGGTTAAAAGTTCCCACTTACCAAAGGTATGTTCCTCAATATCAGTGTTTAAATTTACGAATATATGTTCTTGTATTCAAATCACTTCTTGTCCAGTTCTTTAGCAGAGGCTATTATATTTATATATATATATATATATATATATATATATTTAAAACCTTTTCAAGAATATACAAATGTATCGATATAAAATATAACACTATATTATTAAAAAATAAAGTATTCTAAAATTATATATATATAATTTCTATATTTGTTATAAAATATTCATATATATATTCATATATATAAAATATGTTATAAGCATATATTTTAGATATAATATAAGTCACTAATACGGACACTCTATATTCCTTAATACATACAGTGTACGACGTACACTGTACGTCGTACACCCTATAACCAATCAGCGCGTAGCGTATGAACTATTCTGATTTTCAAACAAAATCGCGTTACAATATTAATACCATCAATGAAGTTAAATCTAAAATTGTTATTATTTAGATACTTAAATTGTATTATTAATTAAAAAAATAATAAAAATAAATAAATTATTAACTTATTAAATTAGAATAAATTGTTCATAAAATGAATTATAAATAATGTAATTGTAATTTGACTCATCGATTCATCAATAATATATAGTTTATCTAGTGGTATATAGGGTGTCCGTATTATCACATGGGTACCTAATACGGACACCCCGTTATCTATGGAATTAAAAGATTAAATAAATTTTAAAATCACAATAATATCTATAATCATATAATATTAATATTTTGTAATTTTTGAATACAAATAATGAGTTATAAAATGTAAAGACTATTTATTGTTAAAGTATCAATATTAGCTTACTTTCCCCTACATAGGGAAAAGCAAAATATTGCTTTATTTCAATACAATTATTTTTAATAGTATAAAAATATAAAATGCAGATATTAAATTTATAAATTATTATAATTGTTTAGATATTTATTAAATATTGATTAGTTGTATATTATATTATCGAAAATTATACTTCTCTTTAAAACTTTATCGTTTCTCAACTTAAAAAACTTAATTTTATAATGTACTTCTTTTTTTATCCAATAATATAATTTAATAATACGTATGTTACATACAATTAACCTATTTAAACCTAATTATATTTTAAAATTTGCGACCTATTAATAAGTAGAAATATATTATTTCTCTATAATCTTATTCATGAAAATTATAATATTGATTTTAAATCATATTTTATTTGTATAAAGATAAAAGCAAATTTATGTTACCAATCATAAGAACAACCCAATTTTAAAATAAAATATGTATTAGAGGTACAAAACTATATAATAATAAAAATGTTGGTATTATTTAAAAAATATTTTATAAACAATATAAAATGTTGAAAAAATCACTACAAAATTATTGTTAGATAAATATATTTATACAATATTAAAAAATATATATTTAATAAAAACAGTATTATAATTATAAATAAATATATATATATATATATATATATATATATATATGAATACATGAAATGTTTCGATTGTGACAATTATAAGGTAGTTTTATGACACTGGATAGATTTTTGCTCGCTTAATTGATCAGTGTGTTAATATTCTTCAGGAATAACTATAGATTGACTTATTTGTTTTTATTGATATCCAATCAATTATACACCTACGGGTATACCTAGTAATCATGTTTATATTTACTTTGTAACCAACTCTATTCTGTCAGTATTAAATACATCATTGTAGCTAATTAAGTTTAAATGTATAAATAATTTTATTTAAATATTGTTTTCGTATTAATTTTAATCTTTTATGAAAAATGTATTTGTTCTTAATTATATATTTTCTTATACATTATTTTCTTTTTCATTTAAAAAAATTAAAATTTAATTATAATTTTATTATGTTTTATTTTTATTCGAATGAATATGATAATATTTGGCACTGGACATAATGTCAGGAGGTATCTAATCAATAAAGCTTATCGGTTTCACTAATTCTTCTTATACTTTGTTAAAATCTTATTTCATTCAATCATATATATATACATATATATATTATTTGTCTATAACATTATAGTTATTATAATGAAAACGTTATAGATCACATATTAATTTATTTCATAGAAAAGGGGACAATATATTTATATATTGGATAATTTTCAATTCTTTCATTACTTTTATTTCTTATATATTATTAAAATGTATATTTAAATATATATATATATATATGAATTAACTCATTGATGCCCAGGCGTCTTGGATTATCTCTTTAAATAAACTGTTATTTAAATTGTAACATATATTATTGATATACGCAGAATATATCGGTACTGAAGAAATATCAATTATATTAGTTACAATAGTATGTTAGTAATTTAATATTTAATTTATATATATAGCTTATATTAAAGGGCAGCGAAACCTATGTTTTTTTATTTTAGTTCTATCATAAAATATAAAAATATATTTTATTTAGTAAATAATGAAATATAACTTGTTATTTGAAAGTAAATATAAATATAATAAATTATGATTTTATAACATCAGATCGTGAAATAAATTATTTATTATTATTATTAAAAATTTACAACTAGACTTTATGAAGCTATATATTTCAGATCATTTTATTGATTTGTTCACATTTTTCAAACTCTCCATAATGTTGATCCCTTAAATGGATCTATATTACATTATCTGAGTATATATACATATTATTTCTAATAACATATTAGATAATTTAAATATATGCTTAATAAAAACAAAATTAAATCTATAGATAATTCGATTATAATAGACTCGTTGCCCCCTATATTTTACATAAAAAGAGACCAAAGTTTCGCCACCCATTAATTTTATTCTTCAATATTTTATTTCTAATTATTTTATGACTATATAATAAATATATATTTGAGTTTAACATACATGTATATATTTATATTATAATGTATTATTATAACTTATCAATCTAACCGATTTAATTAATTTAATTTAAAATATTTCATCTAAAATAGCGACTGTAGTAATAATTGCTATTTTTGGTATTTGGTATACTTCATACACTTACTTAAAAAAAAGGTTTACATTTTAAATGATATTGATATTTATTAAAATTTATGTTATCTAATATATATATATATATATATATATATATCAATATTAGATTATCTATAATTTACATTATGTATTACATAATTATTCTGTAGTAGTTATATAAGAATTATTTTTTTTCAGATGTGTGCCTAGTTCAGATAACAATTACAATAGAGTATGTATGCTAACGTTAGTTATTACATACATTTAACTATATATGATGATGATTATGATGATATAATGTTTATCCAGCACTAACATAGGGCCATGTAGACCGATTCGCTCGTGCGCGAAGAAAATAATAATAAGATACAAATAATACGAAAACAATTAGATAATAATAATATGTTGAAGATAAAATAATACTATAATGAATACACAAATAATAAATTGGTTGATTTATTTATTAGAGGTAGAGGTGAAAGGAAGAAGAAAGATTTATAAGTTTTTTTGCGGGATATAGTATAACATATGGTAAGAGTGATATAATTCCATACAGTGGGACCGGCATTTTTAAAATCTCAAGAATGTAAGGAAGTTTTACTAGAGTTCCGGAAGATACGGATAGGATCATTTTGATTACGAATATAAGGTAATATTGAATGTTTTTTAATTATATCAGAGATATTGCTAGGAGTTACATATATATTGATTCATAGATTATAGAGAGAACGTGTAATTTACACCTGAGGAGAAGGGTAAATATATACGAGATGATTGATAATATGTTTTAGGATAGTTATTCAGTAGTATTATATATATATATAATAATTATACGAATATCAGAGTAGATACAGAAGCAAGAATAGTATATCGAGGTAACTATGTTTAGAGTAAAGTTTCGATGATAAAATACAAATATAATATAAACATTTATATAAAACAACAATTATAAAATTTGTTTTTTTTTAAATAACAATACAATAAAATTAATAATAATAATATTAATTATAACTTAATTTTTTTTAAATAATAATAATAATATTATAGAAAGACTATTTTAATTGTTTTTTATTTGTTTTTTTTTGTTTTTTTTTTTTGTTTTTTTTTATTTTTATTTTTTTTTTAAATAATAATAATATATAATTAGTGTAATACTTTTATAAATAAATAATATTTTTTGAATAAAAATATCAAATAGAAACTTTAGCTCTAACACACCACATTTAAAATAATTAATACGATTATAAAATATAATTATAAATGATAAAATGTCAAATAAAAAATAGGTAAGATATAATAAAATTAAAATTTGTATAATAAAATGTAAATATAAATTAAGGAAATTTATATAATCTGATAAAAATATAAAAATATAAAATGAAACTTTATCTCAAACACATCATGTTTAATAAAATAATATATATTTGTACATGACAAAAGGCAAATGAAAAAACCAGGTAAGATATAATAAAATTAATTATGTACACAAAATATAAATATTAAATAAAGACGAGACGTTTATATAATCTGGTAAATACTTTTAAATTTGGTAAATTAATTATATTACTAGGCAAATAAATCCAATGACTTACACCGATATTAGTTACTCGAAACAGGTTTCGTGATGTTCTAGAATAACCACGAATACATTTATCTGGATTATAAGTATTTTTTTCAACCTATAGTATATATTAAGTGGTATTAAATTATTATATCTTATATATATAAATTGTATTGAAATATATTTGACAAAAATATCAAATTACCAAATACTTTTTTTGAACATATATTCAGAAGATGACTGTGTATCATTTTTTATACGATATATATTTTATTGCCCGATTTTGTAATTGTATTATATATTTCTAATTGGATTCAAACGTATTGCCCCAAATATATATATATACACATATATATATATATATATATATATATATATTTATATATATATATATATATATATATATACTATTAATTATTTAAATAATATAATATAAACATGCATCATATATAAATTATATTTATATTATATTTGTTATAATAATTTATATTATATTAATAATAATATATTATTTTGTATATATATAAGCAATATACAACACATATTATAATGTATAAGATTGTAACTGCATTATAACTGCATATGATTGGTCTACAATGAAAAGCAACAGTGGTGTTAATAAATTATTTTTTCCAGTCAGTAATCAGTGATAAAATATGATAAAAATAATCCATATATATCACATACGAATAATAATAATAACAAATAATAATAAGAACAGCATTATGTGGATAATAATAAAATCAAAAATGCTATTAATAAAAATAAATTATATCGAGATTATCTTACTTTGAAAAATATAGTAAGCATTGATAGATATAGAAACTAGATAAATGTCTTAATACATAGAAAAAGGAATGCCTTTTATAAACATTTTGTTGTAACAATAATTGTTCAGATATGTTGGTTAAAATTAAGAAATTAACTTATAAAATATATAATACCATTCCCGATAATATATTTTATGATAATGATATATTTAGTATGTATGAAAGAAAAAATAGATTCAATAAGTTTTTTAGTTCAATAGCTAAATATCTAAAAAATAAGTATTTGCCAATATATTGATCTATAGTTAAAGTGAAAATAGATCTATAAACTATAGTTAATAGTGAAAATAGATCATCCCACGAGATACATTTTTAAAAATTTCAAAAAATATGATACAAATGATATAAAGATGATATAAATAACTATGACTGCCTTAAGGCATAATAATTATTATCTATATTTGAAATATTTTAGAGTAAATAATTTTCAATATATTTCTACATTTTATTGATAAACTTTATTTATTATATGCTAACAAATGTGGTATTTTTTTAGAAATTCTTCATCTTCGCACGCACTCTATAAGTGTTGATATACTATTTTCTTTATAATTAATACTTCTAACTTAGAAGTAAATAATAAATTAGCCTTTTTATTTATAGATCTAAAAATAGCATTCGATCTTGTGGAACATAAGATTTTATTTAATAAGTTAATATTATGGTTTTATCATTTAATTGAAAGCTATCTGCAAGATATATGTTATCAATTATAATAGTTAACGAACTTTCTGAAATAAATATCATCTATTTTGAGTTCCGTATTTTTTATTTTTATTTTATTTTTATACAATTATATCATACGCCATTACATAATTTAAATATTAATTTTAATCTCATACTTTTTACTGACGATACATCGGTTAACATTAGTAAACCAAGTAATATTATTATATGTAAAAGATTAAATTTAGTTATTTTAAATGTATGAGAATGGTTAAAATAAATGATAAATATTGATAAACAAAAGTATTATCTTATAAAGATGCACATATTATTAATGGTATATCAATTAATTCAACTACAATTTATTTATTATCCTGTTATATTTTTTTTTGATTTATTTTAGATAATAATTAAAATTTTAAAGAACATTTAAAAAAATTACAATTTAAGGGGGTAGTTTTTTAATTTAAGATCGTTGTGGAAATATTTGAAATATTTTAACAAATGTAAAAAAATATTATTAGAAAAATATCAAATATAGTTTTTAATATGTAATAATACGTAATATCATATCCGAAAGTTAGAGCTCAAAACTATATATAAAACATTGAAATCTAATATTTATAACTCTAAACCTATTTTTAAAAATATAAATATAATATATGTAAATATCATAAAATATAAATTATAATTTTAGTACTATTTTTAAACTTGATTTTCTCAGAATAATTAATTTTGCTAAATTTAATTCCTGATATATTCTATAACTCCAAAAATAATGCTCATATGTAGATTGAATTATCAGTATTTATTAAATATTATGTTTATATTATGAAAATGTAGGCTTATTCATTTATTTTCATTATAACATATATAAATAATATAAATATTTATAATTAATAATTTTAAATAAAATTAAAATGAAATAAATTGTTTCTATTAATAGATGACTTATATTTCATAAAATACGTAATATTTTTATTAATATTAAGATTATACTTATGATTCTTATTTTCTTATAAACAACATTCTACACTACAATATGCCGTTTATAGAATTAACATAACTTAATTATTTTTAGACTAAGACTTTTAAATATAAATAAAATCCCTATCTTTTTACATTAATTCAAATAACCAGCATATCCCCTTAAGTTATCACATGCTATTTATATATTAAAAAAGCTAAGATATTTACAAATATATTTTAAAGCTACTTTACAATTACATGTATTTTCCTCATATCGTGTAATGTTTAAAAATCTAGAAAAGTAATTTTAAAATAATGAACTTAAAGTATTTCAACTATATAAAAAACGTCATTACAATTTTATTTAAAATATCTTTAAAATTGTCAATAATAATTTTATTTTTACTAATACTAACAATTTATTTTTATGTTCTAATATATTAAAATTTAATGATTTAATAATTTAAAAAAATATGTTATTCATGCACAATGTACATTTAAATACATTTCCAAATAGAATATCATTAGTATTTCTTATATAAAACAATTTATACAAAAATACTTATCATAATTTGAAATTACCTTATAATAATCAATACGTCATCATAAATCATTATCATTAAAAATACCTAAATCATGGAATAGTTTATGTATAAGTAAATTATTATTTACAAAAGTTTATATACAAACTTCGACATATCAAAGGTAATAGAAAAAGAGGAAGACCAAAGAAAAATTGGTTACATGATATTTTTGAATACTCTAATCTCCCTCTTCAGCAACTTTTAGTTATTGCAAAAGATCGTTATAAATGGAAAAAAATAATAAAAACATTGTCATGTTCTCCCCCTACGATGCCTTCGTTACGGGACTAAGTAACTAAGTAAGTATATACTAACTTAACAAATATTACAAAAATAACTTTTTTATTAAAATATGAAAATCAATTAAACAAATGATTACCAAATTTTATACTTTTTTACGGGTACAATTTATTATATCTTGCAATTTTTTTTTGAGTTTTGATTTTTGATTTTTGTTTGTTTAGTTATATTCTAATTCATTTATAGTTTGGCATACATAATTCAACTCATTGATTGATTAATTATACATAACTTTTATATTTTATTTTTAAAGTTGACATATTAATATATATGTTGTATTCTATATAATGATATGAATAAAATGTATACATTTAATTATTTATAATTTATATTATTTATTCACCTATTTACATTTTATATATGATGATTGGGGAAGTTCATATATATATATATATATATATATATAAATATATAATATGATATTATATGAAGAATACTCTTTTTTAGCCGGAATAGTTTAGAAAATAAATACCATAAGATGGTTTAACAATTTATTGAAAAACGTCACAAAAACAAAATCATGTTAATGATTTACAGAATTAATAATACAATTTAATAATAAACATAATAATAATAATATAGAGTTACCTGTTACCACGTTAAGTCTGATTGTAATTCAATTTTTGTAAATACGTATCTAACATCTAAAAAGAAAATACAAAGCGCCATACATTTACCTACTGATTTCGTTAGCGCCCATTATTTGTCGAGCGTATACGTGACGTGCGGTATGAAATGTGATAGCTTTCACGAGCTAATATATCATATAATATAGAACATATCTTACAAAATAGTAAAGTTAGAGCGAATGCTTTTTTTTAAATGTACATACAAATATAACCTTTATTAAACCGGATTTTTTTTATATTAAATAAAAACTTAAATATTTTTGTAGGACCTATATTTAGAGCTTCATGGATATATTTAAAAAATGATTCATATGGTCATAATATGAATATATATATATATATATATATATATATATATTACTCATAGATTATATATACAGTACCTTAGCTATCATTTAACTATTTTTTTTAGAAATATAACTGACCCAATTAAAGATACTAAACATCTAAGTATATCAACGTTTGTTAAATAGTATATATATATATATATATATATATATATATAGTAAATATATATATTGTTTATTTTATTAATATATACTATTATATATGCATTATTATATTAATAATTACTATGCTTATATTATATATACACTTTATTATTATTTATATAATAATAATTTGTTATATAAAATATATAAAATATATAATATCATTATTTATTTTTAAATAAATTCTTTATAAAAAAAAGAACTATATTATAACCATTTCAAAATTAGATTTTATTAGTATTCTAGTAATGTATATATTATATATGTATATTTAACAAATAATAAATAAATGTAAATAAGTATTTAATTTATTATTTAAATAAATTTGTTTTATAAAAGTATTATTACCAACAATAGTATCCTTTAAAAAATCCAATTTCTCTATATTGTATATGTATACTCACAAAAGTTTGATGCAATATGAGCCTCGCCTCAAATGTTAGGTAATATTTTTATGAATGTAAAAATACTATATTATAATTATATTACAGCTATTTCATTAAGACATTTATATTGTTGTTTGTTTATAATATATGTCTCTATAGGTTTTTTACATACACATATAATTGATATGATGATTTCAGTTATATAATAAAAAAGTTGATTTATTGAGATCCCCACTTGTTTAATTTAGAATTACGTAAATTAATATTATTTAGTCAATGTTACTTCATAGTCAATGTTACATTAATGTTAACTAAATGTTATTTATATATATAACCATTCATTTAAATTAAATAAATATTCTGATATATAACAATATTCAGATTATATAACTTCAATAAAACCATTCTTGATTTCATTATTTAATCAATGAATATTATTTGAATATTATAATATAGTAAGCATTTAATTTAGTTAAAATAATAATAGAAGATATAACACTTATATTTGAGGAATACGATATGGATTCCATATCAGATATATATTTATTTAATTTAATATATTGATATCTTTGTGCTCAATATTTAAAATATAAACCATTCAAATTAAATCAATATGTGACTATCAAATTCTAATAACATACACATTATGTTTTCTATATTTTCTATATTTTTATAAGTAATAGAAATAAACTACCACATTTAGAATTGATTCTCAGTTCTAATATATACATTGTTATATAGTTATATAATAGTTTAAACATTTTTAACGAATGTTAATAATGCTGCTTTACTCCTTTTTAGTAATACTAACTATACAATGTATCGTAATGATAGGAATTCTCTTTCAGGGGAGTCGATATAATTTGTAAAAAAAATCTAAATCCTTATAGAGTGCATTTTAATGAGTATAAAGATATCGTGCAAATTACATTAGTATTGCAATCATCATCTAAAATTAGATTAACTTGTTTATATCGACCACTATCAACTAATAATATTATTCATGACTTATTTTATGATTTTAAATCTAAATTATGTAAGACTATAATTGTAGGAGATGTTAATCTCTCCTTATATATATAAATATATATATATATTTAATTGGAATACAAATTATTATCCTAATTATACATCATGTTATTTAAAATTTGATAACACAATAATTAAAAATTCATTATCACAACTCATCACTTTTCCAAAACAATATAATAATCTTGTTGATCTATTACTAACAAATAGTCCCATGTTAATTATCCAATATCAATGCCTTTCATTAATTTTGTAAAGGAAAATAAAGTGATCATATATCCTTTTAATACTCTCTTATATTTCATAAATCTTCAATAAATCAAGTAAATCACAATGACTTAAATGTTCCTAAATACAAACATAATACATCTTCCAATGTTTACCCTAAACATATTCTTAAACTGAAAAAGAATTATTACATTTATTTAAAACTAGATATAATTCTACAATACATTTTAATTTTGACTAATCTTTAAAAAATCACCAAGTACTTAAATTAAACAACTTACTATTAATAGAGAAAATTCTGTTTTATCACGTGACACTAAATCATATTTTTATAAGTATATTAATTATAGATGCGCATCCATATATAATATTGGTCGAATAAAATCTGATAATAATACTCACTTACATTCGATTTAGATAAATAAAATATACATAACAAACCATTCTCATCTGTATATATTACTGATAATATAATGCAAACATTAAAACAGTCAAATAAAGACTATTTTATAAATAACTGTATTTTTCGAGACATTTAATTATATTCGCATATTATATTACATTATTTGTTAAAGTATTATTTTCTGATAATAACATATGCCTATGGAGTAACAATTATTATCTACTATGAGATTGTTTATAATGGTAGTAGTTAAAGTCGTTAATATATATATATATATATATATAAATTTCCAAAAATAATTAATCTTAAAACTTTTATAAAATATTATCAATACATAGAATAATAACAATTGTTTGAAATTAAATATAGAATACAAATAAAAATATATAATTATAATTTGTTATAAAGTATTTTTTATTAAATATGTAAATTTAATTTAAAAAAAAATATTATTATAATATTTTTTTGTTAATATTTACTAATTTTAGAGTATCTACATTTTTGGAAATTTAAAATAGGATTTAATTATATTTTGAATAGAATATATTTTTTTATTTTTCCAAAAAGTATGAATATTTTTAATCGAAAAATTGTAATCGATTATCACGAAATTTATGTTAATTTTATTTAAATCATAAATTCTCATTTATTAATTATTTTCTTATTTTAATTCTGATTTTATGAATGAATGAATTGTTTTATTAAAATACCATATAATAACAACGCCCGCGCATCCCATCGGTAAATCCCAGGATGGATGTGATAAATCGACTACTGGATTGAATAATATATTAACAACACAACATAAAACAACACAACGAACGACAAAGACAATTAATAAACGAAGAATACAACTAGCAACGAATATTACAACGATAGGAACATGGAATGTTCGTACGCTTAACGGAGTAGGAAAAATCCAAGAACTAACGAGAGAACTTGATCGCTATAGATGGGATATTATTGGACTTGCTGAGACACGATGGAAAAACTCTGGTGAAGTAATAACAGACGAAGGTCATAAAATTGTCTATAGTGGACAAGAAAAATACCATCAACAAGGAGTAGCTTTTATCGTTAGAAAAGAGCTTACCACATCGATCCTCAATTACAGCACAGTTTCCAGCAGAATTATATCAATAAGATTAGCTTCACAGCCAGTAAATATGACTATCATTCAGATTTATGCTCCTACAAGCGATTATAATGACGAAGATATCGAAGTTTTTTATGAAGATATAGAACAAACAATGGCAGCGGTACATAAAAAAGACTTACTGATTATACAAGGTGATTGGAACGCAATAGTAGGTGATGCAAATAAAGATTGGAGTAATGCTGTAGGAAAATTTGCGCTCGGGAAAACAAACCCAAGAGGCATCAGACTTCTCGAATTTGCTACCAAACATAATTTTACACTTTCTAACACACTTCACCCGCAAAAAGATTCAAGAAAAGCTACGTGGCACTCGCCAAATGGTCGTACCCATAACCAAATTGATTATATTCTAGTACCATTGAGATTCAAATCAAGTATACACATGTCCTCAACTAGAACATACCCTGGAGCTGTAATAAACAGTGACCACGACCTTATTCTCTGTAACATGAGACTGAAACTACGATCACAAAAAATGAAGAAAAGCAATAGAATACGATATGATCTAGAAAAATTGAATAATGCAACTATAAGCCTACAGTACAAAGAAGATTTGAAATCGAAGCTATCAGACATCAATATTAATGAAATATCAACTGACAATGCATATACGCAAATCTCACAGTCATTAACAAGTACAGCAGAAAATGTTCTAGGAAAATACAGAATAAAAAAGCAACCTTGGATAACTGATGAGATTTTAACGCTATGTGATAAAAGAAGAAGTCTAAAATCAACCAAACATCAGAGTACTGAACATGCAGAAGAATATAAACGAGTCCACAACCTTATTAGAAGAAGTATGAAAGAGAAAAAAGAAGATTGGCTTAAATCCCAATGTAATTCAATTGACCACGACCTATAGGTAGGTAGATCTATAGAAAGAGGTGTTCATAGCAAGAGAGCGTATAACACGATAAAAGCAATCACTAACTCTATAGACAGGAAAATGTCAAATATTGAAGATGCTAACGGAGTACCAATAGAAGATGATAGTGCAAGATTAGAAAGATGGACGGAATATTGCAGAGATTTATATAACTACCCAATTAAAACTGATCAATCTAAGTTACATAATACTCGAGAAGAAAATGAAGAACAACCATTACCCATATTAAAAGAAGAAGTAATCAATGCCATAAGAACCTTGAAAAATGGTAAGTCACCAGGTATTGATAATGTGCCAGGTGAACTTATCAAAGGAGGAGGTGAGGCACTATACGATATACTTACCAAGCTATGTCAGAAAATCTGGTCTACAAACCAATGGCCTGAAGCATGGACGACTTCTTTAATTATACCTATTCCAAAGAAAGGCGATCTCAAAAAATGTTCAAACTATCGTACTATAAGTCTGATCAGTCACACGAGCAAAATTTTATTACGGATCATACTGAATCGCTTAACACCACAAGCAGAAGATATTCTGGCTGATGAACAAGCAGGTTTTAGAAAGGATCGCAGTACAACAGAACAAATTTTGAATTGCAGAATATTAATGGAAAAACATATGGATCATCAACGACAAGTCTACCACAATTTCATCGATTTCAAGAAAGCCTTCGATAGAGTATGGCATGATGGTTTGTGGAATGTGATTTCTGAATTTGGGATAGGCAACGACTTGGTAAAAATCATAAAGTCACTCTACGAATCAGCAAAAAGCGCAGTACTATTGAACAACCAGATAGGAACTAAGTTCGATACGACAGTAGGAGTTAGACAAGGCTGCTTACTATCGCCAGTTCTATTCAATATATTTCTAGAAAAAATAATGCAAGACTCTCTAGTAGATCAATCGTCAAGTATAGCAATAGGAGGAAGAAAAATCAACAACTTAAGATTCGCTGATGATATAGATCTCATCGCTGGTTCAGAAAGTGAGTTGCAATCCCTCACAGATTCTCTAGAAAAAGCTTCGACATCATACGGTATGGAAATTAACCATGAAAAAAGTAAAATTCTTGTAAATGGAGATCATTCAACACCACCTGTGATCACTATGTACGGCAAACAACTTGAAAATGTTCAAAATTTCAAATATCTGGGAGCAATGCTAACCGACACCGGAAATTCAAAGAAAGAAATCCAAATAAGACTAGCGACAGCAGTTACAGCCCTTGTGAAATTGGAGAAGATCTGGTGTAGTGGAGAAATTGATTTCAAACTTAAATACAGACTCTACATCTCTCTAGTTATTTCAACATTGTTGTACGGATGCGAAAGCTGGACCTTACTAGAAGAATCTAAAAAGAAGATACGTAGTTTCGAATCAAAAGCACACAGACGACTTTTAAATATTAGCTATAAACAAAGAAAAACTAATATATTTGTAAGCAATGAAATTAATAAAAAAGTCGGCCCATATGTACCACTTCTGAATATTATCATGAGAAGAAAAATGACCAAATTCGGACATATAACTCGTCACGATTCGTTAGCTAATACTATTCTTCATGGATATGTCGAAGGTGAGAGGAAAAGAGGAAGACCTAAAAGAAATTGGATGAATGATATATTCGAATTTTCCCATCTTTCTCTTAGGCAACTTTTAGATATTGCAAAAGATCGTTCGAAATGGAGAAAGTTGTGCTATTCATTATCATGTGTTCCCCCTACGATGGCGACGTCACGGGACTAAGTAACTAAGTAAGTAGTTAATAATATATAAATAAATCATATCTGAATACAAAGGTATTATAGAGATAAAGTGATTCTTTAATTTAATATTAAAACAATATAAAGATTGGATCTTTCATAGGGTAGACAATATGGTATATATGGAATATATCATATGGTAGACTATTCTATGTACGAGGAACAACGGATGAGAAGGCATGATAATTGAAAGAATTTCCAGTAGTGCTTCCTTATAACAGAATAGCATCCGATGTTCTGATATGTCTCAATCTCAGAATATTGTTGAGATATCCAGACTTACCTATTAGTAATATTTTTTTTATGCTAAGCATAGTAAACGGTGCTTGCAACGCTTTCTAAATGAAAGCCACTTAAGATTATGTTGATACATATCTGTAAGCGTATGGTCGCGGATATAAACATTATAAATAAGACGTATAGAAGCGCGAATAATCCTGTCTAATTTTTTATATCAGTGCTATTTGCGTCACTAATAAGTGATCCACAGTAATCTAATCTAGATAATACAATAGCAGTAGTGTTCTAGTAATATGCGTAGAGCAATATTTTCTAATATGGACGATTCTACATAAATTGTAATTAGCAGACTTAGATATAGCATGCATATGATAACCAAAAGATAGAGAACTATCCATAATGACGCCGAGGTTACGGACTGAATCAGAGGGTTGTATCAATTTACTATAAATAATCACATATGGGAAAATTGTGGGTATTCGAGATACGTTCAGTAGTTCAGTTTTCGATGTATTCACTAGAAGATCATTCACAAGTAGCCAATTCATGATTTCTGAAGTACATTCTAAGAGTTCCAAATTAGAAGTAGGCGAATTAATGGGAAGTTTGATTATCAGCTGAATATCATCAGCATACATCGGGTAACTAATATTAGAGAACTTGTTAATAATATTAGATAAAGGACGAAAATAAATAGTAAATAGTAAATTCTTCCGCCTTGCCGTGGTGAGGAGGCTTGCGTACTCTAATGAACTAGAGAGCTATGGTGATGAGGATTTATTCCTTGGTAGCTTCAAGCATATCACACAGGTCTAAAGCGAAGAGTCAGACTAAATGGAAGAAGAAGACAAGAATTGTATGTGGGTTCTTGTATTCATACGATAGCGATGAATGATTGACTTTCTCCACGGTATCATATGGTTCGCTTTGTACGACTGTACATTGGGAAATCGCCCAAAACTGGGAACCACGTCATTAGTAGAAGTAGCGATCGCTAATGTATCCAGCAAACGAAAACTCAACTATGCCAATCACAACCAACAGCACCAGGGTTAAAGCCCCTGCCAACAACAACACCTTACTCATAAACGGAGCAGATAATAATAATATCTACAATGACAGGACACTTTTAAAGCCGAAAGGAGGGAGTGTTCTCGACAGCAAAGTTTCATGCAGTAAACTGCTTAGTTGCAAGCAGTCTATAAAAATAGCAACAATGAACGTAAGAACTATCAGGATGGAAGACAGAAAGAATGAATTAATATATAACGCATCCAAAAAAGGCATTAACATACTAGGAATAGTAGATCATAAAATATGCCATGACGACACTATAAAATACGAAAGAATAGATAAACATACATTGATTACAACATCTGCATGGAGAAACCAAAATCAAGCATCTGCAGGAGGTATAGGAATTTTATTAGACTCAAAAGCAGAACAAGCCCTGAGAGAAATAATTAAGTGGACTGAAAGAATAATGATTGTACATTTCAACGGAAACCCACTCACTACAGTAATAATTCATTATTCACCATGTGAAGGGAGCAATGAAGCAGAAGTTCATTATAAAAACCTACTCGACGCAACCACTACGATACCAAGGCACAATGTATTACTGACGATAGGAGACTTCAACGCACATGTAGGAACAAATGACACTTTCAAGTACACATATCATAGAAACAGTAATCAAAACGGCAGACTTCTAATAGACTACGCCGAAGAAACTAACATGATGATAGCCAACACATTCTTCAGAAAGAGGACCGGTAAACTATGGACATTTATGTCAGACTCTACTGGTGCCAAAACTCAAGTGGACTACATTTTGATTAGACGAAAGTGGAAGAACAGCTTACATAACTGTGAAGCCTACAACAGTTTCAGCAGTGTTGGATCCGACCATCGAATTCTGACAGCAAAGTTAAAATTAAGTTTAAGAAAGAACTCAACTCAAGCTAAGAAAACACAATATGACTGGTCAATACTGAAGAATAAAGACGCTAGTACTGAATATAGCAAAGCTGTCAGAGAAAAATTTAACGAACTTCAATCTGAAAACACAACTGCAACAGAACTATATGAAAACTTTATAGAAGCTAATAATATCATATCAAAGAAGATGATTCCTAGAATAAGAGCAAACCGAAAAACTAACACTACTTATGATCATAGAATTCAAGAATTGAGAGAGAAAGTAGAAATTGCATACAGTAAACACACACTTTCAAATACAAATGAAAGCTATGAAGAACTAGTAAAAGCAAAAGATAACTTACGTAATATGTACATGAACATCGAGAGTAACGCACTACAAAAAGCCACAGAACAGGTAGAATTAACAAACCAAGGATCTAAACATTCTAAATGCTGGAAGTTAATTAACGAAATAACAGGCCGTAAAAACACCAAAAAAGGAATTATAAAGGCGAAAAGCAAAGAAGATAGAGTCAAGATATGGTACGAACACTTCAAAAAATTACTGGGCAGTGACAGAAAAGGCGATGAAAACATATTAGTTAATACAGATCTCAATTTGGTTTTGAATGAAACACATAATATAGCTATAACAGCTTTTACTCTGGAAGAATATAGAAAAGTGACAGATAATCTTAAAGATGGTAAGGCTGCAGGACCTGATGATATAAGTCCAGAGATACTAAAGTACTGCAAATTTGACGACATCATACTAAACTTTGCAAATAATATACTATTTTTACAAGAAACACCAGCTCAATGGACATCAAGCAACATAAAGCCACTACCTAAATCTGGAGATCTAAGCGATGTAAATAAATACAGAGGAATAAGCTTATCAAGTATTGCTTCAAAGATAACAAACAAGATGATTCTGAACAGAATTCAACCTACAGTCGATAAATTGTTGAGGAATAACCAAAATGGATTTCGACCAGGTAGAGGAACCATTGCACATATATTAGCAATAAGACGACTCATAGAAGGAATTAAGACCAAAAATATTCAATCTATCATAACATTTGTGGATTTTAAAAAGGCTTTCGACAGCATCGACAGAGCAGTTCTATTCAAAATTCTCAAGATTTATGGAATTCCAGAAATACTAATAAGAGCTATAAAATCTCTTCACAGTAACTCAAAAGCGCAAGTAATAACGCCTGATGGAATCACTGAAACTTTCCTTATTCAAAACGGAGTACTGCAAGGAGACACTCTAGCTCCATTCCTATTCATTATAGCTTTAGACTATGCTATGCGACTAGCAATAGATGGACGAGAGAGCGAAATAGGTTTTGAAATAGCAAGAAAGAAAAGTAGGAGACATCCAGCAGTAAATGTTACAGATTTCAGCTATGCAGACGACGTAGCTCTTATTAGTAAAAATATTGAAGAAGCACAAATACTGCTTCAGAGAGTAGAAGAAGAATGTGGAAATATAGGTCTAAAGATAAACTGTAAAAAGACAGAAGCCATGTATTTCGGTATAGACAATAACCAACATATACACACCATACTCAATAATGAAATCAAAATAGTAGATAACTTTAAATATCTAGGGTCATGGATGCAAAGCTCAGAAAAAGACTTCAATATTCGTAAAGCACTAGCCTGGTCAGCCGCTAATAAGATGAAGAAATTATGGAAATCAAGCATAAGAGACTCACTTAAAGTTAGAATATTCAGGGCTACGATTGAAACAATATACACATATGGTGCTGAAACATGGACAACTACAAAAACTATGAATAAACGAATAGATGGATGTTACACCAGACTTCTCCGAATGGCTTTAAACATATCCTGGAAAGATAAAATCAATAACATAACGCTATATAATGGACTCTCAAGAATATCTGAAGTAATAAAAGAAAGAAGACTAAAACTTGCAGGTCATTTGATGAGACACGACAACGAAATGGCTCATAAACTTGTCCTATGGGAACCGACAAATGGTAGTGCAAGAAGAGGTCGCAAAACCATCACTTTTGTAGATAATCTAAGAGAAGACATAGGACTAGACGATATAAATGAGATAAAGACGATGATGTTGGACAGAGATGTTTGGAGAGATAAGGCAAAGAAGAGTCGAGCGAGAGCTCGACATAAGTAAGTAAGTAAATAGTAAAGGCCCTAGAACCGAACCCTGAGGAACTCCACTTGATATATTATTAGGGGGAGAAATAAAATCGTTGATTTTACAGATGAAGTACGATTGGTGAAAAATTAAATTAACCATCTGAGAGGTTATCCTTCAATACCAAGTTCCTTAATGCGCTCAATAAGGATATTGTGATTCAATGTATCGAATGCGCTCGTAAGGTCGAGTAACAGTGATTGTGCACAATGATAAGAATCAAGCGAGTTATACAGCGTATCAGTAATATGCTTGAGAGAAGTTTCAGTAGAATATTATTTTCTGTATGCACTCTGGAAGGGCTCAAACAAATAATTATCTTCGAGATAATATATTAGCTGGCGGTTTACAATATGATTCATAATCTTACTGATAATCGGAAGTTGGGATGTGAGTCTGTAATTTGGCAGCACATCGGGATCGAGTGATGTTTTCTTCAGTATAGGGTTGATAATAGCATATTTCAAGGATTTATCCATAATACCATCATCAAGTGATTTACAAATCAAATTTAATATTGAGTATTTTAGTGTGTGAACAACGTTTTTGAAAACAATCAAGGGAAGTGGGTATATTGGAGAGATAGAATTGGCTATCATAATTAAGTTATGAATTTTATTTATTGTGGGAGATAAAAAACTAGTACGTTTGCGAGATAAAGGTTGGGAAACACGATTGATAGTCAGAACCATAGGTGATATAGCTAGCTTGGATTTAATGCAATCAGAAATACTGGAAAGTTTAGAAGAAAAGCATGTCACATATGAGGTATACATTAAAGAATCAGTCATTGCATCAGGTTTTTGATTACTATTATTTCCAAGGATAATATTAATAATTTTAAAAATCTCTCTAGAGTTGTTGCCGCAAGCATTCAGTTTCTGTTCATAGTAAATACATTTCTGTGAGATTAATTCTAACTTATATAATATATTTTATGTATATTTCGTTAAATTACCATCGTATAATAAAAGTGATATATTTATGTATTCTAATATATTATGGTTAATTGTATTTATGTAATTTATAAATGCATTTTATTTTATTATAATAATATTTTAAATTACCCACAACATTTTTTTTTTCAAAAGTCGATAGTTAAAATTAATCAAAAACATTTCAATTTGGTAAGTATGTATAATCGTATTACCCATAGATGTATATATATATTTGGATATTTATTCTAAATTAATTATTGTCCTATTTTTAATTGTAAATAATTGTATTTAAAATTATAATTTTTACATATATTATATTAATTTTATATAATTTATATATTAATATATATATATATATATATATATATATATATATATATATATATATATATATATATATATATTACTATAGATGTAAAAGTGATGATGGTTTACAAATTACGGAATTAGTATCAACTTGTTTAATAGGATTGCATGACGATATCGATAAAACTGGAGAATATATGCTATAATTATTTTAATGATCTTGTAGTGAATCATTTTAAATAAATGCGATATATTTATAATTTATACAAATATAAATATTTAGAATACAAATATAAATATTTAATATAATATTTATAATAATTATATATATATATATATACATATTAACCTGTTAACCTGTGCCGTCGAGTCGTATCCGACCTCTGGCGATATCGATGACAGCAGCTCTCCAACTCCTCCTACATCTTGAAGCTTGAATCACGTTGAAGATAGTTCCATACAAGTTTTCTTTATGCTATCAAGCCATCTTTTCCGTGGTCTCCCTCTGCTTCTATAACCCCCCATTCTTCCTACCATCACTTCATATTCCATTCCGCCTGCTCTTATAACATGGCCAAAGTAATATAATGATGCATTGACTATCCTTGACTCAAGCGTCTATTCTGGTTTTATATTATCAATAACCCATACATTTGTCTTTCTGTCGATCCATGTTACTCTTAGCAGATGTCTCCAACACCACAACATAAAAGTATCGATCATCTTTCTCTCAGGCTTTCTCATTATCCAAGATTCTGCTCCGGATAAGACTATAGGGAAAACTAAAGCTTTTACAAGCCTAATCTTTGTTCTGAGGGTAATTCATCTATCTTTCCAGATTTTCGTTAGTTTTCGATCTGCCCATTGCTAACCTTCTGCATATTTCCTTCTCACAGAATCCATCCTTGGTTATTAGAGATCACAGGAAAATAAAGTGTGACACTATTTCAATATGTGTGCCATCTACTACCATTTCTCCTTGGTCTTCAGTCATCATTAATTTAGTTTCGCCTACATTTAAATAAATACCTGCATTTTCACTAGCCCACTTTACTCTTTCCATAATTGCTATTAGATCTTTTTTAGTTTAAGCGATCAGTATTGTGTCGTAATATATATCAGGTTAGTAATCCTTCTACCTCCAATATTGATTCCCCTGTCCCAATCTTCTAATGCCTCTTTCATTAAGTTTTCTGCATATATGTTAAACAGTAAGGGGGATAAAATACATCCTTGTCTTACCCCTTTCCCTATGCTTATAGTATCAGTTTCACCGAATTCTGTTCTTATAGTAGTTTCTTGTTTCGTATAGAGCTTTCTCAGTAGGACTATTAGGTGAACTGGAACTCCCATTTCTTGAAGTATCACCCATAGTCTATCATGATCTACGCAGTCGAAAGCCTTTTTATAGTCGATGAAACACATATACACATCCCTGTTGTGTTCTTTGGCTGTTACCATCATCCACCACAAATTAGCTATATGATCTCTTGTTCCTCTTCCTTTTCTAAAACCTGCCTGTTCAATAGTTAGTTCTGGGATAAGGAAATGTTCTAATTTTGTCTGAATAATTCAAAGGAATATCTTGCTAGAATGATAGATAAGAGCAATAGTTCGATAATTTCCACATTCTTTCTTATCTCCTTTCTTGTATGTCGGGAGATAAATAGATTTATTCCAATCTCTTGGCCATTCCTTAGTCCTCCATATGTTATTGAAAAGAAATAACAATATGTTTATAGATGCATCTCCACCTTCTTTCAAAGGCTCTATAGGTATACCATCACATCCAGATGATTTCCTATTTGATATATGCTTGATAGCGTCCTTTACCTCTGTCTCTAGTATATAAGGTTCATCTTCATATCTAGTTTCGGGAAAAGTATCAATGATTTTAAGATCCCTACTGTAAAGCTCTTCTGTGTATTGTTGCTATCTAATTTTTACTTCTCTTTCTTCAGTAGCCGTCTTTCCGGAACTTAGATGCATTACTCCGCATCTAGCAGTGTATGCTCCAGTTATATCTTTTATTTCCTTGTATAGTAATCCTTGTATATTAGTTAATACTCTTGTACTTCCCATTTTATTGTTTTCTTCTATATTTCTACATTTTTCTCTTACATTTATCTCCTTATCATACCTCGATTTTTTTTGAAATTCTGCATTTAGTTTTTTATATTTTTCTATTTCACCTTTATCTTTTTCACAACTTATATATGTATATTTAAATATTGATATATTTTTTTTACTATAATTTTAAACATATTTTTATTTTATTAACTTAAATTTTGAGAAAATAATAAATAGATCAAAAGTTGTAATAAATAAACCAGAATGTATATTATAGTTTTTTCTTATATAATTTTGCAAAATATTTTTTTTTAAATATGGTAAATATAATTGTATATAACTTATGACCTATTTATTCATATTAACTAATACTTATACATGTTATAGATAATTATTTGTTAAAGTTATATAATATTTATATTACAAAAAAAATTATTATGAAGGTGTATATTTAGTAAAATATAAAAAATAAAATTATAATTAAACTTTTATAGATTTAATTAAATTTATTATTAAACTACACAAATAAATATTCATAATTGAAATATATATATATATATATATATCTATTATAATATTTAGATAAATAAATTATCTCTAGAATTAATTTTAATTTATAAATTTATATTCAATATATCAAAAGTTATAAACACAAAAAAAAATCGGCCATCATCAAATACTCCACAAATAAAAAACTAACAATTCAAATTACTGGGACTACTTACTGTGTTTAATTTATTGAGTGATTTAACCTATTTGAATAATGAAATATATGTCATATAATTATAATTTTAATTTTAGAAGGTTATATGACTTTTTTTCTATTATTATAGTTTAAATTTATTATGAAATATTTTCCACATTATTTAAATAATAAATAATAATTAAATTGTACATAAAACTATACTTTTAATCAATTTTGCAGTATTTACCCTAGCGATCATTAAGTGTATAACGTCCATTGATATTTATGTAAACAAATGTCAATTTTATAATTTAAAAATAAGATATAAAATCGCTAAAACAGATTTATTTGTACATTATATTAAATAAAATTAAAACTATTTTATTAATTATTATTTTATAAATATAATGTAATATATCTCATTAAATAAACATATAACAGTATATAACAGTATTGTTATTTTGATATAATATAATATATTAGAATATTTTGAAATTAATGCATATTTAATTTTGTATGTATATTTAATAAATCGCATATTATAAGACATTTTAATTAAACACATTTTATATATAATTAGCTAGACGTAGCGAGACGCTGCTTCTTTAGTAGCTATATCTCGCCACGCCTCTTCATTAAGGGCACCCGGCACTCGTGATTCAGTTACATGTAAAAGATACGAAAAAGGACTACTTTTTAAAACTTAAATCACTTAGTAATATTTATTAAAATTATTTAATTTTTTTTTATTATTATAGTAATTAATCTGATACTTGTAGTACACGTAATGTTTTTTAATTTTCTAGATGGTATACATATAATTTTAGACGACAAAAAAAAAATTAACAAAAATCTAAAAAAAATGACTAATATGTTATTTTTGATATAATAATATATACATAACTATATAAATGAGAAGTACACCATAATGCTACATATATTATGAATATAGTGTAAAAAAAAAAAAAAAATAATGCATTATAACAAAAGTAATTAGAATTATAGTGAACAGAATTGGCAATTATAATTATTGTGTAAATCAAGTTTAAAGTTTTCATAAATACATTGTATTGCTATTTTAAATAAATAAGATTTTTTATATATGTTATTACATTTTATTGATATATATATATATATAAATATATAAAAGTAATGCATTAGTGTATATGTTATGCATATTGAGTATACATTGTATAATTTATATGAATAATAAACTTATATAGGATACATACATTATAGACAATACTAAAATGAAAAATATATATATAATGATAAATTATGCACAATACTAAAATGAATATACATAACTAAATATATATATATGATAAATAATATAAATTATGCACAATACTAAAATGAATATATATATAACTAAATATAAAATGAATATATATATATATATATATAACGATAAATAATATAAATTATGCACAATACTAAAATGAATATACATAACTAAATATATAATGATGTAATTCTAAAAAGACAGCGATGTATTTCTAAAAAGAATGCAACCTGTCAAAATTCTAATATTTCATAACAAAAGCGCCACCTATACACTAATACATCATATAATAATCTTTGATTCAGTCTTTAAATTTTTAAATTTGATCATATAATCTCGTAAAAATATGCATTTTGCGAAGGTTACGAATAAATTTAATAATTTTAAAATATTTATTGTATTTACTTTTTTATAGGTATTTTAAAATACTTCTTTTTATATCTTTTATTTTACGTAAACACACCATTTTGGTACCATTTTAAAGATAATATTTCAAATATTATAAATAAATCATAATAAAAAAATCTCAGAATTATTTTTTTTCGTTATTTTTACAAGTGCCGGGTGCCCTTAATAAGCTTGACTCATTTTTATTTGAATTATACAATAATGTCACAATATCAATATGTGTATCAAATGATTATATATACATCTGATTATATTAATTCACTTTATATCAATTTACTAATTAATAAAGAATATAATTACAAATAAAACTATATTTTCAGATGTTTCTAAATCTTTTTATACTTTAAATAACTTATTTTATTTAGACACATTTAGAATAAGGTGTATTTTTGTAATAATAAAATATAAATATATATATATATATAAATATATATATATATAAATATATATATATATATATCTAGAATATAATATATATATAACATTGATGAATAATATAACTTATAATATTATAACATATACTCTTTGTATACTATAAGTTCTCTTATTAGGTACATTACTGTTCATACTATATATTAATTATTTACTATACATTATTAATTATATTAATTAACATATATTGTTTTTGCTGATTATATAACGATTATTTTATAACGATGTATCTAAACGTTCAATAAATGAATTAATAATTGAAATATGTAGATTATTTAATAAAATACCATTATTATTTTACAAAAATAAAGTAATAATTAATAAACAACAAAATAATTTAATATTATGTTGGTTGAAGAACAGTAGGTCGTTACTGATTAGTTAATTACTGAGTAGAGAGATTGCTTCATTGTTTAATTTTAAATAGTTAATTGATAGAGAATATGGAGGAACTATGTGTTTAACTACTACTGTTCTAGTAAACGAGAGCGTCGTTTTTATTGTAGAAGAGTGATAGTATATTTTGATTCATCAGGGTAATATATATATATATATATATATATATATACTAGCCGTACCCGACCCAGCGTTACCCGGTTTAGATTATTTACCAATCTATTATCTATTATTTATTAATTATAGCTATTATTTATTCTGCATTGCTAATTTTATTCTAGCTAATATTTACTAATTCTGTATCCGAATAAGATTTATTATTTTTTAAGATTTATTTGTAAAATCTATGGTATAAAGTATTATATTGTTAAGAGATTGATATGGGTTTTGTATATGAGCTTTATTACTAAACGAACACATTAGACTTGATTGCCATGAAGCGTGTACTCGAAGGCTAGTTGTGCTTATAATGGTTGTGATCGAAGTGGCAATATTATACTGGCTAATTCGGGATGCAAGTGCAGTCATACGCATTGTATGCGTCGCCCTAATTAGCCAGACGGTAAACCTATTATGTAATTATCGGTGAACTATATATCGGACGCATACGGAAAGTTCCAAACATAACATAAAGTACACAAAATATATTTACAAAATATGTCAACACATACCCGTGAGGCGGGGTTTCAATTGAAAACCTATATGCGCGGATCCCGCGAAATAAAATTCTCTCTACTCCAGATGAAAAAATCCTCCCATTTTACCAAACTCGTCAAATTTTCAACTGAGTTCTCTTTTTGAAAACTTCTTTGACAATTAAATTGCAAGCATTAATAATATTATTTGCGCATCTACTCCATGCATACTCAATCCTTATATAATCCCAATATATATTACCAATCATATTGACTTATTAAG
This sequence comes from Osedax fenrisi, assembly GCA_964019155.1. Lineage (NCBI taxonomy): Eukaryota > Metazoa > Annelida > Polychaeta > Sabellida > Siboglinidae > Osedax > Osedax fenrisi. The sequence goes on along the minus strand of OZ025244.1, from coordinate 29,332,686 downwards.
TACATTCACTATCCCTTCACTGTATGAAGTAAATTACCTACTCATGACATCTCACTGTACCTCCTGTTCCCCACTGATCCCCTACCTTTATCATTATATCATACACTTTCGCCCTTATTTTATCTTATTTTCTTGGATATTATTGCGAACTCACTAAACTCTGGTCAAGTGTCACCCTGTCTCAAGACTGCCATAATATCCCCTATTATAAAAAAAACAAAACCTAGACCCATACACATTTAGCAATTATCGCCCGATCTCCCACCTACACTTATTAAGTAAAATATTAGAAAGAATTATTTCCAACTCATCGCCCATTTAAATAAAAATAATCTTTTCGACCCAATTCAAAGCGTTTTTCGTATCTTTTCGGGTCATTCAACCGAAACAGCTATCCTCCGTATTACTGACACAATATTATCTACCTTAAATAGCAATATGTTTTGCCAGCTAATCCTACTTGATCTCTCATCTGATTTTGATACACTGGACCATAACATATTAATCCCGCGACTTACTTTGATGGGTATATCTGGAGTAGCGTTAACATGGTTTACTTCATAACTAACTAACCGAAATATGTCTATTATGATCGACAAATCTTACTCGCCTCTTTCTCCACTTAACCACGGTATTCCCCAAGGACCGTTCTAGGTCCATCCCTCTTTTCTATTTATATCCGCCCTATTGCTGATCTAATTAAGAAATTTCAAAATATTCACTACAATATTTTTGCTGATGATATTCAACTGTTTACCTTTTTCCCTATAAATTCTCATAATACCATTAACTCTGAATTAATCTAGTATGCTAACTCCATAATATTATGGCTCCTCTCCAATAAACTACTAATTAATTCCTCTAAGACTACTTAACATATCTACTTCTGAAACTTCCTTTCCAAACTGTACTCTAAATAACATGATTATTTCTCCTTCTCATTCCTCCAAAATCCTAGGATAAGTATTTGATGACAAATTATTATTTAAGAATCACATATCATCCATTACAAAATCTTCTAACTTTCATCTCTTCAGAATTAAAAAAATACTGACATCACTTTCCAGAAACCTTACTAAAACTATAATAAATTCTCTTGTACTTTCCCGAATTGACTAATATTCCTCCCTACTAAATGTACTTCCTGCTAAAGCTACTTCTCCACTTAATCGGATTATCCGTTACTCAATATGTACTACTTACTGTATAACACGACTGGATCACTCTACTACAATATCTCATCAATCATATCGTATGTGGATACCCTTCTCCCTCAGGTGTAAATTACGCATACTATCAATAAATCAATATATTCTTTCACCCCTAGTTATATCTCTGATCTAATTAAAAAACGTACAATATTACCTTATATTCGTTATCAAAATGCTACTCTACTTATCTCCTAGATCTGTAGTAAAACTTCACTAAATTCTATAGATTTTAAAAATATCGGTCCCCCCCTATGGAATTCCCTCCCTCCTATCATTCGTTCTATTAGATCCCACAAAAGATTTATAAATCTTAATTATTCTTTTTTCTCTACCTCTAATCATTAAACCATCCATCTAATTAATTGTGTCCGTGTTATATTCAATGTATATTATTATTAAATTGTTATCGTATTATTATTATCTTATTATTATTTTATTCTGGCACGAGCGAAGGGGTATCATGAAGGTAATAATTTAAAGATATATATATATATATATATATATATATATATATAATATTTAACATTTAATGCAAGTTGGTAAATTTAGATTATTGCAATTTCCTGATCCAGTCTTATTCTTAAAAAAATATTCTAAACTCGTTGTAATTATTTTTGAACTAGAGCAAATATTATTATCTTTGGATATGTGTGATTTAATTTGTCTGTGCATACTTGCCAACCAGTACATGTCACAATAACATGCAAACTTATTATAACTTATCATTAAATATCTTCTAGATTTCATTATGAATTCTTTAAATAAGATTTTATTATTAGATAGATTTATTGACATAAGTTTCTTATTATTGTTAAACATATTACTATTTATAATAGTTATTTAATTATTTTTCAAATATATCAATTGCAGATTTTTCAATTTTATAAATGCATTATTATGAATATGTGTAATTTTATTTTTTTCTAAATATATATTCCTAAATACATTATTGATAACTTTGTGATCTGTATTATAGAATGCAAATTCATTCAGTATTTTAATAGATTTACGATTGCATTAAAAAATGTCAATGTTGAATCGACGAACTACATAATTTTGTAATATTCCTTGAATATCTACTTGGTCATTTGTACATACTACCTAAAATAGTTTATATTCATATCAATAATATTATCTATTAAATAATATATATATATGTATATATATAAATGATAACATATAATATATGTATTATTATAATCAATATTAGATTAATTATTAAAATAAACTAAGTTTATAGAAATTATTTAATGATCTATTTATTTATTTTCTGTATTTAACATGTCATTAATAATTTATTTGTGGTTGATTTCTAGACAAAGTTTAGCCGATTGACTTTTAAATATTTTTAGATACATAACTCGCTCAATCAAAATACTATAGTATACTAACGTATCAGATATGTATATATTTCTATAAATAGAGTTTTATCTATACGATATAATAAATTAAATAGGTAGGGGTATAGATATAGTGTGACTTAATGTACGATGCGTTATTCGACCGAGATGAATATACGGGTATTCGAGGTGGTCCTTTATTTGACTTTAATTACATCTACATCGACAAACAGGCAGTTTTTTTGGAAAATATATATATATATATATATATATATGTGTGAATAATACATAATCTTAATAATACATACTTCTACTACTGCATTTATCATATATATATATATATATATATATATATATATATATATATATATATATTAAGGATTTTAATAAATATGATTACTAAATAATTAATTACTGTATTCATTTCTATAATTGTATTATTACTACTAAATATAATTAATAAATTATTATAACGTATATTAACAAAATTACATTTATAATAAATATTAAAATTGTTCTCAAATTAATTAAATTTTAAATAATTCAGTTTATTATTAAAAAAAGATGTATTACTTGTTATATAAATATGAATATTAATATCTATAAAATAATATCAATATTAAGTATATTATTTAATGCATCACATGTATTTATTAAAGTATATAGTATATATTATATAATATTAATAAATTATAATAATCTACAAATTATAAAATTATGTATATATATGCTCAATTTCACAGTTGTGGTTATACATTACTCTTATTGCCACGAACATCATGTCGTAGTGGTGGGGTTGGCTTCCTCGTAAAAGCTTCTCAACCTTTACCATGTATATCCATTTCCAATGACTTATCCTACTCTGACTGCCTAACTGTATCGTTCACCCAAAAATACAAATCTATATCCATTACTGTCATTTATAAACCGCCTAAACCAGAATTAGCTTCCTTTCTAAGTGAGTTTAACGATCTTGCTACTGATCTCATAAATTCACCCACATACCACCCTATTATACTTGTTGATTTCAACTATCATTTTAATGCTACCTCAAATCCACATATTATGTTCACTATTTTAACAAATTCATTATCCCTATCACAATATGTAAATTTCCCAACTCATATAAATGGTAATATTATTGATCTTATATTCACAATTTCTCTCCATTCTGACCTCATGGTGAGTAATATTTCTAGACTTGATCTAATTTCAGATCACTTCCTAATCTCATTCAAAACTAACTTTACTATCACTCCTAATCAGAAAACACGTATTACATACATACCCATTAAGAATATTAATTCCATGATATTCTTAGCTGACTTACATTAGGCTTTAGGTGGCTACTGTTAGTCTCCAGTTGTATTAACTTCCATACTATCCCATCTTCTTGATAAACATGCGCCTTCAAAAACTATATCAGTAACTCTACATCCTCATACCCCATGATTTACTTCCCACCTCATGTCCTTGAAACGATTACTTCGTAAATCTGAAAGAATATACATATCCTTGAAATCTTCATCTTCTAGAGTTTCATTCATTAGGCAAGGTAAGGTCTAAAAGTTAGCAATTTCCTATGCCAACTCTAACTATTATACTCAGGTTAGAAATGATCTTACTTCTGATAACCGATACATTTTCAGAATGGCTAATAAGTTGTTATCTCCCCCAAAACCAGCATTATATCTGATTTCTTAAGTTTTTTTCATCCGCCACATATATCTCTCATATATAAACTACTACATGCATCCACTTCGATATCTCCCTCCGATCCTGTTCCACTATCTATTTTTAAACCTAACTCCGATTATCTATGTCCAACTATCTGTAACATCATCTCATATTCCTTAAATTCCTTTACTGTTCCTTCTATTTTTAAACAAGCAATAATCACTCCCATTCTTAAAAACCTTCACTTGATCTCGAATCACTTCTCAATTATCGCCCACTTTCTCAGCTACATTTAGTGAGTACAATTTTGGAAATAGTTATCTCTCGTTAACTAATCTCCTATTTAACCGCTAATAATCTCCATATTCCTCAAAAAAGTGGTTTTAGCAGAGGACACTCTACAGAAACAACACTACTTTTTAATTGCTGTCAACTTGTAATGCTGGACATATCCAGTGCTTTCGATACGCTTGATCACCAAATTCTACTGTCCCATCTACACCTGCTTGGAATTAGATACCTTTCCCTCTCATAGTTTACTCCATATCTATCTGACCGTAGTAGCAGTGTTAAAATATACGATTCTTTTTCTTCCCCTTCTCCTATGATGTTCCCCAGGGATACTCGGTCCTTCACTTTTCTTTATTTATTTATATCCACTACCATCCATAATATCTAAATATCTATTACCATATATATCCTTATGACATACAACTATATATGTTTCTTCAAAATAATTCATTAGCGGGTCTCAATAAACTACTCTCCAATTGTTCTAATGATATTAAAGAATGGCTTATTTCTATTAACCTTCTCCTTAATACCTCCACAACTATATTGTTGAATATTTCTCCATCACCAACTTACTTCCCTGCTTTATTATTGATAATATTGTAATATCTCCTTCTCCAGTAGCATCCAACATAGGTGTACTTTTTGATTCTACTCTTTCCTTCATTCCTCATATTACTGCCATCACTAAATCTTCAAATTATCATCTATTTAGAATTAGAAAAATACGAAAATGAATTACTATATCTCTTACTAAAACTCTAGTTAATTCCCTTATCCTCTCAAGTATATAATACTGTTCCTCAATCCTTATCAATATTCCCTTATCCTCTCTCCCCTAAATCGAATTATTCATTCATCAATCCGTACAACATATAAACTACGTATTCGAGATCATACCTCTACTTCCTCATACCAACACTTACCTCATTGGTTCCCATTTAACAAACGATCTGATTATCGTATACTATATATTGCTCATTCCTCAATATACTCTTCAAATTTTCCATTATATATTTCTGTATCTCTAGTACAAAGATCTTCTCTTCCTTCACTTAGAAACCATGCATGTCATCTTCTATATACCCCTAGTCTTCGTCCCTCAAAAATGATTATTCGAGCACTGAGATATATTGGTCCTAAACTATGGTATTCACTCACACCCTATATTAGATCCATAAAATAGCATAAAACAGTCATGAAATATATAAAACAATTCATCTCATTATTTATTATTTTAATTATTAATTTCCGTACGGCTTATTCTATTTTATTTTATTATTATTAATGGTATTTATTGTTTACCTACTTTTATTATTTGTATACTATATATACACTTTTGAGAAATAATTTTGAATTTATTTAAGGGCCGGTGTCGTATTGAGGAATATTATGAATTCATAGTATATTAATAACTTTGAAACAATTTTTAAATGAATTTATTTAATAATATTTTATTCTGAATGTCCGAAAACTATAATTGTACTTGTTTATTAAGTTTATAAATTTAGAATTGAACTAATTTATTGTATTCGCATGTAATATAATTTACTCTATTGAATTAATATAAATAATCATAATGTTAAAAAATTAAAATTGGTTTATTTCAATATATTCATAAATAATTAATTATTTCAAAATTTTTTAATTTAATTTTAAAATAAATAAACCCTAAAATAAACCCCAAATGAAATAAATACTATCACAAAAAAATAATTCGATTATATCGTTTAAAATACATTTTTCATTACCAACATATTACTATTTATATAAAATGCTAATTATTTAATATCCAATATTATAATATGCTATCATGACACTGTAAATGTGAATTTAAAAATATTAGGGCGATAATATAAGGGACAAAGTTCATTTGGTATCATATCGATAGTTGGTATCATCTCAATACGACACCGGCGTAACCTTCGTTTTTATTTTTGAGGGAAAATTTGTTTATAATGAAATATTAAAATTTAATTCATTATCTTTAAGATGATGTATACTATATAATATACGATTAAACATAAGCGAAATATATACGAAGTTTAATCATACACCTATTCAAAATGGTGGGTTACCAATATACATAGATACCAATATCTCTGGTATTTTTTGTTGTTGATTTTTTTAAATTTAAATATCTATATCTTTTGAACTCATATATGAATCTGTATACAATTTTCTGAGTATATACCTAATATATGGTTATTATTATATATGTATGTAAACTAACGTAATCTATTATTATTATTATTTGAAAAATAATAAAAATAATTGGTAATAAATTTATTTAAAAATAATTTTAAAATTATAATTAACTTTTCTTTAATTAATAATACATATATTATTTTATGATGTATAATATATAATGTCCTAAATATTTAGAGATGAATGTTATCTAGATAATTAAAAAAAATTTATAAAAAATACTAATAAATAGAAAAGATATAGCCTATTAAAAATAGCTATTTTTCTCTATCTTTTACATGTAAACGCCGGCAAAGTTACACCGGCCCTTAAGTGTTTAAATGAACTTTCAATCAATCAATCAATATATAATATTATGTTAATGCATTGTAAGGTAATATAAACATTACTTATGTCTATATATTTTCAGCTATATTAATTGATTATTTATCATGTGCAAATTTTAAATAATTCATTTTTTTTTTAAATTATTTATTACTCGTTATGTATAGCAATAAATATTCACTTTTTAGTCACATTCCTAGAATATATATATATGCATACAAATATATACACACACATATATATATATATATATATATATATATATATATATATATATATATATATGTATATATATGAGTCTAGCCTATATATACGCATCGCTCATGGACTTATCAAACTGGATCGGGTAGATATTTGATAGGTTAGTTATTTTAAGACATTTAAAATATTAATAACATAGGTTATAAATATAGATTTTTTATTTTTATATTTGTTATGATTAAATAGGGTATTTTTTGAAGCTGGCATATATATTTTTAAATATTGTAGTTATAATAATATCGATTATTATATCAGTAAATGGAATTTGAGGAGATATTGGCCTATTAATAGAAATGATCATTAAAATAATAGTATTACTATTTTAATATTGATAACATAAAAATATTCCTGTAGTCATGGCATCTCCCTGTAATAGATTTGATCAATTGAAAAAATCTTTAAAGTGGCTTCCAAAATATATGATAAAATTTTATGAAGTATATTGAAATTTAATCATTTGAAATAACGTTGATATACATATGTACATATGATATTTAAATATGTGTACTCATATATATGTAGCATGACGTAAACCGCGTCACTCCGTGTATGAAGAAGAGTGTTTTAATTCGTAATCTTTATTCGATAAACCTATTACATAAATATATAAAATTAAAACAATAACATATAACATACGTGTGTGGTACGTACCGTATATGTCCGGGTTATTACTGCTAGCGTATATGCTATAGCAATCGCAAAGGTAAATGATATAGCATTATATATTTAAATTAAACAGTGGCCAATCGTGTTCACTGTAGCGAGACGTTGGCATGCGTAACGTACTTCAGTGGGTATAATTATCCGATAAGGTTGAGCGACCGGTATGGTATCAACCGTTCTAATCTTATGTTATCCTACTCTTGCCCAGCCTAATGGTTCCCTTTTAGTTATAAATAACTCTCTATGTTCCTCTATTATATCCTATAACTTTTCTCTCATTTCCTTTATCTCACATCCTATATGAACCTTAATCGCATTTATTTCTATTCCCTCTACCCCTTCCCCATACTTGCCCATATATTTTCTGATTATACTCATCCCAATTAAACACTTCCCCTTATTTGAAACTATAAACCCCATTCCTTTAACCATCTTCCCCCTTAATTCAATATCTATAAGTATATTCCCACGATGTATTATCTTTGAATATTCTTTTTTCCACAATATTGCCCCGATGCCATAGTTTGAATCATCCGTGGTCAAGTATGTTTTCATGTCCATGCTGAATGTTTTTAATATGCTCGTGGATCTAAATTCTTCTTTGATTTTCAAAAAGCTTTTATTTTGAAAATCGCTCCATACCCACGGTACATCCTTTTTTAATAGCATACGAATTGGTGCACTATATTCTGCTATATTTTTGCTAAATCTAGCGTATCCCGCCGCTGTCACCTTGTTATATCAGGAATTTAGCACTAACCTAGTGGCTGAATATCACAGATATATCGATAAGTTCATATTGATTAATATAAGGAAGTGGGCGTATTTTACGAGTGTTTATATATATTCATAGTTAGTGATAATTGATAAAACCTGGTTATTACATGGTTACTACGGATATTTACAATAACATATATAACTTACTCGCTTAATACTCGCTTTTAACCATCTTAACCCTTAATTCAATATCTATACGTATATTCCCACGATTTATTACCTTTAACCCATTTGCAGCGTTTAGTTCTAAATTAGGATATGTTGATATCTCTAGACCAAGTCTTTTCACTACTTCTTCAGATAGAATAGAAACTTGACTCCCCATATAGACAAGACAATCTATTTCTAAATATCCAATTTTTACCCTTGTTGTTGGATAAGTTCCGATCAACCAGGTCTTACTCTCATAAACTCCCCTCTCAGTCACTTGACCTACTGAGATGGGTGACCATTTAAAGCTGTATTCCTACACAATCGCGATGTGTGCCCTACTCTACCACATTTGTAACATCTAACCATCGGTCTACCCACATTTACGTGTCTCTCACCCTGTCTATCACCACTATCCATTATCATACTTTCTAACCCGATTACATAACCTTTTAATTTTATCTCTATCATTACAATCTACCTTATCTACCTTTACCTCTCTAATCTCATATCCACCTCTTCCCTCCTCACTAACTGACTCAAATAATCATGCCCTCTCCCGTACCTGACTAAATGTCTTCAGATAACCTGTTAATAATAACTCCCTCCTTAGCCTCGGATCCCAAACATTACTTTTGACCACCATTAACGATTCCCAACCGTCCACATCCTCCGTTAACTCTAACCCCAATCTTAGCATCCCATCCGCGAAAGAAGTAATACATTCCTCCTCACCTTGTATCCTTTCTACCATTACTCTTAACCTCTCCCCTCGTGCCCTCTTTTGCGTACACCTATTCCTTAATCCCTTACAAATCACCTCCTTACTTAACAGACCCTCGCCTAGCATTGGTAATTATATCTTAGCGCCACCCCATATGTGATATAATATATAGCCAGCCGCCTCCTCCCCACTATATCTTAACAATTTTACGCATTCCTTGGCCATATAAATCCATTCATTAACATCTATACCATAATTAAAATATAATAGTTTAACATAACTTAAATCCCTCTTTGGGGGTCTACCTACGGGTTTGTGGACTTATATTCGGTCATGATATTATCAATACCCGGAAAACAATCACTTACTAATAATAAGCAAGTTATATATATCGTAAATTAGTTTCCGGGACGGATCAAACAATGTGAATTATTAGTAAGGTAAATATTTCGTACCAAAAAACCAAAAAAAAGAAAACTACACAACTATTATACGATACAATACACGAACCGGTATGAAGTTGATTAATCAGGTTGCACCGGTTTGGTGCGCCAAGTATAGTATATTCACAAGTCGACGTTCGCGTATTACCGTCTGACAGACGGCGTCTGTAGTCGTCGTTCACGTAACACCGTCTACCCCCGGGTTCCAGATATGCGTATTCGGGGCGTCAATATACAGTTTATTAAAGATAAACGAAGATACCGCTGTCACCAATGAAGCACGAGGTAAGCCGCGTCACTCCGTGTATGAAGAAGAGTGTTTTAATTCGTAATATTTATTCGATAAACATATTACATAAATATATAAACATTATAACAATAACATATAACATACGTGTGTGGTACATACAGTATATACCCGGTTCTTAATGCTAGCGTATATGCTATAACAATCACAAAGTTAATTGATATAGCATTATATATTTAAATTAAACATTCGCCATCGTGTTTACTGTAGTGAGACGTTAGCATGCGTAACGTTACGCATGACGTGCATTGCTATCCTATAATAGTTGTGTATTAAAAGTAATTTATTTAGCCGTTTAATAAATTACTATTAATACACAACTATTATAGGATAGCAATGCACGTCATGCATTCACATTTCTACATATTTGTATATAAATATATATATATATATATATATATATATATATATATATATTACTTATACTAGATGGCCGGGGCCCGGCTTCGCCCGTGTTCGATCGTATGGTTCACTTGGTGATGTAATGCAGCTAGGTATATAGGTAAGGTTCACTTGATGATGTAGGCAGCTAGGTATATAGGTATATAGTATACATATATATGTAATGCAACTAAAAAAAGTATATGCATTTATAGGCTCACTCTGGAAGTAGTGCAGCTAAAAAACCTACACAAATTAAAACTTAACCCAACCTAACCACAACTGTGAAAATAACAATATAAATGAATATGTTTTTATAGGCTCACTCAGGAAGTAATACAGCTAAAAAAAACCACCAATATTAAAACTTAATCCAATTAACAACAACAATGAAAATAACTAATACTCCAAATATCAATGACAACACACACACACATATATCACTATACTTTTATAGGCTCACTCTGGAAGTAGTGCAGCTAAAAAACCTACACAAATTAAAACTTAACCCAACCCAACCACAACTGTGAAAATAACAATATAAATGAATATGTTTTTATAGGCTCACTCCAGAAGTAATGCAGCTAAAAAAACCTATGCAAATTAAAACTTAACCCAACCTAACCACAACTGTGAAAATATCCTTATATAGGCTCACTCAGGAAGTAATGCAGCTAAAAAAAACCTACACAAATTAAAACTTAACCCAACCTATCCACAAATGTGAAAATAACTAATTCTCAAAATATCACTGAAGACACACACACATATATTATAATTTTGTAGGTCCACTCGGTAAGTAATGCAGCTAAAAAAACTACAAATATTAAAACTTAACCCAACCTAACCACAAGAGTTAAAATAACAATATAAATAGATATACTTGTATAGGATCACACGGGAAGTAATGCATCTAAAAAAACTACAAATATTAAAACTTAACCCAACCTAACCAAAACTTTGAAAATAAATAAAATTCAAAATATCAATGACCACACACATACATATATCAATATGCGTTTATAGGCTAAATCGTGAAGTAATGAAGCTAAACAAAACTTACACAAATTAAATCTTAACCCAACCTAACCACAACTGTGCAAATATACTTGTATAGGCTAATTCGTGAAGTAATGCAGCTAAAAAAAACTTACACAAATTAAAACTTAACCCAACCTAACCACAACAGTTAAAATAACAATATAAATAAATATACTTGTATAGGATCACACGGGAAGTAATGAATCTAAAAAAAACTACAAATATTAAAACTTAACCCAACCTAACCAAAACTTTGAAAATAAATAAAATTCAAAATATCAATGACCACACACATACATATATCAATATGCGTTTATAGGCTCACTCGGTAAGTAATGCAGATAAAAAAAACCTATACAAATTAAAACTTAACCCAACCTAACCACAACTGTGAAAATAACAATATAAATGAATATGCTTGTATAGGCTCACACGGGAAGTAATGCAGCTAACAAAAATCTACCAATATTAAAACTTAACCCAACCTAAACACAACAGTGACAATAAATATAACTAAAAATATCAATTACACATACACAATGTAATAAAATCAGAAAAATCATGAAAATATTAATAATAGGGTTTCCATCTCTGTTTTAATATTTCGCCAAATGTCATCATATATATGATCAATGAAAAAAATATAGATTTTAGAAAAAATATTTTTTTATAAATCTATATTTTTTCATTGATATATATGATGACATTTGGCGAAATATTAAAACAGAGATTGAAACCCTATTATTAATATGTTCATGATTTTTCTGATTTTATTACATGTATTTTCGTACTCCTAATCTGATGAATTCATAATTTATAAAAAATGTTTACGGAAGTCGGTCAAATAGACTATTCTAAAATCATGTATTTTTCACTTTTTCGGCCGTAGCTCGAAGAATATTAAACATAAGAAGTCACAATTTATCAAAGTATATTCTATTTTAATTAACTATTTAATAAAGTTAAAATTATTGAAATCGAATAATTATTGTAGATTTTGATTTTTTACATCACCTATGTTTAATAATTTATGTTTACATGGCGTAGATAGGAAATAATTAATATAAACTCGTAACGTAAAAAATATTAACTCGATTTTACTCGTTCGTGAACTTTTTCTCAATAATACGGGTAAATAAATTCAGATTTACCAATTGTTATTTTTATATTCAAACCGGATGTTGGAGTTCGTAAATCTATGTAATGTATTCGAAATTAAAGAAACTCATTTTTACGAAATTATTTACGATAAAATTCTCCACGATAATGTTTGTTATTAAAAATTTGCGTCGAATTTAAATTTTTCGATTACGTAAATAGATTAAAAAATGACACTATTTAACGATTATTGGTATCGCGTGAATACATATTCAAAAAAGTAAATCATTCATGTTACCCCGCTGCCCCACTTTATCTCCCGATGTTTTCCTTACGGTTTCCTTACGGGGAATTTAATTATTTGAATTTATATAAAATATTAAATATTAAATTTTAACGACAAAAACCCAAAATACTACCAGAAATATATCCCGTAGATGAAAATGAGTGTGCACATACTATGTATTCGTAAATATATTTCGGGTAGCTAACCTCATATATATACATTGGTAAAAACAAATTTCAAATCGAGCATTATTTGAATTTAAGTATACACTTTGTTGAGATTTTTGACGGAAAAAGACTTTTATGGGAAAGAGATTTTGAAAAATTTTGAAATAAAATCACACCTCAATTTAAAAAAATTATTTCCTATCCGTTAAGGTCGAGGTGAGGACGGCTCGGCCTGCGGCCTCGGCGTACGAGCCCGCCGCGCACTATCTACATTAAAGTATGTTTAGAGAAATATATATATAGATACATTATTATTATAGTATATATATACTTCAACTTAGCTATATACAATTATAATATACAATTACAATGTTAATAACAATTTGATTTAATATTAATCAATTATAATTAAGGGATATAACGAACTATAATTATAGTTAAATAAATAAATTAAAATATTCAATTACAAATTTATAAATTAAATCAAGAAATATTTATAAACGTATATATATATATATATGTATTAACTTAAACATTTATAACATAAATATGAAAAACAGTAATAATATATACATCTTTTTAATTATAATAGTATTAGTATCATCATACAATGGAGAGGTATTTATAAATTATGATATTATATAATACACACATACACACACGCACACACACATATATATATATATATATATATATATATATATATATATATATATATATATATATATATATATATATTATGTATATATTATTAATACGTTATATTATAAGTATTAGTTTACTATTATACTATATTATAATTAACTTATATTTTATTGTATACCTGTATGTATATGTAGGCATATTCCATAATTATCCTACGCTGCATATATTATAATGGATAAGCACTCGTATCCGTGTATATAAGTTTATTATTCAGCAATTGCCATATATAACAATTACATTAATACATACCCGAGAACATTCCATAGAGCGCATACTTCGTTTGCGTGTGCCTGGAATAAATACAACCATGCTTTATAGTTGGAGGATATGCATATATATATAGATAGAATGGGTATATACTATATAACGTATATATAATAGATATCATTACACCCCCCTTTACGGGTGGTAATGTATACCGGTATAGCGTATTTGCGATCCGTCCGGAACAAAACGCTATCGTATATACAGGAGTGATATGTTCATCGTAAGCATAGAGAACGAAGTAATAGAGAGGAAGCTTATATAAATTCAAAATTATGGCCAGGATATCGGTCCCTATCGGCAGATGTACGCACCATATAGTTGTACCGTAAACAAATACCAAGGACTAAATGTCCTTGCAAATATGTTTGTCTTTATTATTTTGATTTTTTTTAATTTGAAATTATTTAAATATATTATTTATAAATGTATTAAATTCAATAGTTATTTTTTGTTATTTGTTATTTTTATTTGGTGGAGTCCTTTCATCCCATCCAGGAACTTAGATGAAGTTTTCACTTATAACCATATATGGCTCTAATGTCCCTTCGAAGCCGCTCTCATGTTAAGGCATCCATGGTTTTAACGAGAGCCGATCATTTATTTATACACAATTATATAAGATCACTTCTAAATAATATTTTAAGACCCATTTTATAAAATTAATTAATGGTCCGGACGAGGCTCGAACCCGTGTCCTACTGCTTGTGTGTCTGACGCCTTAGCCACTGAGCCATACAGGCAGTTATTTGACAAAACTATCATAACTACTTTACAAATTTGGATATTATGAATAAACTGGTTAGTTTTATATTATTCAACAGTAGTTTATAATACGTAAAATAGATAACATAATCTAAATTTTAAAATAAATTCATTTTAAATGCGATTTATAATTAATAGAATATGAATATATTGAATACAGCAATTATTATTATACGATAATTATATTTTAATGCATGCTTAATATCAGTATATTTATTTTTAACAATATTTATAAATGTCAACCTTAAATACTATTTAAAATAAACGTTACATAGACACTTTCAAATCGTAATTAATTTATTAACTCTAGTAGTCATTTTTAATAATATTATCGTATTTATAATTATTTTAAACAACATAAACACTGATATATACACTGTATATATCATATACTGTGCATTAATAAATACAATACTTTATTATATGTGCGTTACTTTTTAAATTAATAAATAAAAAACTAAATAAGTTATTTGTTTTTAAATAACATTGTTATTATATTTGTCAAATATTAATCATTTAACTACTTTTGAAATGTAATATTATATTACATATATTAAATATAGGTTATAAATGTTATAAACTATTTGGAGTATAATATACTCAGTATATGGATGACAACCACACTAAATTATAATAAAATATAGTTAGCATTATTTTTTAAACTATGAAATAAAAAACATAAACACCCAAATATGTATAATTATATAAATAATAATGTAATGAATATATAATATATATTATTATAATAATTATATTATATTCAATTTAAGATTTTTTAGAAACCTAAAATTTAAAAATATGTATATTTATGTATCCATATAAATTTCTTACAATAACACGTCTTATATTTGTTCCCAAATCGCTTGTCTATATTTATATTAATCTGATTCCGTGTGCCCATCAGTACATATTATATTTAGCCTATTATATTGTATATAAATTACCCTATGGCAAGTTAATTTATCAAAGTAGATACACAATCTATGTATTTAATTATTAAGTTAATACAAATGTATTATCTAAATAAATATAATAATTGTACTTGTCTATAATCAATTAATAATTTTACTTACATATAATCACAAGTATTATAAAGTAGAATCAGTGATGGGCACTGATCCTTTTTTCCTGGATCGGCGATTCCGATCCTCTATTTATTCTCTTATGCGATCCTTTTCCCGATCCCGATCCTACATTCGTTACCCGATTCTTTGCAGATCCCGATCCTCTCTTTATAACCCGATCCCGATCCGGATCGGATCGCCGATCAATGATCGCGATCCTGACAAACACTGAGTAGAGTATATAGTAATTTTTAAACAAATTACTATTACAAATATATTCTTTCTTATTAAAATATTAATAATCAGCTTTAAATATAAATTAATTATCACTTTTTAAATATAAATGTCATATATTTACATTTAAATAATATACTGTAGAGTTAGTAAGTTAATTAGAATGATTTCACTATAATAATTATTATTATTAATGCGGAGTTATAACTTCACATATACCCACAATAATTCTTTCATTTCACATAGTTATAATGTATTTTTTACAACTCATGTCACTTATATTATAACTTCAATATAAATAGAAATCGCTAAATAATGAAATTATTCCATTTCTTTAATGATTATATAAAATTGTTGTTATCATTTTAGAATCTATACCATCTACCGGGATAATAAATTGTAAATTTAAATATTAATTTACTATTTATGTTTCTGTTTATATACAATATAAAGATTTATCTTATATTTATATTTGATTAAAATAATTATAACTAAATGATATATCTTTGATACTATACTAGTATATTAAATATTATATTAATATACAATACTACACTACATTTACATCATACGTGACAGTACACGACACGTCATATCACTCTGAACCCATCATCAATGAGTTCCAGGATGAGGCGTTATGCATGCACAAGATTAAGCAAAAGAACATAATACATTTTATATGGGTAAGCAGGTAACCCAAAATGGGGCCGTACCCTGGGTTATACTACCCTAAATGACGCACGGAGATCTGCTCAGATACATTATGAATGAGAAAAATGTTAGTTCTCATAATTAACTAAAAGTGGTATATGTACATTGTAATTAAACTGTTTAAATCTGTTTAAACTGAATATATACTGATAGATACTATAATAATATGATAGTTACCACCCACTTTTAACTGACATATCCACAAATAAACAGACCCCCACTATTAAAGAACTGATAACATTCGGCATACAAATAACTTAATACATGAAGTTCCTGACCAACTTGAAGTACATTCACATGATCTCGCAGCTCGTAACTATATGTTAGTCACCGTAATAACTAGGGGGGGCGGTGGATTACTGTTGTATCTAGTTATTTAGCTGCGATAGTTAAATACTAGGCGTTGTATTCTATATTGATAATCACTAATATGGAATGGATAATGTTTATTATTGTATATATCTTTTTATATTAAATTATATAGAAACTGGTACTAATACATTATTTAATACCAACATATTGATCTATTTATTTTATATTTGTAATTTAATTATATATTCAATAATTTATTTTATATAAGATTATTGTAAATAAATAAATAATTGTAAAGATTATTAATTAAAATGTATTATCAAACGATTATTTGATTTCATCTATATTCGATTTTATAATTTAACAAAATTAGCGTGCTATATGATTATAATTTTATTTATGATGTAAATTAGTTTTAATAAATGTATTTAAGTAAAATGCTAATATTATCATAATAAAGGACTTTAATTGATACAGCAAATATATGCAGACATTACTTTATCATGTACATCACATTGGGTATATAAAACAGTTCATTATTATTAATATTTATTTGTGTACCTATTAAACATTAATATACATATACAACTGCCTGTGTGGCTCAGTGGCTAAGGCGTCAGACACACAAGCAGTAGGGCACGGGTTCGACCCTCGTCCGGACCATTAATTAATTTTATAAAATGGGTCTTAAAATATTATTTAGTGATCTTATATAAATTATTAAGTGATCTTATATAATTGTGTATAAATAAATGATCGGCTCTCGTTAAAACCATGGATGCCTTAACATGAGAGCGGCTTCGAAGGGACATTAGAGCCATATATGGTTATAAGTGAAAACTTCATCTAAGTTCCTGGATGGGATGAAAGGACTCCACCAAATAAAAATAACAATAACAATAACAATAACAATTATATACAAACCATATTTATGGGAAGACAAATTGGCTCCGAAATATCTAAAGGTACTGATGTCCGATGCATGTTCATCAGTAATTACAGCTACACAAATCAGAGTCATCTCTTCAGTTTATTAATAATCGAGGTTATAAATAATATTAGATTTCATGATATTGAACCTATACAAAATAATAGTAATTATTTATAGTTATATATGTACATATATTATATATATATATAGTAGTGAAATATTATATTACTTGCATAATTTAATTCTATAGAATTATTTGTAAAATAAAACTGGACTATATGTTATCGTTTATAATTGTTATATTACTTATTTACATTATATAATTTATTACATATTGAATTATAGTTATCTTCAATTATAATATAATCTTATAGAATTAATCATTAGAACAAACAAATATGTTCTTTCTCTTTGATAATATAATATTATATATGAACAAATTTTAATTTAAGTATATGAAGTATATAAGTATATGAATTAAGGTATAAAACATGTGTCATTTATATAAATATTAAATATTAGAAATACAAAATAAAATGTTCATAATATTTAACAATAAAACGCTAGGTTACATTATTTGTATATATTTAAAATTGATTGTCAATATAATATATATATATATATATATATATCAGATTAAATATATATATAAATAATTTAAAGAATTTAGTGTATATCGCAATTATACCCTATATAGGGTCGATAGTATATACTATCGATCACAATACCCACATATATGTCCAAATTAGAATAAATTGGATTTCACACCAAAAATAACAGCCTGATATCAGGCTATACAAATTAGATATTATTTATTCATTTTAAAACTTTTACCCGATATCTGACAAGTCAAAGATTTAATAGGTAATTTATATATAACCGCATACACAAGGTGTGTGTTGACCATCGATATTAAGAAAGTGGATAAGCAATTGAATGTAATATATGGCACTATTCGCTACGGGCACTGCAGTCGAAACCCACTATCTGGCCCACTATCTGGCCCACTACTTTTTATTTATAATAATATTTATTTATACATATATATATATATATATATATATTGATAATTACTACCAATTTTAATGTACTTTCTATACTAAAAATAAAATTATATATTTAAAATACATCATATCATTATTCCTCGTAATATTGTGTATTTAAAGTAAAGATATCATACTATATTATTGATATTTATATTCTAAATCCATTGATATAGATATAAGTCATTTTAATCTATTTTGACGAAAAGCCTACTGTTTTAATATTTGACATAATATGGCTAATATCCAATCAAAATCACTGATACCATTTTGTTAATTTATCGATAAAAGTTCCATTCGCGTATCTATCTTTTACATGAATTACGTACGTCAATTGCTTATCCACTTTCTTTATATCGACCTATTCGAAATCTCTGTAACCTTTCACACCGAAACTGCCTAATATTTATATGTCGCGATATCTGGCTGTTATTTTTGGTATGACACCATCTTAAATCATTTAAATTTACATGGCAAATTATTTTATAATATAGGAATTCTAATTGCATAATAAGTGTATTTTTCATATATGTCATATATGATAGCCATTATTTAGAACTAACGTAATGCAGTCATATATAATGATTATGGAATTATTATTTATTATATTAATTGATATTTAATGTATTGTTTGGTAATAAAAACGTAGGTCTCAATAACTTTCCCTCCTCAATATTTAATTATATTTTAGCAGAATATATAATATAAATATATAAATTCTACTATATAAATAACTATAAAATAGATATAATTATAATTAATAAGTCAGTTATGTTCGGTATTTCATTATTCTGCTAATCAATAGTATGGTTTTGATTTAAGTTATAATTCTGTTTTGTATAATAGAGAATTATATAAAATTGAATTAATGTAATGTCCGAATAATTTAATCTACTTATTATTTACTAACATCAGTAATATGTTCTATTTCATTAATATTTATAGCAGTAAATTGTAAGTATTTTATTTTAATATTATTGTTTATTGATTTCAAATAATTCATTAAAATATTTTATAGCATTATATATATATATTTTAACTTATTAATATATTATAAGGAGTAATGTTTATTTTTATTTACAGATAAGATTCTCAATATCAATATGACATTTGAAAGATTTTAAGAACTAACAGTGGATACTACTTCGTGAGAAGAGACTGAATTTGGATAATGAATATGATCTGCCTAAGTTACATAATAAATAATTGTAATAAAATAAATGTACTTCTAATTTAAATTACTATTTTTTATATTATTTATAAATAAATTATATAATATTTTTACAATTTATGTATCATTAAAAATAAATAATACAAACATGTTTTGGATATGCATTATGGGCTAATTTACATCTCTTTGTAGTATAGTAAAAATTATTTGCGGAGAATTGTTTGCTACATATCATATCATAAGGTTTAATGTTATGAATATTGATTCCAATTGAATTTGTCCAAATATGTTGTCTTCAAATAGAACGTGGAAATCTAATTCATTTAACATATTAATTATTTATAATTACTGAAATACATGTAACAATTATATCATTATATATATATATATATATTATAATACTATATTATACATAACATTCAAAATAATAACTTAAGGAATAAATAATTTACGATATATATATATCATATACAATATATTACACTTAATGTAATATTTAATCTTGTACTAAAATTATTAATTTACAATATATTTATAATTTATGAAATATTTAATCTTATATCACAATAATTAATTTAGAATATATTTAAATATTAATAAGTATATATTTAATAATTTGACAAAATAAAAGTATATTTTCCAAACATTACGATATAAATGCATATTTTTTTTTTTAATATTACAAAATGTATATTAAATTAAATATTTAAATAATTTATTAAAATAATATAGTATTGATATTGTAAGATATACATATATACAGATAATGAATACATATAAAGTTTTTCGTTCTCTATTTATAAAGTGTATATTAATTTAATATACCACATAATATAATTTAGAATATTACATTAAAAATCATGAAATATATAATTCAATTCTTTCTCTTTTTTTATATAAAATATACCATATAATATTATTTAGAATTTAACATTTTAAATCAATTTAGATATACCAGGGAGATATCCATGGATATACTTAATAATAATATTATTATATAATTATATATAATTTGAATTGTATGATATTATTTCTTATAAATTATGTAATATAATTTACACTTTTTTATTTAAAATCAATTTCAAATATAATTATTAATAATTAACATACAATTATATGTGAAAACTAATATATTATTTACACTATGTAACATTTATATTAAATATACCACATCATATTAGTATATTATATGCACATATTATTATAAATAGTGATGATATTATTTCTTATAAATTATATAATATAATTTAGAATTTTACATTCAAAATCAAGAAATATATAATGCTATTCGTACTATATTTGTAGATTATATATGAAATATACTATATAGTATTATTTAGAATTTTACATTCAAAATCAATTTAAATATACTTATTAATAATATATTCAAATACTATTTGAAATAGTGACGATATTTTTCCTAGAATTATATAATAATAATTAAAAATTGTCATTTAAAATCAATTTAAAATATAATTAAGAATAATAATGAATATTAATACAAACAGGTGGTAATTTTTATTCTTTCCAGTTATATATTTTATTATTACAATGAGGTTTAGTACATGAATATACTCTCGGAATTTTGTAATATATATTTATTCAAATAAATTCAAATATATTTATTTAAATTCTAGGATATTTGAAAAAATCATAGAAATGGTATATTTTAAAAAATTTCAAAAATATTTGCAATAATTTATTTATTTCAGTGAATTTGTGGAACACAAATATGAATTATTTTCTATCAACAGGAGAGCTAATATCTAATATATTATTATAGCGAAGCTTATTCTCTATCACTTCGTTATATATTGTCGTCAGTAATGTTAGTGATGCAGGCCTTATGTCGGTTCGGTTACTATGTACGATTCGAAACGAGCTGATGATATCGTAATATATTGGTTCGTTAAGGTATCATATAACGATTTGCACGGTTTGCATGGGTTTTATAGAGTCTATCGAGTACACGAATTCATTGAGACGTAGTACTTTAAGTGCTTATCAAATATGCACATACTATATTAATAACGTAGTTATGTCAAATTTATACAGTCCGAAATGACCTTGTATATGATTACTGTCTACAGTAATTAATATTAAAAATTGTATGAAAATATAAGTTATATATGCTATAATTATGATGTATAACTATTATTTATTATATACTATATGATTATGCAGATAATAATATATTAAACATAATAATATAAGTATAAGGCGCCAGACACCCTGGAAACACAATCTAATATTAATCCGGATTCAATCCGAATCATAGATCTGGATCCAAGTGGAGTATTTAGGCTACTTTGAAATCCGAATTGAATCCGGATTATGATCCAGATTGAATCCGGATTATTATCCGGATTGAATTCGGATTTCAAAGTAGCCTAAATACTCGACTTTGATCCGGATTAATATTGGATTTCCTGGATAATAAACATTGTATTACTGTAATTATAACAAAAAAATCAATAATTTATAATGCTAATTTATATTATATTGTTATCTATATTATGGCTAGATAAGTATACTTATTATAATCTATATTATAATCTATAAATTGATTTTATATCAGTTTTATGTTGGCTATAAACTATAGATCTATAATACTATACTTATTTGTTACATGTATGATATGTCCCCTATATAAACCCTTATATATAAGTATGATCCCTAAATACTTATATGATCTTAATTATTTTATAAGTATTTATAAATATATTGTATTTTATATGTATATATTATAGTTATACATTGTTATATATATAGGTTAAATAAATTGTTTTTAAAAAAAAAACATTTTGTTAATATGATAAATTTAACAAAAAATATTCAATATTTTTTTTTTATTTTAATTAATTTAGATTCAATAGATTTACCTAAATTTAATAAAATAATAAATAATTAAATAATTGGTAATGTTTATAGATACATATTTAATATATTTAATATATTAATATTTAAATACTTCTTGTATACATCTTTAAAAGTAAAACGTTGAAATAAAACAAGCGAACAGATGTGATACAGTTAAAATATAGTATTCGTACTATTATAATAAAGTAAAAGGTTACAATTATTAAAAATAAATTAAATTACCAATTAATTAATTAACTGATCAATTTAATAATATATTATAAATACAAAGTTAAATATATCTTGATTAATTAGTTAAATGATTTAACTAATCATAGATATGGAAGAAGTATATATCAGATTATCACTATTGCTTTAAATTATTGTATTCAATATGTATATAAACATTTCCCCTCATCAAGTTGGATTTGAATTTTTCATTAAATATTGTTGAATACTGTTATGATGCTCTTATGAGGCTATTACTGTTTGCTGGATATATATATATATATATATATATATATATATATATAATGTATACAATTTGACAATTCATATTGTACAATCAAAATTAAATTCGTATAACTTAATCCAGATTGAATCCGTATTGAATCCTGATTACATAATACGGATTGAATCCCTAGTGAACAATCCAAATTCAATCCGGATTACATAATCCGGATTTAATCCGTATTGATAAATCCAAAATAAATCCGTATCACTTAATCCGGATAGAATCCGTATTGAATTTGAATCAAAATACAAGGTTAAATCCGACATTTTATTCGAATACATTCTGGATCTAATCCGTATCAAATAATTATTAAACAAATTTGAGATTATATAATCTCAAATATAATATATATTCGCATATTTAATATATTAAATATACAATAATCTTCATTTATAAAACAGCAAACTTTGTATATTGTAAAAATAATTACTTTGTATATAAAATTATATTTTCGGATCCTATGATTCAAATTTAATCCGGATTAAATCAGGATCCGAATACATTTATCTTGATCCGAAATTAATCCAAATGCAATCTAATACGGATTGAAAAAGTATGTGTTTCCTGGGACACAAGCAGTAGGACACGGGTTCCAGCATCGTCCGTACCATTAATAAATTTTAAAAAATGGGTCTTAAAATATTATTTAGAAGTTATCTTATATAATTGTGTATAAATAAATGATCGACTCTCGTTAAAACCATGGATACATTAACATGAGAGCGGCTTCGAAGGGACATTATAGCCATATATGGTTATAAGTGAAAACTTCATCTAAGTTCCTGGATGGGATGAAAGGACTCCACAAAATAAAAATAACAATAACAAAAAAAAATAACAATAATGTTACCACTAAATGAATATGATATTATTAATGTTATAGTTAATAAATTATCATATTTAAAATTATAATATAATAAATTAATATAACATATTTATGTACAATCATTGATACATTACTAAACAAGTAATTACTTGTATATAATATATAATATATATTTATTACTATTATACTAAATATATTATGTACATTAATCATACTATTATATAATGAATTGTTATTATATATATGTAAACAAATATTATTATAAAATTGCATGTAAATTGAGTATTACATAATTTATTTAATTAATATAAATTAATTTAATAAATGATATATCAAGTTGATAAAATTATGAATTGAAAAATAATAGATTTTATACAATTATCAATAATAATTTTTTAATTATATTATACACAACATTTAATATGTCTAATGATCATGTTTTAGATTTAGATTTTAAACCCGCGTTTATAGTAGGTTTATGGTTAGTTATGTTTATTTGCACATAATATATTAATTAACTCTAACCCACTGACAACCACACTTAGTATTTAAATTTTACATTGTCACTCGAGTAATCAAAATAAAAAGTGTCCAGATTGTATTCATCATAATATTATTATAACTTTAATATTCACAATTATGTATTATAAATTAAATTAGTGTATGTATAATATTACAATTAATAAATTTAATAATATAAAGCTGATTTAAAAGCACATATTCAATTATTGAATAATTCAATATATTAAATTTCAAATTCAATTTGAAATTGTATTTTTTTTTAAATTTAAAATATAGTAACCTATATAAATAATATTAAAAATATTGTATATAATTAACTATTAATTAAATTTACAAATTTATTATTTAAAAATATCATATTAATCACAACACAATATATTATGATTTTAGGACTTGTTCAATGTTAAATAAATTGATTAAAATAATAATTCAAATGATATTTATTTATATCAAATATACTAATAAATGCGCATGCATATTTATTAATCTCATTATTATTGGATACCAGATATTCAAATATAGAGTATGATTCATAAACAAGTATACGTATACCCATAGACTTATACGTAAACCAAACACAAACCCACTCAAAGTATGTGCTATTACCTTATTATCTATCCCATGACCTCGGGTGGTCGTAGGGGCGCCATCATTGCTTTGAAACCACTTTCCGCCATCTACTTCGGTCACCGGCTAGCCTCAGGGTTTCGGCGGAACTCAATTGTGTCCACTCTGAGATATTATGTCCCCACCGCTTCCGCTGACCACCACGTTTGCGGCCTCCTCTTACTGTGCCCTGCATTATTGTTTTTGATAGACCCGATGCTCGTGTACATGACCGTACCATTTCAGCTTTCTCTTCTTAACAGTAGATAGCAACTCTTCATATTGGCCGATTTCCAGTCTTATTCTTCTTTTTACTTCCTCATTGGTAATGTGATCTATGTAGTTTATGTTCAGTAGTCTCCTGAAACACCTCATTTCCATCGCTTGGATTCTTCTCTGTATATCTGCTGCTAACGTCCAGATTTCGCATGCATAAAGAAATGTGGACAGTACTAAAGAGCGAATTAGCCGAATTTTTAATTTTAAGGTCATATTCTTTCTTTCCATATTATTTTTAGCTTTGTAAATATAGCTGTAGCTTGTGCAATTCTGCGTATAATTTCAGGTTTAGAACCGTCTTCGCTTATAGTTGCTCCTATATATATGAATTTCTGAACTTCCTCCACATTTTCATTTTTCACTTGTATGGGGTTAATAATTACTTCTGGATGGTTTGTCATTGTTTTAGTTTTGCCAACATTAATTTCCATACCATAGTCGTCAGATGTCTTCACTAATCTCTCTACTAGTTTTGCAGTTCCTCCTCGCTGCACCTTCAATATCGTCTGCGAATCTGAGATTTGTTATTGACCTGCCTCCTATAGTTACAGAACCAACATGACCATCTAGAGCATCAGTCATTATTTTTTCTAGAAATAGGTTGAACAGGGTGGGAGATAGCAAACATCCTTGTCTTACACAAACAGTTGTCTTGAACCAATCACCAATCGTTCCATCTTTATATACAACGCTAGTGGAATTATTATATAAACCTTTAATAGCACGTAAAATATCATGATCTATATTATAGTTCTTCATAGTGGCCCTAGTGCTTTATACCATACCCGATCAAACGCTTTCTTGAAGTCTATGAATATATGATATAAATACTGTTGATGATGAGTATATTTTTCAGATAACATTCTTAGGTTAAATATATGTTCACTTGTACTTC
Source organism: Osedax fenrisi (assembly GCA_964019155.1). Taxonomy (NCBI): domain Eukaryota; kingdom Metazoa; phylum Annelida; class Polychaeta; order Sabellida; family Siboglinidae; genus Osedax; species Osedax fenrisi. Next base: position 29,305,636 of record OZ025244.1, on the reverse strand, counting down.
TTGTAACCTACACGAAAACCTGTTTGTTCTTCTGCTATAATATTTTCTGCTTGAGGTCTTAGTTTGTTTAATATAACGTTTAGCAGGACTTTACTTGAATGGCTTATGAGACTGATAGTTCGATAATTATTTCATAATTTCAGGTTACCTTTCTTTGGGATAGTTATAATGAGTGATTGTGTCCAAGCCTTTGGCCAAATTCCTGTTATCCATATTCTGTTACAAATAAGTGTAAGTATTTCTATTACCTTTTCACCTTCTGCTTGTACTAATTCACCTGGTATATTATCGTTGCCTGGGGATTTTACCTTATTCAAGGACTAAACTGCCTTTTCAATTTCACTCTTCAGGATTAGCAATGATAATTCTTCGTAATTATTTGTTATTTCCAGTACTTTAGGATTTCCTTTTAATGGTTTGTTGTATAGTTCCTTGCAATACTCTGTCCATCTGTTCATTATATCTTCATTTTCTATTAGACAATTACAATTTGAATCTTGAATAGACCTTGTTACTCCTTTATTTTCACAAGTTAGTTCTTTGACAATTTTAAAAGCTTTCTTGCTATTATTTTTAGCTAAACTATACTCAATATATGAGCATTGGTTTTCAATCCATTTCTCTTTGGCTCTTTTCATTTCTTTTCTGACTTTTTTATTACATCTTCTATACTCCGTACTTGAGTTATTCACTTTCATTTCTTTCTTTAGTTTACGACGTTCATCACATAATTCAAGCAATCTTTCATTCATCCATGATTTTTTAATAGTTCTTACTTTACTAATAGTTTCAGTAGCTGTTTCATATAAAACATTATTAAATTTAATCGTCATTTCATCCACATCAAATTCAGTGTCATTTAGGTTGATTAATGAAATAAATTTTCCACCTATTATTGAATTGAATTAATCTAAAATAGATGGTGATTTCAATTTTTTTAAATCAAATTTAATCCTGTTGAATTTATCTTTTTTAACTCTTTTTAGTTTCAAACGGAATGTCATCATCACTAAATCATGGTCGCTTCCTACGTCTGCGGCTGGGAATGTTCTTGTTTGTTGTAGATTGACACTTGAACGAAATCTTCTCTTAGTTAGAATATAGTCTATTTGATTATGATATGCGTTATTAGGACTATGCCAAGTCCATCTCCGTGATTCTTTATGCTTTCTATATGTATTTGCAATTATTAGTTCATTTGAACTAGAAAATTAAAGCAGTCGTAGGCCTCTATCATTTGTGATTGGGTTGCAGTTTATGTGACAGTTTCCTTCCCATACTTTGTGTGCATCTACACCAACTTTAGAATTCCAATCACCTTGCACAATTAATATGTCCTTCTTTGCCGTATTTTGTATAACATTTTGAATTTTATCATAAAAAGTCTCAATTTCTTGATCACTATATTCTGTGGTCGGGGCTTTCGTAAACTAGAATAATTGTGATATTAAAAGGAGTTGCTTAGAGTCTAAGAAATAGAATTCTGCTAGAAATGGCTTGAAATCCTATAACTGATTTGGTAATATTTTCATGAACGATAATTCCGACACTTTGTTCATGATTATCTTCCATACCACTATATAATACTTTATGTCCTTCAAACGATGAAATTTCACCAGTTCCTTTCCACCTCATTTCGCTTATACCGATAATATGCCAAGTATATCTTTTTAATTCATGAGTTAATTTTCCAGGTCCGTTTAGAGTACGGACATTCCAAGTTCCAATAATCACATTGTTCCTTATACGAATTCCATTGTTACCAGTCGTTAACTTATCACCTCTATCCTGGTTGGTCCTTGTTATCCCGGGCGACGGCCGATCCGGTATGGTATTTATAAGTTGTTTCATTTCATGATGTGTATCTTGGGCAGTAAGTCTAGTGGAGCCCATCCCTCTCTCGACTGTTTATCACCAAGAGTTAATATAAACTTCCGTGTCCCGAATACTTAGCCGTTGGTACATTGAGTACTCCTCCGCCTTGACCGTTAGTTAAACTAGTAACCCGCTCAGTAGTGTAGTATTGACACTACACCCCTCATGTCGTTTAGACCATCAGCTAAAATGGTTTACTGGGATGTGGCACTTGGAGCCAGACACGAGAGGATTTTGGGAGATGGAGAGATGACCAGTAACACTATCCATTCAATGAATGTAGCTGATAGTAATTAAATGTACTACATCACCCAAACTCCCATTACACCCCCTGTGCTATACATAATAGCGGATTATATGCTATCTTAAATTGTATTCATATTCGTGGTTATTATATTTGAATAGAATTTCCTTTTTTTACATTGACAATTATGTTGTATATTTGTTATTAATTTTTATTTTGTAAAACCAAATATAGAACTAAATATTATATATATATATATATATATATATATATATATTAATTAAATATAATATAAAATTCAAAATAATATCTATTGGTAAAAACGTATACCGATTAGATATATTTTAGATTGTCAACCGTTTCTGTATATAATGACTATATATATATATATATATATATATATATATTTATATTATATATATACATAAATTTATATTTAATAGTATACTATATATAAATTAATATTCTTTATAAATTACAATATCATATATATATATATTAATAAACCTACACGAATTCAAGTTAATTGTGTATCACTAATTGATAATATATATATATATATATATACTAATACAAATAAGGATTATGATAATAATTATATACATGTAATCGATATAAGTGATCACTTCCCTATTTCTATCTCAATTTTAAATATGTTCTCTAAGGTCACTCATCCTGTTAATAATTGTAACTCGTATAGATATATAACAAATAATAATATAATTAAACTTACTGATTATCTCAAATTTACAGATTGGGATTATATCTACAAAATTAATGAATCTGATTTGGCATGTAGTACATTTTTATCCTATCTCATTGAAATATTTCATAAATTTTCATTTGTTAAAAAAATAAAATTTGATAATAAAAATAAATTTCCATGGATTGACAAATCAATAAAAAAAGAGTTATTGAAAAAAAATAAACTTTATAATACATTTATTTCTGATTCTTCATTAAATAATAAAAATCGTTATAAAAATCAAAGGAATAAATGTACTAAATTAATCCGTGATTCTGAAATTGCTTATAACTCATAAATGTTAAATTTAAACAGTAACAAATGGAGACATTTAAATAAATTATTGACTGATGGCTCCTCTAAAGTTAACCATTCACCTTTTGATACTACCTCCCATGAAACTGCTTTAATGATTTAATGATTATTTTAGTGAGATTGGATTACAACTTTCCAGTGATATTGAGTCTATGGCTACTATTACAAATTATAAAAAACAAAAGTCTATACCGTCATCTATTTTCTTTCAGCCTACTTCAGTAAATCAGATTTTAGAAATAATAGCAAACTCTAAAAATAGCTTTACACAAGATTTTTACGAAATTAGTATGAGTTATATAAAACTAATAAGTGAATTCATTGTAATTCCCCTAACACATATGTTTAATAAGTGTATCTTAGATGGTTATTTTCCAAATTGTCTTAACATTTCTAAAATCATTGTATTATATAAGAGTAGTAAAAAAGATATATTAGGAAATTATAGACCTATATCTTTGTTACCACAAATTTCAAAGATTTTAGAACAAATAATAAAATCTCGTCTAAATGCCTACATTAATAAACATAATGTATTACACTGTAATCAATTTGATTTCAGGTCAAATAGATCTACTGCTGACGCAATTGATAATTTAAATGATATACTAGTTAACAATTTAGATAACAAGGTTAATTGTCTCGCAGTATCAATTGATTTAAAAAAAGCATTTGATACTTTAAATACGAATATATTATTAAATAAGTTATCTTACTTTGGCATTAGAGGTATAACTCTAGATCTATTATGCAGTTATCTAACAAATATAAAACAATATGTCTGTTATCAGAAATGTAATTCAAATTTCCTAGGTATTAATATAGGTGTTCCACAGGGCTCCGTATTGGGACCATTGTTGTTCTTGATATATATAAATGATATATCTAACGTTATGGACGACAATGGTTGTATCTTATTTGCTGACGACACGACATTAGTATTCGCGGATAAAGATGTATCGATATTGGAGTTAAAAGCTAACAAATATATTGGTTATATTTACTCATGGTTATGTTACAATAAACTATCATTAAATTTAATTAAAACTTCTTATACTATATTTGGTCAACATAAACCTTATGTTTTCAATATTTCATTAAATGGAATTCTTATTAAATGTCAAAATGAATTTAAATTTCTTGGTATTATCATTGATAATAAACTTTCTTGGAAACCGTATATTACTTTATTAGCCTACAATGTATCTAGAATTGTAGCTGCTTTTATAAACTGCGTAATAAAATTAATATCGAATCATTAATTTTATTATATAACGTTCTATTTCACTTTAGATTAAATTATTTTTATTCGTCATGGGGCTCTAATTATAAATCAGTAGTAAACAAAATTATTGTATTACAAAACAAGGTACTTAAATGTATCTATAAACTACCCCAGAGAACTAATATCAACTTCATTTATAAAAGACATAATATATTGAAAATAGTTGACTTAGTTAAAGTCACATTATTAAAAAATACACATTATGCTTTTAATAGAGTCTATAGAACTAAACTATTACAAAAGTTTGTACTTTGTTCAAACAGTCGTACTAGGGCTAAAAATAGATTTATTATACCGAAATGTAGAATTAATATTAGTTGTTATGCTGTACATTATGCAAGTATTCAATTATGGAATAATCTAAGTAACAAATTAAAAATTATAAAACCTATTAAGTTATTTATAAAAAAATTAAAAATTTCATACCTAGCTATTTACTAATTATATTTTATTTTACATGTTTAATGGACTAATGGTGACTATTCAAGCTGATTGATAGAAGTGGAACAGATCCTCAAAGAAATTATTTTTATTTTATTTGTTTTCTTCTATTAAGCTCCGTGATTATTTATTTATTATTATGAATTACTAATATGTAATATCAGATGGATTAACATAGGGATTATATTTCTGATTGTTTGAAACGCTAAATAAATCACTGGGTATTACACTCCTGGGTGTGGGCTACCCATATGGGATTTGGGCAACCCCGAAGCTTCCTTCACTTATATATTCCCTTTGATTATCCTTCTATACACATACATGTTTGAATGTATAATATGTAATTGCATTATTATACAAACACCTCGAAAGTCAATTTGACTATTTTGTTTAGCCATTTATTATTAAAAATCAATTTTTTTGCAATAATAAATTATCCTTATCCTTATACTTATATATATATATGTGTGTGTAGAGGCGCTGCAATAGGGGGAAGGGGGATATGTCGCCCCCCCCCCACCTTAAAATATAAGGGGACCTCCTATGTGTTGGTCCCCCCTACATTTACCACATAATTTCTTTTGATTGGTTGGTCCCCCCTACATACAAAATCGTTCTAGCGCCCCTATATATATGTGTGTAACAAAGTGAAGTTAGTTCGTATTTAACTATATTGACAACCTATTCAATATAAAAATAATAATATAACATAATAACAATATAATAATATGACAATATGTACTAACCCGGTGAGACGCGTAACCAAAAGTGTATCGATCTCACCGAGCGGCGTTCCTTTTATAGAAAATAACGACACGAAATAGACAAACAATAACACATATAAAATACAAAAAAAATAACAATTTATACAAATGATAAAGTATTTAATTAAAAATAGAAATATACACATGGCTATTACATCAACCGAGCGTGAAGCCTAAAACAATGTATGCATGCAGATATATCGATATTACATAATGACGGAATTAAATTAAATTCGATTCTACATAAATGTATATTACATTAATCGATATATCTGCAGACTCCACTTTATAACATATAAATATAATATTGTAAACAATATTAATTTATATATTGTATATCATTAATAATATTTATAATATTTATAATATTTATAATAATATGTATATATATATATATATATAATATTTTAAATAATATTAATTTATTTATTGTATATTATTAATTATAAATGTACGTATATATGTATAAATTAATACATTACTTATACATAATAGAAATGCACTCGAGATGATATAGAATATGGTATATTGAAAGCACGAACGATACAATACTGCAGATCTATCACTTTATCGTGTACTGATTTACCTATAAAAGCATTGCATGTAAATGCATTTATATCACCTAATTGTAACTATAATAGTATACAATATTTATACTTGAATAATAATAATATTACTGAACTACATATTTATCAGTTTATAAAACTTACAAATTTAACCCAAATATATTTAAATTACAATAAGATTCAATTAGTGAATAGATTATTATTCTTAAAAAATATAAAACTAACGCATATTAATCTTTCATATAATCGCATTATAAAATTTGTCCTTGATATAGTTACATTACCATCATTAGAATACCTAAATTTAGGTTATAACTATATAACTAGATTAAATCATTCTATATTTAAAAAGTATATAAAAAAAGGTAATAACCAATATATGAAAACTTTATTATTATATAATAATTCATTCGACTGTGTATGTGATATTATGTGGTTATCTAATTTAGGAAAATTAGATATTATAAATATTAAACATTTGGATACTGACTTATGCATTAAATGTCTATTGAACAAAGCATGTACCGGTGTAGGTATATTTAATAAAAAAAAATGTGATACAGGTTAGATAATATTAATTAATTATAGTTCTCATATATATATATATATATATATATTAAATAAATATGTATATTTATATATATATATATATATATTAATATTTTTAGTATATTTGTATATAATTTAAAATGGTATAATAAAAAAAGTAAACTTGAAACATGGTAATTACAAAAATATCTATGATTAAGTTTTTCAAGCCAATTATGAATATATCATAGAAAAATATATAACAAATAGTATTAACAATAACAAATATTTATCAAAACAATATAAATGCCCACATTTTATAAAACAATTTTAGTAAAAAAAATATCTAAAAATCGTATTATTTAATATAAATAAATTATTACTATTTAATTTAAAAATTAAAATATATAATTTATATATAATAATAATACAATTTAAATTAATTAATATAAATAAAAATTATTTTTAGAAAATAAATTAACATAATTTTTAATTTTTTTTGAGATATAAAATACAAAATATTTGTGCATATTTTTTAATTTTAATTTCAATAAAGGACATTTATCTAACTTATATCCAAAATCAAATAAAATATGATCATTACAATTTATGTAAACTATAATTATATATATTAATTTAAAAAAATTAATTACAAATTTAAATTCTATAATATATATATATATATATATATATATATATATATACTAGCCGTTTTGGCCCGGTGTGTGTGCAGATAGTTGAGAATTATAGGTTATTATTAGACAATTGCAATGCATGATCTAGGTGTATTTTAGAAATAAGAAATATATTATTTATTTGATTTAAATTAATTATGTTATAAAAAACAAATATTGAGAAATTAATATAATATACATAATAAATGGGATTTAGCCCTATATGAGTTATCTATATCTGAACTAGACCTATCTGAATTATCACTATCTGAATTATCCCTATCGGAGTTTGTTCTATCTAAATTAGCTTTATCTGAGTTAGCCCTATCTGAGTGAGCCCTATGGAGTTAGCCCTATCTTAGTTATCCATATCTGAATTAGCTCTATCTGAGATAGCTATATCTAAATTAGCCCTATCGGAGTTAGCTCTATCTGAATTAGCCTTATATTAGTTAGACCTATCGTAATTAGCTCAATCTGAATTAGCCATATCTTAATTAACCCTATCGGAGTTAGCTCTATCTGAATTAGCCCTATATGAGTTAGCCCTACCTGAATTATCCCTATCGGAGTTAGCTCTATCTGAATTAGCCCTATCTGAGTTAGCACCTTCTGAGTTATCCCTATCTGAATTAGCCCTATAGGAGTTAGCCCTATCTGAATAGCCCTATCGGAGTTAGCCCTATCTGAATTAGCCCTATCGAAGTTAGCCATATCTGAATTAGCCCTATCTGAATTAGCCTTATCGGAGTTAGCCCTATAGGAGCACCTCGTCTCTCGATCAAATAAGTTATATATATTCGTATAAGAACTGTATAATTATGAAATAAATTAAATTTAATAAGTTACGTTGTACGAAATTACTAAATAAGTCATACGAAATTACCTCGTACGAGATTACTGGTAACCATGAATCTAATTGGATGAAACTAATGTTATTAAAAAGCGCCACCTATTGAATATTAGTTTAAAATCTTAATTTATAAATCCACTTTAATATATGATAACACGGTACAATGTAACAGTTTGATAGTGCATATTAAATGCGCTTCGCGACGATGCCGCATTATTATATGTTTAGAGAAATATATATATGTGTGTGTGTGTATAGATATATATATATATATATATATATATATATTTATATATATATATATATATTTATATATATATATATATATATACACATATATATATATATATGTGTATGTGTGTGTATGTGTGTGTGTGTGTGGAAAGATAAATATACAATGTATGATTATATTGTTTTTTTTTACCATATTAGTGTTAAAAATCGATGTAAATAAAATCTTTTATATACATCGATGGTTAAAATAAACTATCCACTATATATATATATATATATATATATATATATATATATATATATAGGTTTATGGTATGATGTATGATTATGTAGAATAATATATAATTATAATTATTATAATTATTTAATTATATAATATATTCAATTTAGATATTATATATATTTTATATACATATTAATACACATAAGTAAAACTTAATAACATAAATTATATGTAAATTAAATATTATTTTTAATTAAGTTATAATATAATTAATATTAAATATTAAATAAAATTGAATACAAATATATTTATTTATGTTGACATTCAAATTTATAATATATTATATTATAATAATAGTTCAAATAGCATCATAATGTCATTTACATTTAATCGTTATATCAAGAGTTATATAAATTATATCAAAAACAAGCTGCTATATTAAAAATAATATCTTATCTGCTAAAGAATTATAGATATTGTATATTACAGTTTTCTTTATTATTAAATTTTCTAAATATTTAAATTAATTAGGAATATATCAAACTTATCTGATATTGAATATTTTTTAATAATAGTGATTCTTGCACTTTCCCAAACTTTATTTCATTATTAATACTATTTTTACCATTTGTTCTATCCTCGTACATACTATACGGCAATATATATATATTTATAACAATGAATTTTGTTTTTGTGAATAATTTTGAAATAAATACTTAGTAAAATGGTTTATTTTCTCGAGTTTTAGGAGACTTTAATATTGGTAATTTGTAGATATAAAAATGAAATATATATATATATATATATATATATTATATTAATAATAAATATAAATAATGGTATATATTATAAATTATTAATAATTATATATATATATATTATATATCTATGATTTGGTACTTATTTTTATATACATATTAAGGAATGGTCTGATGTACATTATATTACTCGAGGAATATATTCCTCGGAATATATATATATAAAATAATATTAAATAATTAATATTAAATTTCAATTAATTTTCCACTGTGAATTTATAATTAAACATATGTTTATGATATCCTTTATAAATACATATATAATACTATTATGTATTGTATTTGAAATGATAATATAATATTAATATATAATATATGCATATATATTTCATTGTTTGTATACCAAATAGATATTTTTATGAAATCCTAAATTGTCTACTTATAGAATACAATTTATTTTATAAAATATTTTGTATAGATTATATTTTAATGATATTTATTACTAATTATTTTCAAAATATAATAATAATTATTAATAAATAAATAATTAAATTCCTACTCTATATAAATTAATAATTAAACTTATTATAATACCTAATTATCAACACTGAAGTTATACGAAAAACCAGTACAACTACTACCACAACTTATAAAGGTTATTAATATATATATATATATATATATATATTATAAATATAATATTGTACCCTAGTTATTCTATATTTATATTTTATACATATTATGCCTCCAATTTCTAATATAATGTATTTAATAACATTAATTATAATTATTATTAACCTTAGTACATGTATACAATAACAATCTAAACATACTAAATAGAAAGTGATTAACAATAATTATTATAATAACATAACATAATACGAAAATTAATTAATATTTACAGATAATAATAATTATATTATTTATTATACTTATAAACAAGTATTATATTATAAAGTAATTCTACAAATAAAAATAATCCTAATTATACATAAATTAATAATCATTGAAGATAGTAAAAGTAATGTTATAATAACAAATATATAAATAGTATAATAGACAATATTAATAAAGTACATATTATTAATTATATATTTAATACAACAAATTAATGATAGCTTAATTGTTTTAAAAATTTTTTACAACTATACAAATTAATTTGTATGTGAACAATTATCTATGACTAATGCATGTATTATTTAATTTAGTATTTAAAATGGTTATAATATAATCTCTGAATGGATATATTGTGATTATAATTTATTTTAGATTATATTCAAAATTTGAATACTAATAGGATATATGATATATATACCTATATGATTTCTATATAATTAAATATAGTATATATTTTATTTTAATAAAGTATCTATATATAGTAAATAAATATATACACATATCTTATTGATTAATAAATATAGAATCGTAAGTTCGATACTCGAAATAATAAGTTACAATATTAATAATTTTCGAAATATTATCATATTGTTTTTTATATGTTAATACATTAATTCATGTTTACCTTCCTATATATATTATTATAATTAATATCCTCCAGTATCCTATTTATTTCTAGTATCTGGCCGACCGTTGATCTCTTCTGTCTGAATCCCTTTTATTTGATCTAAGTTGATGATCTATACTGTACGTATTCGATTAAGTATTATACGATTATAAGTTTTGGCCATTACAAAAGTAAGACTAATTCCACGGTGGTTATCAGCTTTGGTGAGATCTCATATTTGAGTACTTCGGGCATTATATCATCATGCCCTGGGTATTTCCCCCATTGTATTGATCTTATCGTTTTATTATATTCATCAAGTATAAATATGTCGTCTTTAATATAAAAGTTATCAAACACATGAGATATTTCTTCGTTTTCATCTGTCAGGTGAATTCCCGAGAAGTTTTCTGAAGTTTTCATACCATATAACAACTCTATTTACTTTTATATCATCTGCACTATTATCATTTAACTTTGATGATTAGGTACCTTTCCTGCCAGATATTTCATTGATCAAGTTATAACTTTCCAGATATCTCAAACCCAGATCAGCCAGCTCAATTACACCAACTTTATTTTCCAACTCTTCGTCATTAATAACATTATATATTTGGAACATTTATATTCTATTTTTCTTGTAAATAGTATGATTACTTTGACATTTTTTCTTACCAAGTACTTTATGTTCCAGAGTTGTAGCTTCTCGAGCATTATTAATTCTTGGGTCTTAGAATTCAATTTCATTTTAAGTTTCGGGGCTTGTCTCATTTATCCAACCGTTATCAAATTAATTGCTTCCACCAACCATTCATACATTTTGGACATTGTTATTTCATCGTTAAATGTTAAACTTCCTTACTTCAACTGTATACCTCACCTTTAGTTTGTCTGGGTTCATTAAATCGATCCAAACATACTTCGGTTTACGCTGCGCAGTATGCTATTTTGCTCGGAGACTTATTGTCACATTTGCTACTACTATTCTGCAGTCTGATCCCAAAGATATGAAAGTGTTAGGCTTCGCAGTTTCTTATTAACTTACCTATTTTCTTTTTAAACTGTGAGTTAGCTGTTAATAGCTGGTATTCTTTCATATTTTCTTTGAGCCGACTTCCATTATTATTTGTTGATGTCTTGTAAGTGTATTACATATTATCTGGTCCCATCCTTGCATTCATGTCGCTTAATATGATCTATAAGTTATGAGATGATACTTGTTCAATAGTTGTTCGAATTTACTCATAAAAAATATTCTTGAATATTTCATCTTCGTATTAACATGGTGCATATGTCACAATAGTAGTTAATATATATCCTATAGGATTACCTTAAAAGTTAGCTATCATAATTCTATTCGTAACTCGTTTTATGTTTATTCGAGTTTTACTTGCCTCTTTGCTAATGATGATACCTACACCACCATTTACTGCTTGTGCTTGATTTATCCATGTTGATACAATGTATAGATTGTATCCATGGTCAATATAGTATACTATATTATACCGGTATACCGGTTAATTTCTTGTTTCCTATCTGCTGAGTGTACTTTTCTGTGTTATTGTATACCGAATATAGATATATTATACTTTCGCTTTAGATATATTATACATCCTAAATCTATATCAATGATATATAAACAACTTACGACATATTTTAAAGTAAAATACGGATCTATTATGATTGGATATTATAAATCACATGGGGTCGTTATTAAAGTAATTTAAGGGGTCGGTTATAGGAAAATAATATGGGTTGCTATAATCAAGATATATTGGTTAATATATATTCAAATTAAATTATTGTTATCATATTTATAAACATTTCATTGATCTACAATATTCTGCGCAGTATTTAGTTTTCTTTTAATTAATAAAGTATTTACAATAATTTAAAAAAAGTTATTATTCGAATATTTAAAAAGTAAAAATAGAATATTATATTTTATCAAATAACAATTGTAGGATAATATTTTTTTAAACAAAATACTTATTCATATTTATCATTAAATTACTAAGAGTTCATGTATATATAATTTGTTGATATCTCTAATAGTTACTGATATACGATAGGGGGGTCGGTAATCGGAGACTTTCCACTACCTTATCAACTTCTATGAAAGCCAGAGTTTGTACATTTAAATTTGCTATTTTTAGATTTATTATACAATGTAATAATTTCGCCTATATATATATATATATATATATATATATATATATTTATATATAATTTATATAGTCGAAATTCAAATAAATTAAGATAACAATAATGTAAAATTTATATACAATAATTGTTGAATAAACTAAATTTAATAATTCATATGAGATTTGTTGATACCTAGTATGAAATTATCTCGTACGAGATTACTGTTATCATAATGAATACTAATAATATTAGTTAAATATAAGTTATTAAATTAGGCTATAATTATGATGTATAAATATTTTGATTAAATACTATATGAATATGCAGATAATAATATATTAAACATAATAATATAATTATAATGTTACCACTATATGAATACAATTTTATTAATTATATAGTTAATAAATTAACATATTTAAAATATACTTTAATAAACTATTATAAAATATGTATCTACAATTATTTATATATTACTAAATAGGTAATATTATAGTAAATATATTATGTATATTAATAATAATATATATATTTATATAAATTGTTATTATATACATTAATATGTAAATATATAGTAGTATGTATGTAAATTGAGAATGAATTAATTAATTTAATTAATATAAATAAATTTAATAATATTCATATTATGTTGATACTTATAGTATATTATACTATTATACTATATATACACAACATTTAAAATAGGTCAAGTGAACATGTTCTAGATTTATATTTTTAAATCGTGTTTATTGTAGGTTTTTATTAGGTTTTATAGTTAATTATGTGTATTTGAACATAATATATTAATTACCTCAATCCCACTGATCAGGGAACGAGTATTTAAATTTGTCAAAGTGACTGCAACAGTCACCGACTGTCATTCGAGTAATCACAATGAAAGTATCTACATTGATCATACTATTATTATAACTTTAATATTCACAATTATTTATTATAAATTAAATTATAGTATTAATAATTATTAATATTAATATTAATATTACGAAAATAAATTTAATAAAATAAAGCTGATTTAAAAGCACATGTTATATTCAATTATTGAATAATTCAATATATAATATTAAATATTATTTTTAGAATTGTATTTTTTAAATAATTTTAAATATAAAATTTATATATCGATAATATTAGAAATGTTGGATATAATTAACTGTTCTTTACATTTACAAATTAATTTATAAATGTATTATTTAAAAATAATATATTAATAACAAAAATAACATATTATGTTCTGTATAACTTAATGTTAAATAAAGTTATAAAATAAAACTTTAATAATTCAAATGATATTTTATTTATATCAAAGAATAAATGCGCATGCATGACGTATTGAGTAATCTCACTATTATATTATACTAGAAATTATACTAGAATATAATTTATCAACAATTATACGTATACCTAATAATGGATTTTATGCAATCTTAAAATGTATTCCTATTCATTATTATTATGCATGAATAAAATTGAATACCATTCCCGTAAACTTTGCTTGACTTTTTTAGGTTGACAATTTTTTGTATATTTCGTCATTAATGTTTATTTTGTTAAACTAAAATGGAACTTTATATTATATGTTATGTTATCATATTTAAGGGTAAATATGCAAACTACATTAATTACCGATATATATATATATATATATTTATCATAACAATTTGGAACGCTATTATAAATATATATCATAAATTAACCTCCCGTGATATGTGTGATCACGTGATATTATTGTTTATAGATATATGTCAGGAATGTGACAAACTGGATAGATTGATATTGATATTGAGATTTGTTTTGATTAAAAATTGTAACACACTAACTTTGTTTTATTTAATTTATATAGTAATACAAAAGTAATGCATTAAAGTAATACACCTTGATTTCCCGGTCTCAGAAGATTACTCGTCGTAATCCCAAACCCGCGGTGATTGCTCGCTGAAGGTAGATTCACGCATTTGCGCTGAAAACCAAAATAAGCTTCTTAAATGTAATAATAGTTTGCGGGGCTAAAGAAGCTTATTTTGGTTTTCAGCGCAAATGCGTGAATCTACCTTCAGCGAGCAATCACCGCGGGTTTGGGCTTACGACGAGTAATCTTCTGAGACCTGGAAATCAAGGTGTATTACTTTAGTGCATTACTTTTGTATTACTATATAAATTAAATAAAACAAAGTTAGTGTGTTACAGTTTTTAATCAAAACAAATCTCCATATCAATATCAATCTATCCAGTTTTGTCACATTCCTACACTATTTATTATTTAATTATTATCGTTTTTATTTATTATCTTATATATTAACATTACCATTTATTAATTTATTATTATCTTATATTGGCATTACTATTGATTATTTAATTATTATCGTATATATTTATTATCTTATATATTAACATTACTATTTATTAATTTATTATCATCTTATATATTAAGATTACCATTTATTAATTTATTATTATCTTATATTGGCATTACTATTGATTATTTAACATTACCGGTTATAAATTTATTATTATCTTATATATTAGTAA
The DNA here is from genome assembly GCA_964019155.1 of Osedax fenrisi. Taxonomy (NCBI): domain Eukaryota; kingdom Metazoa; phylum Annelida; class Polychaeta; order Sabellida; family Siboglinidae; genus Osedax; species Osedax fenrisi. Next base: position 29,289,935 of record OZ025244.1, on the reverse strand, counting down.
TACTGTTGATTAATTAATTATTATCTTATATATTAGCATTACTATATAACTATATTATTATTACATTTATTATATATTATATATGAATATTTATTTAGATTACTATTTTTCTTATTTTATATTATTGTTGTATTATTTTGTTAAAATAAAAAAAAAGTTTACCTCATACATTTCAAAAAAAAGTTTGGATGATTGTTATGTTATCATATTTAATGGTAAATATGCAAACTACATTAATTACCGAGTTATATATATGTATCATATAGTTTTGGAATGCTATTATAAATATATATCATAAAGTAACCTCCCGTGATCTGTGTGATCACGTGATATTATTGTTTATAGATATATGTCAGGAATGTGACAAAAACTGGATAGATTGATATTGATATTGAGATTTGATTTGATTAAAAACTGTAACACACTAACTTTATTTTATTTAATTTATATAGTAATACAAAAGTAATGCACTAAAGTAATACACCTTAATTTCCCGGTCTCAGAAGATTACTCGTCGTAAGCCCAAACCCGCGGTGATTGCTCGCTGAAGGTAGATTCACGCATTTGCGCTGAAAACCAAAATAAGCTTCTTTAGCCCCGCAAACTATTATTACATATATATATAATTAATTATGATATAAATTATAAATTGATATCTGTTGTTAAAAAAACATATACCAATTAGGTATATTTTGGATTATCAACTGTTTCCTTATATATATATATATATATATATATATATATATATACTAGTTGTTTGTTATAGTATAGTTTATAATAATGAAAACGTTATAGATTATATGTTATGATATATGTATATCATGGGTAATTTTAAATTCTTTAAATGATTTTATTTTGTTATTATTTAAAATTATATATAAATATATGAACAAATTTAATAAACTATTATTTATATTTAAAAACATTTTATTAATAAACATAGACTATATCGATACTGAGGAAATATCAATATTATTCGTATTATTTGTAGGTTAGTTATTGAATATATATATATATATATATATATATATATATATATATATATATATATATATGTTGTACGAGCACTTTTATCAATGCGTCGTCTCGTTATGTTTACACAAATGATCCACAAGTGTATTTATATTACTCAACTTTATTTCAATTAGATCAACCTGATATAGGGAATAACATATATTAATAATAATCATAATAATAATAATAATAATAATAACCGTATATCTGGGTTCGACGAATCTCGTATAATATGATATCAAGAATAAACGTACACTAGTAATGTCTGATGTGTAACTGATGCAGGCAAATTATAACAGAATACGTTTAATGATTTCGGTTACACATCAGTGCGTTTCTCTAACAAAGCATAGTGGCCGTGCACATAACCCGAATTCATTAGTGTGTTTCTCGAACACAATATAGTGGTCGTGTACATAACGAATGCATCATTATGGTTTTAATTGCAATATACGTGTGTCTAGGTTTATATTATCATGAATCACTCTATAACATATATATATATATATATATATATATTATATATAGCTTTTATAAAAACTCTCATGTATTCTCATAATATTTTAGGGGTGGCGAAATATTATTTTTTTTATTTAAGTTTTATTTGTAAATATAAAATGTCTATTATCTAAATAATGACCTAGAACATGTTTAAAAGTTTATAGTAGTATAATAAATTTAAATTTTTAAACATTAGATCGTGAAAAAAATGTACTTATTATTATTTAAAATGTACAACTAAACTAACATAATATCACAAAATATGTATATTTTAGAAATTTAAATACTTGTATTAATAAAATATAGTTTATACTCATTTTATTCATCTTACAATCATCTAACAATATCGGCATCATATAACTATTATATATGTATTAATACTATCAATATAATACAACAAAAAATTATAAAAAAAACTAAATTAAATCTTAAGAGTTAAAGCGATATCTCTTATAATATTATAGTAGAACCATTTCTCCCTATATTTTACACATAAACTGACCAAAGTTTCGCCGTCCCTTTATATATTGTATGCTTAAATACTTTATTTCTAATTATTTTATGAATATACAATAAATATATATTATAGTTTAACACAGATTTATATATTTATATTATAATATATAATTATAACTTATCAATCTAACCGATTTACTTAATTTAATTTAATAATTTCATCTAAAATAGTAATTGTAGTTATACTTATTATTTTTGGTATTGCGTATGTATTGTATACTTGCATAAAAAAAAGGTTTACATATTTAAATGCTAATTAGATATTTATTAAACATATATTATATACAACTTTTAATAATTTAATTTAATTATTTATTCATTTAAAATTTAAATTAATATATATATAAATAAAAATATATATATATATATGTAATATGTGGGTTGTGTGGGGCCTTAGTACGTCGACGAGTCAAGTATGACTGTTGATCAGGCGAGTGGAATTCTCCCCGGGTTGGGACGGTTTGTATCAGAAATAAATCATCAAAAATAATATCGAATTGTATGTCTTGATTTGTATACGCTCAATATAGCTTTAAGGCTGTATAATAATATAATACACGATAAGTGGGCAATTGAAGTGTTTAATGTTAAACATATATGGTTAACATTTAATAATGAGCATTACAATTAAACAAAACTAAATACAATTATAATAGTCATAGTAAATATTATTAACAATTAATAAATAAATTAAATAATAAATATAATAATATTAGGGCTGTATATTAATATACACGGCAGATAATATTAATATTGTATAATAATAATTAGTTAACATTAATGTGTTTAACAATAGTAAAAATAGTTATTCTATATAATTAATAACTCAGATAATGAATTTAATGTCGTAACAATTATACAAATTATAATTGTCAAATCTTATTTCCGTGTTGATATCACGTGTCACACAGAAATAAACCTAACTTATATAGTGAACAACATTAACAGATAATGTATCGTATATACTAGTAGTTACTAAAGGCAGTGATATTTTACTTAATTCCATATATATGATATCATTACATATATATATAATAATAATAATAATAATAATAATAATAATAATAATAATAATAATAATTATTAGAAGAATTAAAATTTCTTTTTCTGATAATTATAATGATATATATATATAATATTTGATTCTAAATGGGCTCAAAATTATATATATATATATATATATTTTATGTTGTTGTTGTTGTTGTTATATATATATAGTATTATATATATATAATGTATTATTATATAGTAGTAGTAATGTATATTTTTTTTCCCAGAGAGTTGTCTAGTTTAACTAAAGATACTAATCAAGCAAGTATAATATCGTTAGTCATATCATAAATAAAAATATATATAAATATATATGTGTGTATCTAGTATTATTAACATAATATAAATTATAATGAAAATTATAATAAAATATATAGTATATGATGATGATGATAGGTATTTATTTAGACACTCAAATATTATATTCTTGAGAATGTTAGAACGAAAAAAAACGATAAAAAATGAAAACAAAAATATGAGGTAAAACAAATATTTGGATATGATAGAAGTGGGGGTTTAAATACTGGGGTTGTCAATGATAAATATCTTTATTCTTTTTTTGAATATTGAGAAGGTCATACCTGTTGTCATTAAATTTCTCGTTAGTCTGTTTCAGAGATTCAAAGCCTTCCTCTGAAAAGTTTTTTTTCCAAATTTGGTAATTTGTAAGGTGGTTCTTCTAAAATTGGTGTAAAGGAGGATCGTAGTAGACGGGTGTTATTACTATATATAAATTAGTCAAATATTGGAGTTATTTCGGTGGTTATCAGTATTTTATGGAGAAAAGTCAGTGTTTTATAGTTAATTTGTTGAGTTATAGTAAGTCAGTTAAGTTATAGTCGCAGGTTAGTCACAGAGGTAGTATAGTCGGTAGTTTTTAATTGGTATATATTTCGTATAGATATATTGATAATTCGGTCTAGTTTAGTAATAAAGGCAGTTTTTGTAATATGAGGAAGGTGTAACAATAATTTAGTCTAGAGATAACAAGTGAGTGCGTGATGAATTTGGCCGTAGGCAAGTCAATGAAAGGTCGAATTTTCATAATATTGTATTGAAAGTGCGAGGTAATCTTTATTAGTGAGGTGATATGATCATCAGTGTCTAATGTAGGGTTAATATATATATATATATATATATACAAATACATTTTAATATACTATTTGAAAAAGCAAAGACCTTAAATGAAACATGGATCATATGTATTAATACAATTAAAGATAAATATAACAAATGTTGTCCCTCTTATTATTGTAAAAAAAATAAGAAATCTGATAACCCTTGTTTTAACGACGACCAAATTAAAAACACAGTAAATTAAAACAATGATTATATATCAAATATATAAAAAATAAAATCTATCAAAATTTATCGAATTATAGACTCGAAAATCTATCAAATTATAAAACTGTGAAAAGATAATTCCAATTAAATATTAAAAAATATAAAAAAGAATATTATCACAATCTTTTACATAATTGTAATGATATTAAAAACAAATGGAATGTAATAAATAATATATTAAAAAGTACAAAAGACGCTATATTAATAGACTTTATTGTAAAAGATAATATAAAATATATAAATAATACATACATTGCAAATAATTTCAATAATTATTCTAGCTAAGTTGGAGAAACTCTAGATGCAGAAATACCACCCACTAGTCATTATTCTTTTAATCAATTTTTAAAACAACCAAATTTAAATTCTTTTTTTTAGAATCAATTAAAGAAAACGAACTCATTAGAGTAATTGAAAATTTTAAACCTAAAAAATCTTTAGATATAAATAAATTATCAATGTTTTTAATCAAGTTAATTTACCCATCTTTTATTTCTACACTTTTAAACATTTTTAATTCTATATTTTCAACTGGAGAAATACCCACTCTTCTAAAAGCGTCACGTATTATTCCCTTATATAAATCCTGAAATAAAAATCGGTTTGAAAATTATAGGCCTATTTCAGTGACTTGTATATTTTCAAAAATACTTGAAAAATTATTTGTTAATAGACTAGTCATTTTTTTAGATAAATATAACATCATATGTGATTCCCAATTTGGATTTAGAAATAAATCAAGTACTCTAAATGCAATTGTTAATTTAGAAACTATGATTTCGAGAAGTATAAATTCCAATAATATATGTACAGCTATATTTATAGATTTAAAAAAAGCATTCGATACTGTGAATGACGACATATTAATTAAAAAACTGTACCACTACGGTATACGTAGATTACCATTACTTTGGTTAAAGAATTATTTAATAAAATACCTCAATTTCTACAATTTAAAGATGAAATATCAAATGAATATTATTCACTGTGTTGTACCTCAAGGAACTGTATTAGGACCAATACTTTTTTTAAGATATATAAATGATATTATAAATAGTTCTAAACTTCTAAAATTAACAATGTTCGCTGACGACACTACTTTATTTTTAGAATCCAACAACATAATTAAACTTTAGGAAAATGTAAATAATGAACTTTTAAAATAAATAACTGGTTGGTATAGAGTCTATACTATAGACTATCTATAAATTTGAAGAAAACATATTATATGATTTTCAACTCATCCAATGTTCTAGATCTAAATATAGCTGGTATTAATATTAATTGTGTGAAAAACACAACATTTCTAGGTGTAATAATAGATCAGAAGTTAAACTGGAAATTAGAAATAGCAGAAATTAAAACAAAACTATATAAAATAATATGGATTTTTAAAAATGTAAAAGAACACTTTGATTTTAAAACGTTAATATTATTATATAATTCATTAATGTTACCACATCTAAACTATTGTAACATTATATGGGGAAATAATTATAATTCTAATTTAATGATGTATATATAATTCAAAATAAAATTATTAGAATAATATATATAAACAACCAACAAACCAAAACTTACAAACACGGATACTCTTTTTATACAATCAAATATACTACAATTACCACTTAATTAAATATCAAATATGCAATTGTATGCATAATATATACCATAAAAATGTTAGTCCAAACTCTAGTTTATTCAATAAGAAAATCATACAAAACAATACACGAAAGAAACATGAACTATACACTCATTTTACCTCAAAACATAAATACTTATATACACTATACATTAAATGCCCTACTATATGGAATGAATTTAATGATGAGCTAAAGGAAATAAAACTACTCAATAAGTTTACAAATAAATTAAAAACTATCTCATCTTAAACTAGTATATTTTAATATTTTTATCTATATTTTGTCAGTATTAATGGTCTAGTATATATCACTTATAGGGTTTATATGACTTTTTTATCTACACTTCTTCAGTATTATTGGTCTTTTATTTTCATAATTTTCATAATTCTTTTAGTTTTTATATATTAGAAAAACATATTTATTATAAATTTTACACAATAACATATTTTAATGTACATGATTTTTATCCACATTTCTTCAGGTCATTTATTTTCATAATTCTTTTAGTTTTTATATATTAGAAATATATATTTATTATAAATTTTACACAATAACATATTTTAATGTACATTGTTTTTTTCAAAGTCTTTTAGTTCTTAATCTGCTTAGTTTCTTATTCTATTAGTTTTTATTCTTTTAGTTTTATTTTTATTTTAGAACATACTGATTTTCAATTTCGTTACAATTTCTTCTCTTATATGGCTATTATATATAAGTTTTTATCTATATTTTTTCGGTATTAGTGGTCTAATATATATCATTTATAGGGTTTATACATATTTTTTGTCCACATTTCTTCAGTATTATTGTTTATTTATTTTGTTCATAATTATTTTAGTTTTTATATATTTGTAAAACATATTTATTTAAAATTGTACATAATAACATATTTAAATGTACATTGCTTTTAATTTCCAAATCTTTTATTTCTTAATCTGCTTAGTTTTTTATTTTATTAGTTTTTATTCATTTAGTTTTATTTTTATTTTACATTCAATTATCAATATACTTTATTTATTTATTTATCCTTTTTTGGTTAATTGTTATAAATAATTGAAATGGTGTAATCGTTAACGGTAATATGATGATATTTTAAGCAGTTTAAATTGTATTATTTTATTATTGTAAACAGGAAGTCAAAACTATTTATTGTATTTATGAACTGTTTAATATTAAAATGGGTTGATAACAAGAAAAGCCGCAAAGGCTCCTTTATCTTCCATGGGGTTTACCCGAATCTGATACCATACCATACCATACCATATATATTATAATAATTTATGTTATATTTATAATAATACAATATACAAAACATAATATAGATAAATATATAGTTTATTAAGTGTTAAATGTACATAAAATGAAATGAAACAATAATTTAATAATAAATAATAAATGAAAAAAAAAGATGGTTTACAAATGCCATAAGTAAAATAATATAACAATATACATAATATTAACATATTAAATATAGTTTTGTTATGAATTATTATGAATAATATATGATGTAATTCAGCTGATTTTTGATATGTGGTGATTCAACTTTCTGGTAAGGTACGACCACTTCCAATGCCATGGGAATATTCTAGAACTAGTAGAATTTATACGTATACCCATACTCCCCGAGTTATATAACATATCGTACAAATCTAATTCAAATATCACAAGTATGCCCACAAAGACAGAGCTCAACCAACAATTATAATTGTGGATTATCACTAATGGATTATCATTAATTCAGGTGTGCATTCGTTCTACATATGATCTTTATAATCTTTTGTGCCGTCTCTCTACATCTCTATATCACTACATAATGAGATAATTTATGTAATAATTTATTGTGTGATACTTTATCGAATGCTTAAATGTTAAATCTATATAAACAATATCAGATAGCGATGATGCATCTACAAATTTAAATATATTAATTGATTGATTGATTGAAATTGTATTTAAAAATTTATATAAATCATAATACCATATATGCTTGTAGAAATAGATTAATTGAAGGCTAATCTATTTCCCTTTATGAAACCCCATACTCGTGCTGCGTAATATATCTAATAGAACTTAAATAGAAAGTAAAATAATACGAACAGATTTTTTCAAATAGTAGTAATGTACTTGGTTACAATGAACGATAATTAATGTCCTTCATTGCACCACCTTTTTTTTAATCTGGGATGATATTAGAAAATTTCTATATAACTGGGAATATTCCTGTTTTAAGAATATTAATATTTATGATTTAGGATAGCATAATTTATATGAGAATATATTTAATAAATCTTTCGGAATACCATCAGGTGAGTTATTATACGTGTTGGGTAGTATGCATACAAATGTATATACCACGGCAGGTATTGCAGGGTAATAAATATCATATTTAAATGAGTCATAATCAGATGTAATGTAGTTGTGTGATGACTTTTGATTAAATGATTTTGAATTGATCTGATAATTATATGGATATATAATAAAACATATCATAGATACATGATCTCTGCAGTTCTATTACATTCAATAGTGATAGTAGGTGAGATTGAAGAAATTTTCCTAATATCATTAGTTAGTATTAAGTCTAGTATATTCGATGCACATGTTGGAAAATTGACTATCTGTGTAAGAGCATGTTTTTAGGTAAAACTATGCACATATATTTCAACAAATGAAATAGCAAAAACATTTCTCTAGTAATACCTTGCAATTTCAGATCTCCATAAATAATGCATGTTTTAATTGTATCAGTGATTTTAGAAATTAGGTCTAATAATTCTATAGTATATATTATAACGTAGATGATAATCTATAAATTAAAATGATTGTAAATAAAAAAAGAAGATTAATTAATTCAAAGTTTTCAGTAAATTGTAGAGTATTTACAGTAGGTTAGCCTGTTTTTGAAAGTTTTGATATCTCGCTCACAGTAGATTATAAATGTCATATAAACATATGTATGAAGTTTCATAAACAAATATTTAATATTGATAAAGCAAAAGCACTTTAATAAGAAATATTTGCATTTATTTTACGTAAATTTTACGTTATTTTATGTAAATTTTTATAAATAGAAATATTTTCTTATGTATTTTATATATATGTGCAAGTGCTTGTTGTCATAAAAATAAAATATTTGGCAAATACGTGCATAAATATATTATAATATTAATAAAGTAAACAATTATTTAAAAATTTCAAATTAATTTAAATGTTTTTTAATTCATGTAATTTATTCGAAAATGTATTTGACAACTATTTTAATTAAGGATCATACTTTGTTGTGAGACTATAATTGATATTTACGAGGTATAATATAAAAAATGTATTTTTCTAACCAAAAAAATGATTACGACAAGTTTACCCCAAAATTTATTTTGTGTTAAAAAGTCATTTATTGAATAAATATATGCTATTTTTGTATCAATACTTATAATTGTATATTCATATAATGATGATTTAAATTACATATGCTAAAGGCAATTTTTACTTATAAACATTTTTTCTTTCATATTTCTGTAATTTAAATATTTTCATAAATTGTCAATGTATATCCTATCTATTTATGAATATGGTTTTGCTTTCTGAATTGTTGTGGGTTTTCAATTATTATATTTTAATTATGTCTGGAATGATTAAAAGGAGTTATTCCGAGCGAGATGGAACTTTTTTATGAAGGGAACTAACAAAATTACCAAAACGGGCTACCCTAATGTCCAGGGAATAAACTATTTATATATTGTTATTGTTATAGTTATTTTTATTTGGTGGAGTCCTTTCATCCTATCCAGGAACTTAGATGAAGTTTTCATGTATAACCATATATGGCTCTAATGTCCCTTCGAAGGCGCTCTCATGTTAAGGCATCCATGGTTTTATCGAGAGCCGATCATTTATTTATACACAATTATATAAGATCACTTCTAAATAATATTTTAAGACATATTTTATAAAATTAATTAATGGTCCGGACGAGGGTTGAACCCGTGTCCTACTGCTTGTGTGTCTGATGCCTTAGCCACTGAGTCACACAAGCAGTTGATATATATATATATATATATATTAAAATACAATAACTATTTGTTTTGTTATTCTATATAATCTAAACATATTATAATAGGTTCATTTAATATATATATTCTAAATTATTTCAATATCGATATAAAAGTAAGGTAATTGTCATTTAAATGTAATGTATTCAAACATCCCTTTTTCGTAGTAATTTTAGAAATATTAAAACTATTGGCATTAATATTGAGATCATATTAGTGAATCAATAACGCGCATATCTACAATACCAAATACAATAACACACTTTTTAATAATTTAATATTATTTGAAATCGTTATTTCTTTAGAAATAGATCTCGCTAGATTATTTTGAAAAGTAATATCTTCATATGTTGGTTTGGCTTTTGCTTTGTCAGATACCATATTATGAAGTATAGTACCAAAGATTTTGCGAAACAAAGATATAACACTCCCTATGCATGCAACGTAATTTAGTAATATCCCCAGCCGCTGCTAGCAGCAGTATCGAAATCACTGAAATAGATATAGGTTCGGCTCTGTTTGCATACAACAATGTTTTCATTGCTCTATTAAATTACATGCAATATAAATTAACTTTTACTTACTAAATATATAACTATAGCATTTAAAACATAAATATCATATTTGTTTGTTATATATTAGTAATGAACACTTAGTTTTCATCATATAAATATTAATGTAAAACATATTATTTAACATTTTAAAAGTGTATAGTTAAATACGAATTTACATTATAAACAACGCATAGTTCCTAAAAGTAACCCGCTATAGGTGGCACCAGGGTATTTTGTATACAAATTCGAATTACACGATTTCGCGTAAGTGTTATATCTTTCCTTCGGAAAATCTTTGATAGTACCTTTTGAATTAGTTGCATTTAATTGAACATTAATTTTTATATTTTACTGTATGATTCGTTTCAAGTTATTTAACTAAAGTATTAAATATTGATACGTTATTATCAGTACTAATAGTATATATATATATATATATATATATATATATATATATATATATATATATATATATATTACTATAGTAATCAACTTGCGATGAGGGAGAAAATTAATTCATGCATTACATCTGAACGAAAAATGTGAAGACATAAAATATCACATATATATTTAGATGCAACATATCCATTGGGGAACTTAATTTGTATGGATTTAACATCAATCAAACATACGATATGAGTGATCGATGAACAATATGAATATGTATCGAAACTTTAGTGTGATATATCATTTCTACATACCTTATTACATATGTTACAATCAACCATTTTAAAATATTTTTAAATTGAGTAATGTTGAGTAAGTTAATACACTACTTATAAATAATAAGTTATGACATCTAAATAATCATATATAGTTATAGAAATTCAATAGTAAATCCTATAATTATTCAATTGTATATCAAGAATAACGTATATATATATATATACTAACTGTAGTTATGTATTTACTAGGAATTCTAATTAATGGTAATATGTTGAATTATTGGAAATGCACAAATAGAATTATAATATAAACAGCTCTATATTATTTTATATTATTTTAGTGATTGTAATTCAGTGATTTGGTGAATTTTATGAAAATATAAAGAGTAAAGTATATATAAAATGACTAAATAATTTAATATTATAGTGATACTATATATCTTATATTCAAAAAACATATTTATAACAAATGTATGAATTATTTCAATTTAATAAATTAATTTGTGGATATATAAATAGTATAATATTGTTAAAATAAATAAACTGAAATTTAAATGTATAATCGAATTATAAAATATTGAACTAATCTATTTCATAATAACATATTTAATTTGCTAATTCTACCAAATATGGTGGTATTTACTCTGATAATGTATTTATTGATTATATGGTATATATATATATATATAAAAACTTGGGATATATGGCTCAGTGGATATGTCAACATATTGTATGATCGGTACTTTTACAGATGCTATTTTCTATATACTTAGGGCACTGTCCAATATTATTTATAAATATTTCACATTATTAGTTACCATATTATATAGTGGTAATATTCAGTTATTTGTAAAACTTCTTATTTTTGTGAGTAATTATAATTCTGAACTTCTGGAATGCATAACTGAGGTAATCTAGTAGTTACTAAAGAATAATCTCCTAGTAAATACTTCCAAAACTCTTTTACTTAATATTTATAGGATAACTGTAATATATATCATTGTAACTATTAAAGGTAATATTATGAAACCGTCGTACATATTAATCAGTCCATAACATTGACCGATACTACTTTATCATAGTGTTCTCATACCAATGAGATTTCAAAGTCATTCATTACTATTTACTATATATTCTCCATATTAGAAACTATTGTTACATATATTACTAAATTCCGTTTAAATACACTAGTTATAACTATAATTAAGTTTCGTGTTCACTTTTTTACGGCATTAATAATTCGGAAGTCAAAAGAATAGATAAAAATAATAAAGTAGCGATAAGTTAACTATTTACGTACCATTAATCTATAGGATCACAATATAAATGATATGCACAAATATAATATTAAATAGCTACGTAGCATTGGTATCATTTAGAAAAGGTTTCAAATATAGGCTGTTATATCATATATGTAAATATATTATAACATATATGCGTTTTCATGCATAAAACGCTGCTTGTATATATGGAAAAGTAACTTAATACGGAAACTTTAACAATAAATGATCTTTAAATTGTATGTCTTTAGATATTTTTATTTAATAGATAATGATGGTGTCAGTATTCGGTACCCATGTCCGAATACGGACACCCTGTGTTATAATACGGACACCACATATAACACTAGATAAAATATATATTATTGATGAAAAAATCAGATAAATAACAATTACATTATTTATAATTAATGTTATCAATAATTTAATATAATTTAATTAGTTAATAATTTATTTATTTTTATTCTTTTTTTTAATTAATAATACACTCTAAGTATCTAAATAAACATATGTTTAGATGTAGATTCAATGGTGGTATTAATATTATCACGCACGCGATTTTTATGAAAATCAGAATAGTTAACACGTTGCGCGCTGATTAGTTATAGTGTGTCCGTATTAAGACATATAGAGTGTATGTATTAGGGACTTATATGTCCTCTAGATATATGCTTATAACTTAATTAATATTTTATAACAAATATAGCAGTTATGCATATAATGTTTGGAATGATTTAGTTATTAATAATATATTGTTATGTTTTATATCGATACATTTATATATGCTTGAGAATGTTTTAAGTTAAATTTTGTTTCATAAATTTAAAAACGTATTAAAAAAATCTGTTTATTTGATATATCTGTACTATTTTGAATAATAAAAAAATAAAAAATACTTATTTAGACTATTCATATAATTATTAATATGTTATTCATTAATATATATGGTTTCTGAGATACCGATAATGTCCGTATTCTGGCACTGTTCATATTCGGTTACTTTCCCCTACCCATATAATACACTATATAATTTCCGACATTAAGTACTAGAGCATCTACGTTAATCTGGTGGGATTCTTGAACTTACAAATATATTCAACAATTTATAATCGTGTGCGTTTCCACGATTGCACCAGACTTACGAAATCGTGTACCATATTATTTAAATTAGATGTGGTATCCTTAGTGCATTGCGAATAAGATCAGAGATTACCTAAATTCTAATTAACTGTTTCGATATTATTAATTATTGTATATATATATATATATATATATATATATATATATTGTAATATTATGTTAATTTCCATCAATTATTTTATTTTATGTTATTTATTTTATTTTTCCATTTTACACCAGTTAGGAAATTCTTTTACTGTATTAGTTATTTAAATAAATATCCTATCACATCCTATCATATATATATATATATATATATATATAATTCATATTATTTATAAAAATATGATGAAAAATACGGTTATCTTATATTACAAATATTTTTAACTTTTCAAGTATTACTCTAGTAGTTATCATATATTTGTATTATACCTATTTATACTTGGAGTATATTATAATATGTTACCAAGTTAGCCAATAATGTATATAGCATAGAATCATTACTACTCGATTATTTCTTAGTTTTTTTTCCCGAATACTAATTATTTCTAATATACTTATATACGTATATCAACAATACATTATTTAAAATCTACCATTATTATTTCTTAATTATGATATAACATTAACATTTGTAATAATTGTTCAGGAATATAACAAGCTTTGATACTACGCAATCAAATACGACAAAGTTAGATGAAAATTAAATATATATATATATATATATATATATATTATAAATGTTATTATGTATTTATAATAACTTAATAGGTAACAACTTAACATAATAATAACCTAATATTATATAAAATATATAATATATTTCTTCATTTGAATACATTATTTTCAACTATGAAATCAACTATCACCAGTTTAAATGGTCATGTGTACATTGAAAGTCACCCAATAATCCCAGCGATTAATGAGTCACAAAATAATATACCTATTTATTACACGGCATAATTATATCATCAAATATATGATTTAATTTTATTAAATTTCATAATTTTATAAATATTGACATATATTTTATGTATTTTATTGTATATAATGTAGTCACTAAAATAACACTTAAAAATACGTTGTAGATACTTAATTTTTGTAAAAACACTACTTTAAATATCTACTTATAAATGTCACTTGTTAGTTATATAAATGGATGTGTATTATATATGACAAGTACAAAGATTTTTATTTATAATGTGAATATTTTCAAATATGAATAATCATAAAGTGGATATTTAAAAAATATATATATTCAATTAATTTAAATAATTAAAACAGAATATATATATATATATATATATATATATATATATATATATATTATATATTATAAACATTCTACAATCTTTGCAAAAAGTAATAAAATATTGACCCCTATTGAACTAGATTTATTTAAGCAACATTTCAATACATATTTAATTATTATGAAATTAATAAGACATAATTACATACATTATGAATTATGTTAGTATACTAAATATATTATATATATATATATATATATATATATATATTGTTATATATTGTTATATATATATATAAATAATTATAAATAATGTAAATAGATAAATAACTGCTGTATCATATTTATTTTATTAAAATTCAATTTAAAATATAATTTATATTTAAATTATTTTAAATATAATATTTAATTATATTTAATTATAATTATTATTATAATTGTAATTGTAATTGTATTATAATGATTGTAACACTTATGCAATTTTGAATTTAAATATACAATTTAAAACTATAATATAATATATTAAAATTATATATTCTAGAATTCTGTTTTTTATATTTATTCAATATACTATTACAATAATATTTAATAATATACTTATCAAACATGATAACTTAATTATCAGATAACTATGTCACAAATTATTTATTAATATATATATGTTTGTACACAAAGTATAATTAATATGAACATATAAAATGTATAAACAATTTTGTAATCTATTTAGAACAGTCACTAGTATTATTATATTTCTCACACGATTATATTTTTTAATATCTGTTATTATAATTCTGATTTCCTAAAGTTATATAAAATAATGTATATTATATATCATATTTATTAATATTATATTTTATAATTACATTTAATGTATACTACTAGTTATATATATATATATGTTTGTGTAATAATGTTTAATGTAATAACTAAATTATAGTCGCAGAGATTAAAACATATAATAGCGTGAGAGCAATGAGCTCTCTAAATACCGACAATTCCGGTTCAAAATATATCGTAAAATGTCGTTTAAATTTATATATTCATAATTGTTATTAATATAATACATCACTGTAATACTATATATTTTAATATATATATTTTATAAACCTGTGTTTATATGTATTCAATACACTTTATTCAATATATGATTAAAATTCAAATATATATTCCTATATTCCATATTTATTATATTCGTTCACACCCACTATGACTGTGAATACCCGATATTAATGTTCGACAATACCTGGTATAAAATTTGGACCGATATTGGGATGTATTTTTTGGTTTTATCGTGATTTAAGCCTCGATCAACTTAACTACATTCAATAGATTTTTTTGTAATTTTGTAGATACTTATTTACTCTACACTGTTAGAAGTAAGGGTTCTGTTGAGAATTTGAGTCCAAAGAACCCCATGATATTGAAATAGGGTTCTTTTGAATCATAAAATCAAAGAACCTTAAATACGAAATAAATATATGATAAATGGGTTCTTTTCAATGATTTAAATGTAAAGAATCCTATTATTATTATATAAGGTACTTTGTACACGTTTGCTCTTACTTTTTACACATTTTCTGTATATATATATTATCTCTCAGAAGGCAATGTAAATGTACGAATCACTTATAATTTCTTGCTCAACTACTTCAACTCGACACTAACCGGTACAAAACTACATTTATTAACTAACCTTTTACTAACGAACCGGGTCAACTATAGTTCTATAGATCTATAGATCAATCGGAATTATCTTCAATATAAAACCATTAACAATGTCACATATATATCGCAATTTAGAAAACAACTATTCATCCCAAACCCATCTGACTGTCAACTCCACTCTGCAATATAACCTCTGCTCAAACCATGAAATTATCATTTTTTGAGATTTGATTAGTGTAAATTTATACTATTGAACATATAATTAACATTTTTAAAATGGACACTAGTAATTATATATTATAAGAAATAAGTAAAAATACTGTCTTTCAAATTTAACTATTTAACCTCTATCATTATCATACTTAATCGCTCCCATTAACTATATTATCTCTGTTATAACGGTTATTATTATTACTATTATTATTATTTTTTTTATTTTAAAAAAAATCGCTAATAATTTTTCCATGCATATTAATTATATGTATTATAGATTTTTTTCTCATAAATAACGTTAGCTAGAGTTTACACAGTAGCTTACTTTTATCAGTCTGTTGGCTCGGCTTTTTTATATTTAGTAATTAATTTAGATATGAATTCTATGATATAATAGTTTGTTAACGTATATAGAAGTGACTCCCAGAGTTCACTTTGTTTGTATGAACTTTATAAGTTCATATAGGATAGGGAAGCCGAGTACGTTACATCTCTCTTCCTTTAGTATTACCACGTAAACCTAACCAACGTTAATGGTGACTTTATTGTACATCTAGTGTATTAA
Source organism: Osedax fenrisi (assembly GCA_964019155.1). Classification (NCBI taxonomy): domain Eukaryota; kingdom Metazoa; phylum Annelida; class Polychaeta; order Sabellida; family Siboglinidae; genus Osedax; species Osedax fenrisi. The sequence continues at coordinate 29,272,508 of OZ025244.1, read as the reverse complement.
TAATATATACGATAATATATATTTACATATGATATAAGTATGCGTATGAGTATATATAATATATAATATTAATATTATCTAATAAGAAGAAAAGAAAGAAATGTGTTAGATGGAATACTCTAATATGTACACATTTTTGGTGAGTTCTTAATCTTACTAGAACCTCGAAGGTATATTCGTAGATTCTTTTCGTTATTAGTAGCCAGTTACTACTAAAAGGGTTCTATCATTTAGATAGCAAAGATCCATTCCGATCTTCGACTATGATGTTGCCCCTATATCATGTGATAGTAATGGGTTTTTATTATTTGTGACTCTTGATATTTATTGCATGTTTCGCAATCTATTATTTTCTGTTTCATGTTTACTGTCATTCCTGGCCAATAAATGGATTCTCTAAACCGTCTGAGGCATGCAAATATTCCTCCATGGGACTGATGTGCAATTACCATGAACTCCTCATGTAAAGATTCCGTTACTATTGGTCTAATATCTTTGTAAAATAGTTCATCTTATTCAGTTATGACATTTATCACTGAATAGTAAATGTCTAATTTTGACGGTATTTTTTTTTCTGGTCATCCGACCTCTGTTAATTCTTTTAGTTTCTGTATTTTTTCATCTTTCTCTGTTTCCTTTACAAGCCTTGATAGTATTTCTGTTGATATTGATAAGATAGACATTGGTTGTGTTAATTCATGTAATTTATGTATTTTATCTTCTTTAATATTTTAGTCTTCTATGTATAATCTACTTAATGCATCTGCCAATAGTAGTTCCCTACCTGATCTACACCTTCAAATCATATCTCTATAACTTTACACGCATTCGTTTTATTCGCGGTGATATGTCGTTAAGTTCTTTCTGGAAGATCCTTTCCAATGGTTATAGGTCACTGTCTACTTTTATATATTGTTTCCTATAAATATATTTGTGAAATTTTTCACATGAAAAAACAATTGCTAATAGTTCCTTTTCTATTTGAGAATATCTTGTTTCCATTTTGTTAATGCTCTTGATTTGTATGCTATCGGTTGGTAATCTTGTAAAAGAACATCACCAAGTCCACTTTGTGATGTATTACATTATATAGTCGTAGCTTTATTGACATTATAATGTGTGAGTACAGGTTTCTTTATGATTGCTTCTTTAATCAAGTTTAGTTCTTTCCCGTCTGATTCTGTCCATTTCCAAGGCTGTTTTCTTTGTCAGTTTTCTTAATGGTTTTGTCTTATTGCTAAAATGTGGTAAGATTTTGTTAAGTATTGACAAATTTCATGAATTCTTTTGACTCCTGAAACATACTTTGGAGATTGCATCTTCTGTATAGATTCAATCTTTCCTTCACCAACTTTAATTCCTTGAGTTGTCGCTGTGTGTCCAATGTAATTAAATTCTTTTTGTCTTAATTTAACTTTATTAGGGTTTATATACAGTGAATTTTCTTTATATCTTTGTAAAAATGTAAGTGAGTTTGCAACGTGATCTATGATTCCTTATTCCATATTTTCCCCATGACCTGTGATAAGGAAGTCATCTGCTACGACTTCGATTCCTTCAAGACCTTCGATGATTTCATTCTTCTTTGGCATATTTCAGGAGCTGAGGATATGCCGAATGGTATTATTTTCCATCGGTACGTTCCATATGGCTTATTAAAAATGGTTAACATTGATGATTTTGTATCCATTTCTATGTGCCAAAATCCATTTTGTACGTCGAATATAGAGAATATTTTCGCATTTTTCATTCTTGTGGCAATCTTCAATAACCGGTAATGGGTAATGTTATCTGTATATAGCTTTGTTTAAATCCTTTGGATCCAAACAGGTCCTAATGTCCGATTTCTTTACTTTCACCACCATAGATGATATCCATTGTGTAGGTTTCATTACTTTCGTGATTATTCCTTGCTCATCTAGTTCCTGAAGTTTGTTTTTCACTTTTTTAGTGTAACGGATAATGTACGATATGCATTTTTAATAGGATAAATTTCCTTATTGATTTTCATGTGGTACGTTACTTTTAAGAATCCAACTTTGTCATTAAATACTTCTGAAAACATACGACTTATTTTATTCATGTCAAAATTCTCTTCGATTTGGTTGACTTAATAGAGTTCATCACTGTCAAATATCTTGATACATTTTAATTCAATGCTTGGTGCTCTTCCTCAGATAGAGTGTAATTGATCTCCATCAACAATAACTATAATTATAGTCGACTATAGTCGTATTTGGCATTTTTTAGTTATTCTGTGAACCCGAATTATAACTTCTCCTTTAATGTTCCAGACTGTACCTCCAAATTTCGTGATTTTTTTTTTTTTTTGATTCTTTTATTTTCTCATTTTTGTAATCTTTGCATGCTTTCTGATACACCGATTATGGTATTACATTTACAGATGCACCATTTTCTATCTGAAATTTCACACTCGACCCCCATTCTGTTTTCAATGTTAAATTCTCGCATATCGGTAATTTTTCTACTGTATGAACATCGTTTATATTTGCCCGTAGACTAAATATATTCCGTACAGTTCTATTTCCTTCCGATTTACATATTTATGAGAAATGGTTGTTTTTCGAAAACTTTCCACATTTCTTTCGGTATGCAGGGCATAACTCTTTTTTGAAAGGATGGGATTTACAACAGTATCTACATTTTCCTTCTTTTATATGTTTTGAATTTTTGTTAGGTTTGTGTGTTCATAAAGTTGATTGTGTCTTTATTTCCTAAAGTGATACTATGTTCATTACACTGTTCACCAGCTCGGCATTTTCTTCAAATTCTTCGTAGATTTTGAGTGCAGATTCTCCCGATATAGTGAGTAGTGTTGAATCTATTGTTTGACCTTTATTTTGGTCTAGCTCAGTTGCAATATAGTAGTGATTCAACTTATTTTTCCATATTGGCCAAAGTGTCGCTAAAGTGTCGCCCCTTCCATCTACAATTCTTCAGGTATTGGAAATGAGACATTATATTCGATTAAATAATAGTAACTGACGTATCTAAATATCTTATATAAATAAATAAATAAATAATAATATAAATTAATAATACTAATAATAATTCATATAGACTTAGATATATAATATTATATATGTATTAGTATACACTGTAATATATGTATAACGTATTAGTTATACGTAAGAATATATATATATATATATATATATATATTTATTATATAATATATAATATTATATGTATATTATATACACTGTAATATATGAATACATATTTTCTAGTTGTAGACGATAATTAATGTATGTGTACGTATATATTTTTAATTTATGAGATGATTAAAACGTATTATATATAATATATATACGTATACATAATTTGTGTTATGTGTATTTGTATGTGTATATGTATATGTGTATATATATATATATATAAAATTATAAAATTATATTGATAACAGATCATCTAGTTCCTTTATTAATATATTTAATTTTAGACATTATGATATTTTAATTTAACAGCTCAACTTTATTTGTTTACATACTATGTGGCCACCTGTCTCATTTTACGAATTATCTATTTCACGAGAGTGGTAGCGCTTGGGTATGCACTTTATAAGTTCATATAGAATAGGGAAACCGAGTACGTTACACTATCTATTAATTCAATACCCAATAATTCACGACTGCATATTTTACAGATACCCAGATACCCATGGAATAGTCTTGGATTACTAGTACTCTGGTTCGCGTACTTATACAATGTATAGGATAAAAAATCATGGATACTTCCAACTTCAATATATATTATTTGAATAAACACCAGCAGAGAAATGAATCAATGGTAGGATTGGAACCTACCATTGGATCAAAATTATATCGACCACAGAAATACGTAGGATCGGATAGGTTATATTACGTGGATACAATTTATCCCTGGTAGCATCTCTACGAGAAATCAAACATACAATATCGAACCCCATATCACATAAGTGTTAACCGGCTATTATTCTGCCTTCCTCAATCATGTAACTATAGACTACAAATATATGTCTGATATACACGGTCATATTCTTGACATCCGCTTCGTCCTTCCTGACATACAGTCAGACATACCTGCCAGAACTATAATATTGAACTCACATCGAAAAAACCTACTAAATACGTTGATCTAATCGTATTAGTCGTCCTGGTTACCATATTGGCATTAACCTAGATATTCATCTCTAAATAAACTGGAATGTAATTTATATTATGCCTATTATATACGCATCAATATTATTATTCATATTTATATATATTTAAATATATGTTTACTTATATATATATATATATATATATATATATATATATATATATACAGTAAAACCTCTGTATAAGTAACCTCTTTATAAAAAAAACCTCTTTATAAGAAAAATGTTCACACATTTGGTTGGAATACAACCTTTTCCACTTTAAAAAATCTCTTTATAAGAATATCTTATAAGAAAAATATAAGAAGAACCTTTTATAAGAAACTTATCGTATACAAATGAATAATATCGAATACATACAGAACAAATTATGTATTATTATAATGATTCTTTAATACAATTTTACTTAACATAATAATAATTATACATATAATTAGTAAAATATTATACAAGAGTAATCAAATTATATGATTTAAATTTTATGAATTTATTCTAAAACTTGTCCTTTTTTTACTAAATATACTATTAAAAAATAAAATTGTAGTATTATAATCATTGTAATACACTAGTTAATATATAAAAATGTCGTTACAAAAATGCATTATTCAAAATGTTCCTTTACAAATAAATACAAAGATATATATGGTGGTCTTTTAAAGTTGTAAATTACAACTTTTAATACTCCCTCATATATATATATATATAAATATATAAATATATATTGATTGTTTATGTAGACACTTAAATAAATCATAAATGATTTATCAAAAGTGTATATATAGAATACAAATAATAAAAGTAGATAAACAATAAATACCATTACTAATAATAAAATAAAATAACATAAGCCGTACGGAAATTAATAAATAAAATAATAATGACAAAAAATATTAGTATTTAAGGTTCCCACCTGAGATCAATTGTTGTATATATTTCATGAATGTTTTATGCGATTATATTTTGAATATATAGATTTGCTTAATATGAGGAATGAAGTACTTTATAAAGATTAGAATCAAAAAGTACACATAAGTTGGATGAAGTAGGAGAAGTAGATATTACAATGTTATAATAAGAAAAGGATGGAAGTAAGTTGGTGATGGAGAAATATTCAACAATCTAGTTTTTGAGCTATTAAGGAGAAGATTATTAGAAATAAGCCATTCTTTAATGTCATTAGCACAATTAGATAGTTGATTATTGAGACCTGGTGATGAATGAGTTGGAAGAAACATATATAGTTGTATGTCATCTGCATAAAGATGGTAATATATATTTGAATATTTAGATATTGTGGATGGTAGTGGATATAAATAAATAGAGAAAATTGAAGGACCGAGTAATGATTTCTGGGGAACACCTCTATATATATATATATATATATATATGTATATATAGATTCAAAATTAGATTAGTTTATTAAAAATAACATTATGAAATAAACTTTTATAATGATATTTTTGAATATTTTATTTAGAATTGTATTACAATTTGTTATAAAAATGTATGAATTGTTTCAATAAATTAATTTGTGGGTGTGTAAATACAATAATATTAATAAAATATGATAAACTGAAATTTAAAATTTATAATCGAATTATAAATTATTGTACGGAATAAACTACTAATCGATTTCATAATAAAATATTTAATTAGATAAATCTCCTTAATACGGTGGTATTTACTCCAATAATGTATTTAATGATTTTATAGTATATATATATAACATATAGGAGGGTACTCGGAGCACTTAAGCACAAATACGTATATCTCATTAATAAGTGAATATTTTTAATTAATTATTTTTGCATTTATTATTATTTTATATATGTTATATTTTAAATATAAGTTGGCCTTTCACAATATTTATCAATAAGCCAGTATCAATAAATCAAAATATCTATCATTTTCAAAATGTACCTTAATGTGAACCAATTTTTTAACGTTAAAATATAAGTTTTTTCTTATTATAATTAACTATATTAAATTGTATTATTAATCTGGTATAAAATTAATTAAAAATCTTAATTAATTAATCAATTTATTGTTTGATTGATTGATAATTTATTTAAGCAAATACATAGCAGAAAATTTAATCGAAAGTATAAATTATAAATATTTGCTAACGATAACATACGTTATAAAAATAAACAAAGAATAATACGAAATTAAAAAATTAAAGAAATTAAACGTTTTACAGTTACCGTAAAAATAAACTAAAAATAATCGAAAGTAGAAATAAAATACATTATTTTGTAAGTGGCATCGACATATTCAATTTCTACTTTAACTTTGTAGAATTCTTCTTATCTTTGTACCCTGTTTTAGTAATAAATTATTAGTTATATAGTTTAATAATTAAATGTTAAATTATAAATATATTATAAAAAGAACATGTTAAAAATCAATTAAACCAATACTAGAATGAAACAAATACTAGAATGAAACAAATAAATAATGTAATACTTACCAAAATCTGTAATAATAGTAGGTAGTACTTTATTAATTTTATATTTTATAAAATTTTATACTTTATTAATTTTATTCATTTTATTCATTTTAATTGTATAATACATTTGAAACATATATATATATATATATATATACAAATAGAACATGTTACAAATACAATAAACCAATATACCTATACGAAAATAGTTAATAACAAAACCTATCAATAATATTACGAAACAAACAATATAATATTATCACTATAAACTGAAATAATAGAAAATTATTAATATTGTATTTTAGTAATATAATACATTTGAAACATATATACAAAATATATATAAAACAAACATATAATACCGAACAAACAATAATAAAATATACTTCCCACTTTATCTGTAATAATAATAAATTATTAATTTTATATTATAATATATTTGAAATATAGATATAAATTATCCAAATTTTCTATAACAAAAACACATTAAAAAAAAAAAACCAGAAGAGATAATGCAATAATTAAGATACAAAATGAAACATAAATCAATATAAAATTATAAATTTCTGTTAAAAAAAAGTTGTTTGTCAAAACAGATTTTGTTTATTTTATTTTTAAAAGATGAAACAGATAAAGATTTTATTATATCATTATTTAATGAATTCCATATATTAACTGATCTATTATTAATTATATTTTTAATTATATTATCATAATTATGTATTACATTTAATTTTTTATAATTACCTCTAGTTCTACAATTATTCGAATATCAGATATATTTATATATATATATATAATTATTTGAAATTTTAAAAATTGTAGTTAGATCTATTTTTAATCTTCTAAGTTCAAGTCATTCTAATTTAAAATATACCAATCTCTCTATAAATGATTTATAATTAATATATGATGAATTTGTATATCCTACGCATCTTGTAATAAATCGTCTAGTAAATAATCTTTGCACTCTTTCAATTTGGTCAATGAGACAACAAAATTTACTAACCTTTGAAAAAGGTGACCAAATTATGGATGCATATTCTAAAATTGGTCTGCAATACATTTTATATACATTTAATAATGCTCTAGGGAATTTTGTAGTAATGCATCTACAAATTGAATTCAAAGAAAAATAAGCTTTTTTACATATATAATCAATATGTTTATTAAATAAAAGGTTATTTTCAAATATTATTCCTAAATCTTTATAAAAAGTAACGTTTTCTAATTGAATATTATTTATAAAATATGTTGATGGAGTTACCTTCCCTAAATTCATAACTGCACATTTTGATAATGAAATATTTAATTGCCATTTATTTGCCCATTGTGAAAATAAATTTAAATTATTTTGTAAAAGAAATCTTTCACTCTCAGATGCGTAAGAAAAATATATTTTGTATCATTGGCAAATAAATCAATATGAATTTGTGAAGAGAATATACTAGGAAGATCATTAATATATAATACAAATAAAATTGGACCTAAAACCGATCCATATGGTACTCCAAATTTTACAATAGAACTATTTGAAAAATAATTGTCAACCCATGTAATTTGAGATCTATTCGATACAAAATTATAAAACAATTTTATTATTTTATTATATTTATTCCAATTAATAACAATTAAAATAATAAATATTACTCATTTTCACAAAAATCACATAATTTAAAATTTACAACATTAGCATATAACATATAATAATATCATATAACAGATATAATATATTAATAATGCATTGGTATAATCACGCAAAGAATTTATATAATATTGAGACATTTTCAATGAAAACTTATGAAAACTCAAGAAGTCCACATAAGGGTACATTTCTATGTTTTTAATTAGTATTATTAATATATTAAAATATAATTAATTTTATAATGTATAGATTATTATTATAGTAAATTTAATCAACTTTCATAATATATTACAATTAAAATACAATAAAACATAATTATATAAAATAAATGAGTTTATATATTTATCTTGATTAGTATGAAATTATCTGAGAAACTTAATTTTAAATAACATTGTTGTAATTTACAAAATTTAAAAATGTATTTTCTAAGATTATAGATTTTATTATATTAAAAGGTATATTTTAACTTTTGCATTTATGCTAATCATATTCCGTATTTTAAAGTTGTCCACATTCAGATATATCTACATTCGAGTACTCTCCACTATATGTTAAATTATCTACTATTATATAGAGCCTATATACATTACTTAGTAATAATTGTTTAGTTTCCGAGTACTAATTATATCTATCATATATATTATTTATAATATACACTCTTAATAATATATGTATGTATGTATGCTGAAAATGAAGTAAAGTAAAAGTAAGGTAAATATAATTTAGTAAAATAGCATAAAATTGGATTAAATGTACTCAAACATTTGAGTACTAAAAGGGAATAAAGTAATTATTATATCCAAATAAGTATATATATATATATTAGATATAACCAAAATATGAATTTTATATATTAATATATACAATATTATTTTAGATATAAAATTTACTACATTTATATTATTTTAAATTTCAAAATAATAACATATAGATATTAAAATAGTAACTTGTTTATTAAATTGAGAATATTAACTTAGATATAACATTAAAATAATAATTTATAATAAATTTACATTAGTAAACATTTATTAAATATATTATAAGAAAAGACAAAATACTACATTATTTATATGTAATATCAAAACAGTATACCTATAAAATTAATATTTTGATATAATTATATATATATATATATTACATATATATTATCTATAGGTACAAATCAATAATTATACAGGTAGGATTATCTCAATAATTAGAGTAAATTTACTACATTTTAATAGTAGTGTATTATTTAGTCATTAAATTAATAATATATTTTTAGGAACCTAACTTGCATAGAAAAAGATACTAAAAAATCGATTACGACAATGTTAGTTAAAAATTATATATATATATAATATATTATTATTTATTTATATTAATTTGATATATAACATATGTAATATAATTTTTTTAATACATTATTTTACACAACATTAACTATATTAATTTACCTCCATCTTGGACTTTGGATATACATTCTATCACGATACGACAAACGGGCCGTGGTGGTGGGGTATGATTTATTATACATAATGATTTTTACCTATCTCCATCCATTTCATTCCCCCCATTTTCATATAGTGATTGTCTTTCGCTGACCCTCAAGCTTCATAACTTAACTCTACATCTCACCGTTATATATCGTCCCCCAAAACCTGAAACCATTTTATTCTTTGATGAATTTCATGATTTTATCCATAAAATTCCTTAATCTTCATCCTATCTACCAATAGTTCTTGGTGACTTAAGCTATCACTATAATTCTCCCATATATCCCCATGGTGACTTTAAACTCTTAACTGAGTCTCTTTCCTTGTGCCAACATATATCATTTCCTTCACATGCTAGTGGTAATACACTTGTTATGATATTTACACCCCTATCCAGTCCTCTTGTTAGATGTATAAACACTAACTCCTTTCAAAAAATTGAACTACTAACTGATAATTTTATTATTGAATTCTCTATAAATCTAAAATTCACAAAGATTAAACGAAAATGTATTACATATAGAGATTTTAAGTCTATCTACCTATCAAGATTTTTAAACAATATCAAAACTGATAAAATTTGCGAAAAAGCAAATGCATGTGTAAAGCTTAGAGGATTAAAGGGTGACATGGGTGCATCATTTTGGCTCTATCATTAGGAGGGAAATGCGAAGATAGAAGTATTAATGATGTAATAGAATCTATAAAATCATTTTTAGAGTTATGATTTGGAGAGGTAGATACTAAGAATGAAATGGTATATAAAATCATGTTGAGAAAACAGAAGCTTTGGGGATCAAATATAGAGTATCTAAATGTGATGTTAGAACTAGGAATGAGATTAAAAAGGGTAGAGAGTGACTGGGAAGGAATGATAAACGAGAGTATAACTAGAAATATTAGATCAGTGGTATTAAGGAGGACGCTAGGTTTGGGAAAGGTATAGGGAAGGACATTTAGTGAGGTAAGGAAATTAGTTATACGGTGGGAAGAAATAAAAGATGAATAAGAAATAGAAGCAAATTTCTATGCGATCAATAAGAGATATACATTCGTGAATTCAAATGAATTAGAATTCTTAAGACACGAAATTGAAGAATTGAATAAGAGTTTAAGCGAGTAACTAGTATTTGAATATAGGTCTGGGAAAGCCAATGCGAATGCGGATGCATTGTCAAGACTGAGATGTGATGTTGATGTGAATATTAAGGTACTAAGTAGTATGGTAGACACTTTGCCTATTCTAACAAAAGAAGAAGTTATCTCGGAACAGAAGAAAGATAAAGAACTTAACATGATAATGAACAAACTAGAAGAAGCCCAGTAAAACAAACTGTTAATATAATATGCTGAACATGTGTAATATTTATCAGTTCAACAGTTCTTAGTTTTGAATTGTCATATATTCAAAATGGTGTATACCTTTATAAATATTAATATATATATATATGTTATCACATTATTCTCTACTTGTATATTACTATAATATAAAAAAAAATTATATTTTTTTTTATCGAAATCTGTTAATCTCATAAAATGTACACATCTGTTGAACTCTATATAAATATAATATGTTGAACATGTTCAATTTAACATTTTTGTAAAATAATTAAATTATATATATAATTACATATATGTAAATATTACATAACCATGTAATTGAATGTATATGGTTAATTATTATGAAAATAGTGTAAATATAGGAAACTAATGTTGTCAACATTTTAAATATAGTGTATAATATTTATATTCATTATTATATTATCTATATATAGATATTAATTATAATTAATTAATTTATAATATTATATTATAAATTCTAAATATTAAAATAAATAATTATATATAATTATATATAATATATATAAATATTTATTATTATATTAATATAATATATTTCATTAGAAATAAAGTTTCAGTTAATTCATTGATGCATATAAATTACTATTTTTTAATTAATTAATTGAGTTATATATATTTATACTTATTAATAATTGCTTACTTATAATACTTATCTACATATATTTGTATATTAATATCATAGATTTATAGTTTACAAGTTATAGTTATTATAGTTATAGTTAAACTATAAATCTATGATTAATATTTACCACTTTTATACTTACTTATAAATACAATATTATAATTGTTAACATATATTATAATTTTACAAATCCAATAAAATATCTGAAGTTGTTTTATGTATGCATAACACATATATGTGCTATACATATATATATATATATATATATATATATATATATATATATATATGTGTGTGTGTGTGTTTGTGTGTGTATGTGTCTGTGTTATAAAGGGAAGTCTGCAGATATATCGATTAATGTAATATACATGTATGTCGAATTGAATTAAATTCAAGTCGGTCATTATGTAATAACAATATATCTGCATGCATACATTGTTTTAGGCTTCACGCTCGATTTATTGCATAACATGTGTACATTTCTATTTTGTAATTAAATGTTTTATTATTTATATTAATTTAATTCGTTTTGTCATTTATATTTGTTATCGTGTATGTATATGTTGTGTTATTCGTTTCATATAAAAGGAAGGCCGCTCGCTGAGATAGGTACAGTTTTGATTCTGCATCTTACCAGGTTGATAGATAGGTACCTATTATCATTGTCGTTATTATATTTGTTACTATATTATTATTATTATTATTATTATTATTATTATTATTTATGTTATTATAAAGGTCTTTGTGGAAATTAAATTATATAAGAACGTCACTTTGTTACATATATATATATTCTTTAATATTATGTTTTAACATCCCTATATTTAGGTTGAAGCTTTATCAAGATTAGGTGAATGCAACATAGGGGAAACAATTTGCAACGTGTTCAACTCAATACATTTTAAATATGCTCAACATAATCAAAATGCAACATGTTCAACCACACCAAAAAATGTAGCCAAATGAATATTTTCAACATGTTAACAATTATATATGTTCAGCATATTATATTAACAGTTTGGTTTACTGGGAGGGGATAGTTTGAAAAGGAAAAAACTTTGTATTAGTTGATGGAATACTAATGAGTAGTCAATGGAACAAGGAAGAAACGAACAATATTATGGTCCCAAAATCATTAATTAGAATAGTATTGGAAGGAGTGCATGAATGACAAGGGTACCAAGGAATAGAAAGATGTACGTGGAGGGTTAACTTGGCATTTAATTGGATAGGTAAATACCGCGATATACGTAATCATGTGAATAGTTGTTCAACATGAAAGAACGATTGGGTTATCGATAGGGGAAGAGCATGGGTAGAGACTAGATACAAAGTGAGGAAATCCATGGAAACAATTTGGGAAAAGCGTAGTAAAGATTGGAATAGTAAATGGACAGAGAATCAGTTAGAAGCAGAAGATGAGGTACGAATTCGTAAAAGATATATAGGAAGATGTAAAATTGAGAATGCATGGAGTGAAGACATTTGGAAGCTTCCTAGGTAGTAAGACGAATATGAGATGGGTCAGTATATGAGGTTAAACATGGTTAGGAGAAAAAAGTAATGAATAGGGTAACTCTAAAGAAGAGAAGGTGTAAATATGTATGAATATAATAGGACAACTGATGGCTGATAGGGGTAATATTATGGAATGGAAATTAGAGGGTTAACTAGTTAACATAGAGTATGTTACATTTTTGAGGGGGTGAGTGTAATGGAGTCATTACTAGACCTATAGTCTTATATTTATAATCTAGATACGTACGACGTACACCGTACATCATACGCACGCACTACGCGCTAGGAGAATTATCTCTCAATAGTCGCGATACGATCATTAGCACAGTACTAACTTATCACGAAACATTAGTATTATTATTATTGAAACTGAGGTAATGTGACATCTCATAATTGTATATATTGTTCCTAATCATTATTATTTATAGGGTTATGTCTAATCGGTTATCTAATGTGTACTGAATAAATATCAAATACTTTCTGATTCTTGTACTTCATACACGGCTACACCTCGGCAAATTTTTCGCAAATTTGAGAAGAAATTTATTAAAAATCCTTCTACTGAAACTAAATTAGCTTTCTTGTATTATCATTATACATGTTTTCAATATTTGTGTACTGTTGTTATATTTTATTGTTATCCACAGTTTTTAATTATTATCTATTAAATCAATCATTATTTTATTTTGATTCATAATTATATTATGTTGGTTATTTATAATTTCCTATAACATGTCTATGGTATCATTATATTTATTAAATTTTATTATTTAGTATTTTCTTTAATATATCTCTATATAGTCTCATTTCCTTTATTAACATTAGTAGCATTTATTTTGTTTTTATGTGACATAATTATAAAAATATGTATGTGTGTTTATGTGTATTTGTATATATATATATATATATATATATATATATATATATATATATATATATATTATATGCATTTCTATATGTATTTATATATACTAACCCACACAACTATATAACTATATATTAATATAGCTATATATATATATATATATATTGATCAGGTATAGATATTTTTACATAATTAAATTATTTGTATATCAGCATTTATATTCATATATGTATTTAATTTGTTTTAAATCATTACTTATAAGTATACTCCATATAAAGTTATAACATTCATGAATGCATTTTTTTAGATGGAATCCGATGAGCTCATTTATTGATTGGTATATTTTATATATTTATATATATATATATATATATATGTATATATATTGTATTTTATATTACCATAAGTAAATATAAGCAATATGTTATTTTAAATATATATATTTATCAATTGACGGAACTGGTTTACCTGTATTATATTGAATTATTTATAACTAGAAAATGTAACAAGGTTGAATAATTTGTATATATATATATATATATATATAAATATAAACCTATAATTAATTAGAATTATATTACCTATCAATTAAATACTTTATACAATTGAAATATATAATGTTGTTGTCAGGATACAGCCTACCGTAGATGCTAATACACAAAGTACATCACCGTTAGTTCAAACTTAAATTTAAAAATAAGTATATATATAATGTATATTTTTTTTATTATTAATAATATAAATAACTTTGTATATTACATATTTAATATATTATTATATTTGTTAATATAGTAACATATTGAATATTCATTAAATAATAGTATTGCCCCACAGTAATGAGAAATAGTGCAACTTGCTATGGATTAGAGACAGTAGTTATATTGGAGATATACTGCAGTTACAAGATATTATATATATATCCAATTTTAATTAATATATTTATTATAAATATATTAAACTATAATATTTAAATTTTATGTGAGTTATCTATTTATTTCCACTTAATGTTTATCTATACAAATATCTAAACATAATAATAATCTAATATAAATAATTCATTAATTTTTATATTTAATTTCCATTTGATCCATTACCTATTAAATTATATAAAATTATTATTTTAAATCTAATAGAAAGTTTAAAATATAGTTTATTCTATAGATTATAATATATGATTATTTTCATTAATATAAACTTATGTTTCATTAATTGTATATTCTAGTTATGAAATATTTGTATTATAGAATTTAATCTAATAAGATCTTATATTATACTATGAATAGTTACAATTAGGGTACAGCAAATTCAATTTATAGGGTACAGATCATTAAGATATCACAACATTTAAATTCATAAGTATACATATGACTGGACAAGACTGACACATGATACTGAAATTAGAAATGCATGCATTTATTGTTACAGTGAAAAACAGATTCTTGAGTCTTCAAAATTCTGATGCAGAAACTACGTTATACGTAAGTACAAGATATACATATTTTGTAAAGGCATGCAAAGATGCAGCCAATAAAGTAATTCCGTTAAAACTCAAATTAAAGAAACGAATACCCTGGGAAACCCACAAAATCTGCCAAAAACGTGACATACACAAAGCAGCACAACTGTAAGAAAGCTCGCCTACACAGATGAATATCAACAAGTTTATAAATGCTCAAGAATCTTTAGTTAATTCTTATGATTTAGAACAACAAAATTACATAAATATAAAGATATATGAAATCCAAATGGCGGCCAAAAATAAGAAATCTGCACTAGCCTGGGAAACAATAAATAAAATCAGCGGAAGAAAGAAATCAAATAAATCTAAACTAAAATTAAATAATATTAATGAACGAATCAAACTTTGGCATAAACATTTCAAAGATTTACTTGGCAAGAATATCCAATCGACAATTCACAGCAAAAATTCAGATAATACATTGAATAATCTTGATATATAAATCTGCCATTTCACGAAAGAAGAAGTTATGAAATCTAAAAGTAATATATCATATGGAAAGGCAGTAGTTTTGGACGAAATTCCAGTAGAAGTTTGGAAATTAGATGATGTTAAAGAATTTCTGTTAGAATCCAGTAATCGTGTTTATTTCCATGAACATATAGTAAATTGGACCAATGGATGTATACTTCCTTTTCCTAAAAAAGGAGACCTCTCCATCACAACAAAACTACCGATGAATTACTCTAACAGTAATCGCCGCAAAGATATATAACCTGATGTTATTAAACAGGATTATACCAGAAATTGATTCAATCCTAAGAAAAAATCAAAATAGCCTCCGAACAAATAGATAAATTATGGGACAAATACTGACTATCAGACGAATTTTAGAAGGAGTCAAATCTAAAAACCTGCCACTAACTCTACTCTTTATTGTCTTTTCAAAAGCTTTTGACACGATAAATCGAAAAAATATGAAAGCAATACTTTTAAAGTATGGTATACCAGAAGAGACAGTTTGTGCAATTATGATGCTCTACAAGAATACTCGTTCAATTGTTCGCTCACCAGATGGAGATACACCTTACTTTGAAATCATAACTGGAATCTTACATGGTGATACACTTGCGCCGTTCCTCTTTATAATCTGTCTCGATTATATTCTGAAGACGTCATTGGATAATAATCGAGAGCTAGGTTTTACTCTAACAGAGAGAAAGAGTAGACGATATCTCGCTGAAAAAATTACCGATACGGACTACGCCGATGATATCGCAGTAACAAGTAATACTATGAAATATGCTAATACATTATTACTGAAAATAGAATCAGCCGCCAAATAAATTGGACTTTGCATTAACACTGACAAAACTGAATATATCAATATCAATCAGAATAACAACATGCAAATGAAAAGTATCTGTGGAAGTGTAATAAATTAAGTAGACGATTTAAAATATCTAGGAAGCTATATTAGATCAACTAAAAGATATGTTAATATAAGTATTGCTAAAGCCTGGGCAGCATTAAATAGTATTAATACAATCTGGAAATCAAAACTAAGTAACCTACAAATCTTTAAAGACATTTTTTCAGAGGGGCAGTCGAATCAGTGCTTGTTTACGGTTCTGTAACCTGGACTCTAACAACCTCGTTAGAGAACAAGATTGATGGAACATATAAACTCATGTTCCGAGCTGTAACAAACAAATCCTGGCGAGATCATCTAACAAATGAGCAATTATATAGCTATATTCCAAAAATTAGTAAATATAAACCCATGTAAAAGCTGAGGTTCGCTGGTCACTGTTGGAGAAGCAAATATGAAGTAGCGAACGACCTGATACTCTGACAACCACAGCATGGGAACCGTTCACGTGGATGCCCAGCGAAGATGTACATAGATCAACTGCGGGATGATATCGATATGCTAACGACAGACGAAATAAAGACGGCGATGAATGATAGAGAAGGATGGAAAAAGTATATCATGGACTACCGAGCAAGCTAGACCTGGTAAGGTAAGGTAAGTATACAATATATATTTTTGTAGGGTACATATATGTTAAATATTAGGGTACATTACTGTTAAATGCAATAGGGTACACTCTATATATTTATTAGGGTACAGCTATATTAAATATTAGGGTGCGTGATAATATTTACATATCATGCAAATCAATTATGGTACATAAAATACAATTTCACTCGGTATCATATAATTATATAGGGTACAACCAGCTAAAATTCTTTAGGGTACAGTTTGATTATTTTAGGGTATTTATCGTATTTATTCAAATTGTACCCAAATTAGGGTACGGCTATGGGGACACTACTTACACCCTACAAAAGGCACTCGCTGTACCCTAATTTTTAACAGTGTGGATTTATCTGTAATAAATATCAATGAATTTTTAAATTTTAAAAATGATTATATATATGGTTAATAAAATGAATAAATATGAATCCAGTAAACTTTTAATAGGATCAATTTAATATTTGTTTACTATAATTATTACTAAATACTAAATTCAACTAAATATTATGTACTTAAATTAATATACTGTCAGTTAACTACCTTTATATATAGAATTATAATATTTTACTGACTTTTTAGGTTGTCTAAAAAAATCGTAATGTAATAGCAATAATAGATTATTTATAATAAACATCAACTACAATTTAATTATTCTTTAATATTGTATATTATTATTAAGGAAAAATAATGATGAAATAAGCCCTACAACGTAAGTCATACATTAAAACTTCTATATTTTATACATATATATATATATATATATATGCATATATATAAATAATATATATAATATATATATATAGTCCGTCGAATAATTGATTAATATTAAAATAAGTAGTATTATGATACAAAACAAAAAACAAAAACAACAAAATTCATTCATAGAATTAATAGTTAAATATATATATATATATATATATATATATATATATATATATATATTTTAATAATTTAACACACAGAATATAAGATGTTAGACATTAAATAGATATTATAAATTTAAAATAAATTGTACAATTTAGCGCTAAATAAAATTATATAATTATATATTTTTATACAGTGTTTTTATAAAATATATAAATTTATTTTAAAAAAAACCTATATTAATATTTATTTATTAAAAATGTAGTGTATACTCTACAGTTTATGTAAATAAATTCTTTAAAAAAGTTTTTTTTACCTTAAATAATATAACGATAATCATGTTCATAATATTTAAAATATCATAAATATATTTTTATTAATTATTGCGTATATTTAGTTTATTCTATAAATATTTTGTTAAAATACCATATTATAATAAAGTTATATGTTTATTTAAGCACATTTATTAGGTTTATTTAGTTTATTATTTATTGATCTATCTTTTAAATTTAATTTTAATGATATTTAAATTATTTAACAATTCCTCTGGTTTAATCGATTTAAAAAAATGTTGATAACTAAGAGTATAATGTGATATTTAAAAAATATATAATATATATTACAAATATAGTCTAATCAATACTTTTATTTAAATGTGTATTAAAAAACACCAACTCTAATTTTAAGAGTATATTTTGACTGATAATGTAAAACAGTGTATACATATATGTTAATAATAATAACTTTGTAATGTATTACATAAATATGAATGCGTAAGGCTTCCGCTAGGTTTCTGAAAAATATAATAATAATATTTATTTTGACCTATATATTTATATATTTAATACATCTTATTTTGTATTTTTATTTTTAATTTTACATATTATATTTCTCTAGTAAGAGAAAAATCAAAACTATATATATATTCTAATAACTGATAACCAATCTAGCTAATGATTATTAGAATGTTTAGAATCAGAATAATATAAAAATAACTACGAACTATCTAATATAAAATATAATAAAATAAAATATATGAATATTAATATCTCATCCTATATTTAATAGAATAGATATCTTTATTTACCTATATTTAAAACAATTCATAGTTATTATCCATCGTGGTTTATTTGTTTATATTTCATTGATCTAATGAATATTATATTTGTATATAATGTTGTTTAAAATGTATTTAATATTTAATATATTAATTTAATATAATGTATTACTATAGATTTATAAAGAGTGACGAAGAAGTGATATCGATTGTAATACTAATATCAAATTGTATAATCGGATTAAAGGATGACATCGATAAAGTGGACGATCGTATGCTCTAATAATTATAATACTGTCGTAGATGAGATAACATAGTGAAATATTTGAAATAAATACTATTAAATCATATTGTATTTATAATTTATTAAAATTAAATTATAAATACAATATTATAATTATAATAAATATAATATTTATAAATACATAAATATAATATTTATAATAATTATTTAAATGTATATAAACATGATATGAAGAACACTTGTATATCCTGAATAATATAGGCAAAAAAGACATATGTCTTAATATTAAGTGGGTTTAACAATTTATTATATCCAACAAAAAAAGAAAAAACAAAACATATTATTGATTAAAAGTGATTAATAATAATATGTAATAATAAGAGCATAATAACCATATAGAATTACCTCTTATATAATCATATATAATTATTTTGTTGATATAACGAGTTCAAGAATAATATCTAATGTATGTGTAGGAGCTGATACTTTTTGGGAAAACGTGTATGATTCAAGTATGACATTGATATGTCGTGAATTTTGTTGATGAATGTGGACTTCATAGTCTATAGGAAACATTGAAATTGAAATTGGTACTTATGAGACAGGATTGGTTGGTAATGTATTTCGAGAATGAATGATATTAGTGTATGTTAGTAGTTTGGTTGGTGAATATGGGGTTGTCTGAAAAATGTTATCTGTTTTGAGATGGTATAATTAATATGAATATCTATAAGTTTCTATATTAACAACAAAAATATGTGTTAACATAAAAGGTATATTTTGGCATTCAAATATATATATATATATATATATATATATATATATATATATATATATATATATATGTTATGTAGTGTGTCACCACGTATTCCGTCACCACGTATTTCCCCCACTACGTATTCCGTCACCACGTATTTCCCCCACCACGTATTTCCTCCACCACGTATCCCGATCTTCACCCTGCGACCACGACGACGACTGAGACCGACGAGCTGCTGCACGATACGACCTGCTTCTGGAGCGCTACCGACTCCAACCGTATTATTATTATTATTTATCTGGCACGCCCCTTAACATATTGTGGGCGTGACATCGGGAATTGTTCCAAGGTGAACTTCCCTTTTTAAGCTAGCGGTCGAAGCGAGCAGACATATAATTATCTTGTATCGACGATAGCACATGGCGAAGACTCTCCTCGAATAAAACGATTATTGGAAACGCGAACCGTATTGACTTGTTTATTAACACTATACTACATTTGGCGCTGGCGGAACAGGATCGAAGAAGAGAATATCCCACTGAGATTGAGAGCGAGCGATATAGTAGTTAGTTATATAAACGTTCGAAAATAACTGACATATATCCATATTACTATTTAGAATATATCTTATTATTTATCTTATTAAATATTATTTATATATTATTGTTATTATATAATATATCTTATATTTATATTTAAGCGTTCTATACCGTTCAATTATAGTACTAGTATAATTGTAAATTTATATATATTAGATTATATATTTAAGGTAATTTATAATTAATAGTTCTATATAATTACATTATATAACAATTATTATTATAAATTAGTTTATAGTAGTACAATTAAATATTGATCGTATGTTTATAATTAATTATTCTATATAATTACATTATATAACAATTATTATTATAAATTCGTACATATACATTATTATTAACGTACTATATTACATGTCTTTAACATATACATACATATGGGGAATTTATTAAACCAGCGTCAGCTACGCGAGAGCTATGCCCAAATTTATAGCAAGTCCTTCTCCTCGTTACTAAGTGTATAACATGGGTATCAAATACATAACGCGAAGGCAAATGCCAACGTTCTCGGGCGCGCTAGAAGAGAATTTGGAAGTGTGGGTCGAGACGCTGGAAAATCATCTCGAGGAGACCAGATTCCCCGTGGCATTTCGGTCAGGGTTTCTGTTGGAACATGTCGGAGGGATTGCACTGCGTGAGTTACGAGTCGAAGGCTTTACGCACAAGAGTGACTGGGCAGACCTGATAGAGATGTTGAGCGAACTCTATGGGAAACCCGCGATACCTTCTCCCCCGACGCCCGTGATGACTTCCTCCTCGATATCGGCGATACCTTCTCCCCCGACGCCCGTGACGAATTCCCCCTCGAAGTCTGCGATACCTTCTCCCCCGACGCCCGTGACGACTTCCCCCTCGAAGTCTGCGATACCTTCTCCCTCGACGCCCGTGACGACTTCCCCCTCGAAATCGGCGATACCTTCTCCCCCGACGCCCGTGACGACTTCCTCCTCGATATCGGCGATACCTTCTCCCCCGACGCCCGTGACGACTTCCCCCTCGAAGTCTGCGATACCTTCTCCCCCGACGCCCGTGACGACTTCCCCCTCGATATCGGCGATACCTTCTCCCCCGACGCCAGTGACGACTTCCACCTCGATATCGGCGATACCTTCTCCCTCGACGCCCGTGACGACTTCCCCATCGAAACACGCGATACCCCCACCTTCTCCCACGATGTCCCCGCAGCTACGTACGGCACCCGCGATACCCCCACCGAACAAGTATAAACGCTTTGCAGTATTGTCATTACTGAGAATGTTTAAGGAAAAGAATCTAAAGTATATGGAGATGCTTTACTTGACAGGCCCCGAGATACGCAATATATCTGATTCCGTCAACATTCTTGCGGATCATGAAAGCGGTAGCGATCCGCGCTTCGACGACCGCGATGCCCTCGCTTCTACTAACGACACCCGCCCGACGTTACCTTCGATCTCCGTGGTCCCCGCGATTATCCCCACGACCCCCGTGACCCGCTCGACGTCACCTTCGACCTCCGTGGACCCGCGATTATCCCCACGACCCCCGTGACCCGCTCGACGTCACCTTCGACCCCTGTGACCCTCGCCTTTATCCCCACGACCCCCGCGACCCGCCCGACGTCATCGAAATACACTAAGCCTGTATTGCCACCTCCATGGCCACCGCCGACAAGATTCCGGCGTATTATCATATCGTTAATTATTATATTATTAGTATATCATTATATTATATCATTATCATATTATATCCATCTTATATTATACTATATTCTATTATATATTAGTAGTACGTTTAGTGTGGGCACTAAAATCGTTTTCCGGGAGGTATGTTTTGTAGTGTGTCACCAAGTATTCCGTCACCACGTATTTCCCCCACCACGTATTCCGTCACCACGTATTTCCCCCACCACGTATTCCGTCACCACGTATTTCCCCCACCACGTATTCCGTCACCACGTATTTCCCCCACCACGTATTTCCTCCACCACGTATCCCGATCTTCACCCTGCGACCACGACGACGACTGAGACCGACGAGCTGCTGCACGATACGACCTGCTTCTGGAGCGCTACCGACTCCAACCGTATTATTATTATTATTTATCTGGCACGCCCCTTAACATATTGTGGGCGTGACATCGGGAATTGTTCCAAGGTGAACTTCCCTTTTTGAGCTAGCGGTCGAAGCGAGCAGACGTATAATTATCTTGTATCGACGATAGCACATGGCGAAGACTCTCCTCGAATAAAACGATTATTGGAAACGCGAACCGTATTGACTTGTTTATTAACACTATACTACATATATATATATATATAGTTATTAAATGTAATCATAAATATAGCATATTATTTAATAATATATTATTATATACTTATAAGATCAATTTTAATATTTAACAATTAATTATGTATGTTATATATATTCATTATTTTCATACTCACATTGTTTATTGTCAAAGAAAAGTTAAATATCTCTATCTTTTCTTCTTTTTAACAAATATGTTATATGATTTATATTTATTTTGATAACATGCACTTCCATTCTTATTGAATTTCCTATTCTATAAACATTAATACACTATAGTGATAATATACTATAGTAAAAGATCATCTATAGTATTCTATGAACACATTTTAGTTATAATATAGTTTATATATATTATATGTTATTATTGGAATCTACTTTGAAGAACAAATATTAATTATTATGTTTTAAGTAGGTATAATATTACAAATAATAATTGTATTTAATTTTTTTTAATATTTTAATATAATATATTATATAGTTATTAAAGTTAATATACCAAGGAATATACGACGTATATGATATAAGAAGAAGCCTGAAGAACACTAAACGACTAAACGATACAGAAGCAGCAAGATACAGAAAATTTCATCCGTGATCCATGGTTGTTTCTTGACTCGATATCTTGACTCTAAGATGTTTTGAGCTGCTGTAGTAATTATGTTGGCAATTTGAGTATAGTTATCATTAGTAGTATTTCTATCAATATTTAACTGTGAGAGTTGTTCTTGTAGTTCTTGTTCATACTTATTTCTAACTGATTCATCTTTTAATTTATCCAAATTGAATCTGCATCTGTTACTGAGCTTGGTTTTCTGTGAGAGAAGTTTTAATTTAAAGTTGCAGAATACTAAGTCATGATCGCTATTAATCGAAGCGCCTGTATATGTTCTCGTGATAGCTTTATTTATACTTGATTTAAACCGTCGCGGTGTTTGAATGAAATCAATTTGATTTTGAATTAAACCATTTGGTGAATGTCATGTTGATATACGCGATTTCTTTTGAGGATGTAGTATATTTGACAGAAGTAGACTATGCTTTGTTGCACATTCTAAAAGGCTATTTCCTCTTTGATTGATAACTCCTATTGAAAATTGACCAATAGCGTTTCCCCATTTGTGTTTATGTTCACCACTTCCAACTATGGCATTCCAATCACCTTGCACGATGAGAAAATCTGTTTTGGGTGTTTTTGAGATGGCATCTTCAATTGTTTCGTAGAATTCTTCTATAACATTATATTATATTACCTTATTAAAAAACCTTGTGATAGAACATATAAATAAATAATAAATAAGATTTATTATTTCATATTGTAAAGCATGAAATAATCGAGAAGTTAATAACCAAATGTATTTGTTTTTTGCGAAAACTTCACTAATCATAATAGTCTAGATAAGTTAGATTCTCATGAGTAAAAAAATGTAAATATAAATAATTAAGATGTAAAGAATAAAAAATATGTATCAATAAGTCAAGTTAAAAATAAAATATGTAAAGTTATATAAAAAAATCACAGAAACGAGTTGAATTCTTAATTCCAAACTATAAAAGGAATAGAATAGCTAAACAAATACAAATGAAAAAAAATAAATAAAAACTAAAACAAACAAGCTGCAGGTTTAATAAATAATACCCGTAAAAAATAATAAAATTAGATAATCAATTGATTTCATATTTTGTTAAAAGATAATTTTTTTGAAGTTTTTTATATAAATTTGTGTAAATAATATTTTATTTAGATATACATTATTCCATGATTTAGGGACTTTAAATGATAATGATTATGATGACGGCTAGATTTTATATAAGTTAATTTGAAATTATGAAAAGTATTTTTGTATAAATTGTTATATCTAGGTAATAATAATGATATTCTGATTGGGCATTTATTTAAATGTACATTGTGCATGAATAAAATATTGTTATAAGTTATTAAATATTTAAATTTTAATATATTAGAACATACAAATACATTGTTAGTATTAGTCAAAATAAAAATATTATTGACAATTTAAAGATATTTTTATTTATTATTGAAGGTTATTATTAAAATTATTTCCCCAAATTTCTAAACAATACATGATATGAGGCAAAAATAAAGAATTGTAAAGTAGCTTTAAAATATATATTGGTAAATAGCTCAGCTTTCTTAATATATATATATATAATGTGATAATTTCAATTGTATTTTTCTTATATGTTCTTTAAAATTTTAATTATTATCTAAAATAACTCCAAGAAAAGTATAACTTGATACTAAGCATATTTCAGTTGAATTAATTAATATACTATTAATAATATTTTTATCTTTATAAGGTAGCACTTTTGTTTTATCAATATTTAATAGTAATCTATTATTCATGTAAATATAAAATAAATAAAATTTAAACTTTTGCATAGAGTATTATTAATTGGTTCATTAATCTTACCGATGTATCGTTAGAAAAAAGTATAAGATTAAAATTTATATTTAAATTATGTAAGGCCTATGAATATCATTTATATATAAAATAAAAAATAAAGGATCCAAAATGTATACCTAAGGTACCCCAACATTGATGATACTTCTTCCAGAAAGTTCGTTATCTATTCTAGTTGATAACATTCGATATTCGGATAGCTCTTAATTAAACGATTAGTAATTCCCCTAAAACCATAATATTTTAATTTGTTTAATAGAATCTTATGATCTACAAGATCGAATGCTTTTTTTAGATCTAAAAAGAATTATGTATAATGACTTAATTATTGTTAAAATATTTGGGTGAATAGCTTCAGATCCAGTTTAAAAAATATTTTCATTTTACAAAAAAGAGCAATAAAATGCATTAGTAATATTCATTCTATGTATACAAATATCTATACTATTTCTAATTCTATTAAATTTAACGATATTATAAAATGAATCGTATCAAATTTATGTTTCGAGCTAGGAATAATGTTTTACCTAAGAATTTACAATTATTATATAAAGCTAATTCTAATAATGGAAATCTGTTTCATACAATAAAAGTTCGAACTGACCGAAAATCATTTTGTTTATAGAATGGAGGTCCAATGCTGTAGAACAGATTACCACAAAAAAAATAAGATACATTACTATATTAAATAATTTCAAAACACATTTTAAATCATTTATGATATCGTCATATTTATTTTAATTTTATATTTTTGATTTTCTATTTTGATTATTGTATTATATGTTATATTAATGCTGTATTGGTTACCTTATATTATCAGTATGTATCAGTATTTATTTTATTTTATAGTTTTATAGCCTTTATTTATATAGTTTTTTTATATTTTTAATATATTATACAATTTTAAATTTTAGAGTTTTGTTAGTTTATATTTTTTTAGTTTACATATTATATAATTATTTATTTTAAATACATGATGAGAATTATTTTGGGGTTTTTTGCAATTTTATTTTTGTATTTTGTTTTAAATTTAACACATTTTATATTAATTACTTACATTAATTACTAAAGCCGTGTACACACCGCTAGCATCAAGTACATCATCAAGTGCAGTAACATGTCGCCGCCTAAATCTATGAAAAGTTATATTTTCTAGTAACAAGTCGCTGTGCTTGATGCTCGCTACGTGAACAGCTAATTTGCACGGTAACCTGGTCAGTAATAAGTCGCCTGTCTTTAGTAACAATTCGCCTGTCTTTAGTAACAAGTCGTCGCACTCGCGGTACTTGATACTCGCTATCTGAACACCAATAATAATGTATACTGAGCATCAAGTGCAGTAACAAGTACAGTAACAAATCGCCGTGATAGCAGTGTGTTCACCATTTAACTTACATTATTTTACATTCATTACTTACATATTACATTTTATTTATATTTTATCATTTATCATTCTTTCAGTATTATTTTCTATACAGGAAGTCAAATTTGTATTTTAAATATTTAATATAATATATTCACGAGTACTTTGTATTGATTCTTTATGTTACCGGTAATGGTTCGTGTCGGGGATGAGGATGCAATTATTGTTAAGTTCCATACGGTATTGGATATAGAAACCCTAAGTCCTCAATGTTCATACACCTTTATCGAATTTCATTAGTAATTGGTTGGTATAAAGTATTCGAGGTAGATTTTTTATAAACAATTTTTTTACTTATATCCTAGATAGCAATTTGATAATAAAATAATACTCTATATACATGATTTTATATGTTTAGATAATTATAAATTGTTTAATAGTATATAATACTAGATTATATACCTAAATGTATATGTGCGCAGTTTTGTATTGAATAATATACCAAATATCTATAATATTGTATAGATCTATCTATTCATATTTACATAACAAGTAAATAATTAATTTTAAATAATAAACTAAATTATTTAAAATTTAATTTATTTGCGAAAAATGTAATATTTATTATAAATGTAATTTTGTATATTTACGTTATAATAATGTATCAAGTATATTTAGTATTAATAATAAAATTATAGAAATGCTTAAATTAATTCATTATCTAGTAATTATATATTTTACAATACTTAATATATATATGATGAATGCAAAAGAGGTATGTATTATTTAGAGTATGTATTATAAAAATATATAGTATATACTTAAAATATATAATTATACATTATTCAATATACACACACACATATATATATATATATATATATATATATATATATATATATATATATATATATATATTATCCATACCGCTATAGATAATTATAGATTTTAGATGTGCATATTTAATTAACTTATTTATATAACCATATACATATTCGTCTCTATTTTACATATAATCTCCGCTATTCCTACCTCATTGTTACTACGCTAACATTATACATTTTAATTAACTATACATCACTATTCTTAAACATTATATATTATCTAAATATTAAAATCATTATTATCAATAATGTTAATAACATGTTAATTGTTGTAATATAATATGTAATACTCTCTATTTGATAACTCGTAATGTCACATAGGGTACTTTTTAGTTACATGCGTGTAAGCTGGAATATAGGCAATCGAATGTGTATATATATAAATACCTACACAATGTAATTATTTAAACTCACTAGAACAACTTGTATATGGTCGACGTAGATGCAATTCAAATAAAATAACGGACCATATCGAACGACCGTGTATTTTTCTAGGTCTAATAATGGAACGCTCAACACGTCACACTATTTCTATACGCCGATTGTAATTACCATAGTGTAATGATAATACTCTATTTTTAGATATACTCATAAGATATATTAATAGTATTCTTGATCGAGCGAGTTAAATATATGTATCCAAAATTCTATCGATTAGACTTCTGTTCACTAGAAATTAACCACAAAATAATCATTAATTACCTGCTATAAACTTAAAATAAATAAATAGATCAGAAAATAATTAATATAAACTTAGATTTTAATAATTAATCTAATATTAATTAGTATACAATTACATATATTATATTTTATATATATTGTTTAATTAGGTGATATACTTCATAACAATATAAACTAATTTAGGAAATTTGTGAAGATGACCAGGTAGATAAACAAGGAATATTACTACAATATGCAATACGCGGTGACAACATAGATACATTTATATGCAATCGTAAATCTATTAAAACCCTGCATGAGTTTGCATTCTTTAACAAAGATAACAACCTTACTAATGATGTATTGAAGGCTTTACATTTAGGAAATAATAAAATCGCTTACATACATAATAATGTATTTATAAAATTAAAAAATCTAAGGAGTCTATATTTGAATAATAATTTATTAACTATTATAAATAGTACTATGTTTTACAATAATACACTACTTTTATTAATAAATCTATCTGATAATAAAATCCATACATTTAACTTGAATTTAAATAAATTTATAAAACTAGTAATATTGAATTTAAATAATAATCGCTTAAAGTTTTTAAGTGAAATTTTATTTAAAGAATTTATAATGAAATATACATATTTATACATAAAGAATAATGAATTTACATGTGATTGTAATATGTATTGGATGGCAAGTATGAATGGTGACTTTAATTCAACCTTAGATATACAAAATAATATTTGCCAAAGTTCAAAGTTAAAAAACACAAGCTTAGAATGTTTTATTAAGAAAAATACTGGACAAGGAAAATGTAATAATATTAATGCAATAATCTGCAGTAGAAAAAGCTAGTAGTATATATATATATATTATATATATATATATATATATATATATATATATATATACTATATATATAATACTTTGTATAAATATGAAATCGTAAAAATAAGATTTTCTAATAACAGTTGTTTAAATAAATAAATATACAATGTTTAAATTAAATAATATAAACTATATAACTCTAAATGTAGTAGTATTATTATTATGTAGTATATATATATATATATATATATATATATATATATTATTTGTATTATTATTATTTAACTAATCATAAACAAATGTCGTTATACTTTGTAATACACATATATATATATATGTGTGTATATATATGATATATATATATATATATATATTACAGAAACTGCATGTATGGCTCAGTGGCTAAGGCGTCAGACACACAAACAGTAGGAGACGGGTTCGAGCCTCGTCCGGACAATTAATTATTTTATCAAATATTATTTAAAAGTGAACTTATTTAATTGTGTATAACAAATTATCGGCTCTCGTTAAAACTACAGATACCTTAACATGAGAGCGGCTCTGAAGGGATATTAGATCCATATATAGTTATAAGTGAACACTTTATTTAAGTTCCTGTATGGGATGAAAGGACTCCACCAAATAAAAATAACAATAACAATAATAACAATATATAATTTATTATTTCATATATATATATATATATATTTATAATGGATTCCAATTTATATTTATTAATATATATATATATATATATATATATATATTTGTACAAAGGTTATAATAATTTTCACGTAAATACCTTGTTTAAATGGACACATATGTTGAGGGAATAGCCGGATATATACATTATATTACATAAGGAATATATAATATAATAAAATAATATTTATAATTATAAAAAATATATAACTGAATAAAATAATATTAATAATTATAAAAAATATATAACTGAATTCAATATCATTTAATTTTCCACTGTGAATTTATAATTATACATCATATACCAATACATAGATAATACTATTATTTATTTTTTATTTAAATACTAATTTAATATTAATTTATAATATATGAATTTATAATTCATTATTTGCCTTCTAAATAAATATGTTTATGCAATAATACATTTTCAACCAATATTATTGAATTTACATTAATGAATAATATTACTTATTGTTTATTTTTTAAATATAATAATATATTTTTAAATATATTATTATAATTATTTAAATTAATAACCTACATATATTAATAATAACGTATATTATAATAATTAATAATCAATATTAAAGTAATAAGAGTATCGACTACATCTACTGCCACAACTTCTAAAGGTTATTATTTCATTAATTATATAATATGCATATGTATACACTATTTATTGTATAATATATATATATATATATATATATATATATATATATAATATTAACTACCTATGTGGATCTATTGAATAAGGTGATAGACATACGGGTAGAAGGACATGGGTTTAATTTCCGTACTTACCAATACAACGGTAATAAAATAATATTTATAAGTAAGTTATTGAATTGTGTATAAATAAATGATTGACTCGTGTTAAAACCATGGATACTTAAAAAAATATCGGCTTAGATGGGATATTATAGCCATATGGTTATAAATGAAATATCAATTTAAGTTCATGGATGGGATGAAAGAACTCACATAAGATTAAAATAACAATAACAATAGTAAATTTATATATAAATTTTCAGATTTATTTCTAATATTTAAAAATGTTCATAGAGTATATTTTATATTGTCTACCAAACCTGTTAACATATTAATATATAAATATTAATATATAAATATATATATATATATATATATATATATATATATATATATATATATATATATATATATATATATATATATATATATATATATAGTATACTGTTGCATATAACTCCCCTATAAAATTAACAAATTAAATTATGGTCAATTTTTACTTAGTTTTAATACTAAATTTAAGTATATACGTTAAATTATAAAAAAATAATATATAGGGACCTTAGGATAAATCACGTTTACTATTCCAATATTAATTAAATTATATACGTGTATATTTTCAATAATTTTATAAATTACTTTATTATTTTATATTAATATAAAATAAAAATTAATTTATAAAATAATTATTGTCAAATTTTAATACATCATATATAATTTTATTTTATATTACTACGATATCAATCTAGTACAGTTAAATTTAATAATTGCTGTTTTATTGTCACCTTAAAATATATTTAAAAAATGGAAATAAAGAAAATAAAACACTTCCATGTTTATGTAAATTATGCTAGATACACTTCAAAGCCATAAATCATCTATATATGTTAGTGGCAGAGAAATCAGAAACATATATATCTCATTGTATGTAGCAACGCTGAATTATAAGAACCTTAAATTGTAATGGTTAAATAAGTATTATAAAATCTTAAAAAAATACTTTTTTATAAATCAATTTAAAATAGGTAACATACACTTAGGTACGGGTAAGATAATCTAAATTGTACAAGCCTAAAACAACATAATATGAGCATGACCTAATAATAACATATTTCCAATATTAATACCAATGCAAATTAATGAAAAAAAGCCGAATTATTTCAATTATGTCAAACACACTCATCGATTGCATACAATACTAAATAATGTTAATATCATCAATCCAATTTAAATTCTATATCGATTTAAAATCGATAAATTATATAGAAGCCCAATTTAATTAACCATATTTAGTATATGAAGTATTAAAGTAATTAAAATATTATGTTACTAATGTATACATTCTACTGTATAATAATATATATTATAATTTCTGATTAAAATTTAATAATATTAAATAACATATACAAATTGTAATTGATATTAATCAAAATATAAAAAGTATAAATATAATAATATAATATAAATATAAAATATAAAAAATAGTCTATAAAATAATAAATAGTGTTTAAACAAACAATATACACGAATCAGTAAAACTGTAAAAACAGTATGTTAATGTTTTTTTTTGATTCTTTTTAATATTTATCATATTATAATAATAAATCCCCAATTAAAATACGTAACGATTTTATATCAGTTCAAAACAAATATCTATAAATATATCTATAAATATGCAATTTTTACATTAAATAACATAAATTATATAACACTAAATGTATTATTATTATTATTATATATTATATATATATATTATTATATTATATTTTTATTATTAGTATTTGCCAATTTAAAAAATAATTCATATATATATATATATATATATATATATATATATATATATGAATTAATGAATGTTTATTTATACACACAAATATGGATAAATGTTTTCTATTGTGTAACAAATATGAAAATAACAAAATACAAAAAAAAATACAAAAAATCAGTTGAAAATAATAAAATAAATGTTTACGAATTATTAACAATACATTAGATTTAAAATACGTATAATTTACATTAGTTCTTAATCGTATAGGTAGGGCATTCCATGTATCGGCTGCAGCTACACTGAAATAAAATTTTACATTTCTTGATAGCTTGTAAACTCTGAATTATAAAAGGTCATTCAAATAACTCGGAAGACGATTCTTCAGTACCTTAAATTAGTTTTAAATATCTGAAAGTAGGTCTCTGATAAATATTTAACCATTTAGAATTAACTTAGTCATAATTTACTGATTCATTGTCATATAATTGTACACTATGTAAAACTATTATCAATAATCTAATGATTATATCTAATGATTTAGTAGAAGTAGCAGGAACTCCATAATATATAGAACAGCAATAATATATACGTGACATAACTAATAATTCTATTAATATTTTAGAAATTCTAAAATATAGGAATTTCCTTATTGATCGTATTTTATATAATTGATAATTAGTTGATTTACACATATTAGCTGATCGGAGAAATATAGGTTATCATCAAAAATAAAACCAAAGTTTTTAACATTTTTGTAAGGAACAATTGTGATAGAATCATTGATGACAGAAGAAAAAACTAATGATATTCTAGATATATTTAAAAGTTGAGTTTTATTAATATTCAACATTTAGCTCTATTGTAAAAAAAAACAAACTTTGTAACCATATTAATACAATCAATTAGAGCTACATTATCAGATGAATTGGCTATTACTGGAAGCTCAATATACAATTGAATATCATAAGCAAACATTTTATATTTAACAGAGGGAACATTAGATATAATATTTTTAAGAAGTAAGATATCCATCGAAAATAGCAATGACCCTAAAACTGATCCTCGATAATATATTTTACAAGTAGATGAATAATGGTTATCAATTTACTAGAAAATGTTCTTTCAGATAAGTACGATTTAATCCAAACTAGAGTAATAACTGCAATACCAATATCTTCAAGACGTTTAATTAAAATATAATGATCAATGGTATTAAATACCGCAGATAGATCTAATAAAATAAGCCGTATATTAGAATTATTATCAAGCTTATTAAGAAAATTATCAAGAATGGAAAGAAGAAGTGTTTTAGGACTATGAATTTCCTATATGCATTTTGTCTAGTGTCAAATAATTAATTTGCATTTAGATAATTGATTAATTGCTTGGAAACTATTATTTCCAATATTTTACTTATAAAAGATAATTGAGATATTTGTCTATAATTAGATAAACACTCAATATCAAATCCTGGTTTCTTTAGAATAAGTTTTATTATAAATGTTTTAAAGATGAAGGTACAATACCAGAATCGAGAAAAATAGTAGTAATATTTAAATGAATGGTATTAGTATAAAAGCAAGCTTATGCAAAAGAGATAGAGACAATGGATCGATAGGAGAATACGATTTAGAAGCCAACATAATATCTAACACTTCAGAGAAAGGAGTAGAAGAAAAGAGTCAAAATATATACCACACCCAGGAAAATATCATAATATAAAGTAATAAAAGCCATATTATTTGTTATAAGATTAATTTTAGTAATAATATTTGAAACTTTTCCTGAAAAAAAATAGAAAAATTATAACATAATATTAAATTAGGTAGAGTAGGAAATATAACCGATTCAGTTTTAGTTAAGGAGTTTATAAAGAATAAATCTTTCTAGAATTATTTTCAAAGGAACTAAAAGTATTATAATAATAATTTTTTTTGAAATTAGAATAGATGATCTATAAAAATATCTATAATTAACAAATATGTTTTATTTGAAGATTTACTTTTATATAAGTTTTAAAATGTTCGTAAATATCTTTTTATTTTATGCAATTCACTATTAAATGATGGACAATTATTATGTATTGTAACTAAAAATCTCCTAATAGGTGAATAGATAATGTTATAATATAAGTTTAGAATATAACTATTGAAATAATCAAGATTCAGATTACAAAGTGAATTAATAATGTTATTAGAAAAATCATTAATATTTAATATTTTAAGGTTTCTATAATTAATTAATGCGCGTTTTCTTTTTGTATTAGATAATTTCATTAGGAAGGTAATACTGAAATTATTAGTTAATCATTTTTATTTAATTGGTATACCAAATGCAATATCTGAATATGAATTTGTTAAAACTAAGTCTAACGTATTTCCTAAGTAATGGGTTTTACATAGGACATTTTGTTTAAGCGATAAAGAATTAATTAAAGATTTTAATTCAAGATGAGGGGATATTAAAGAACCATAATGAAAATTAAAATCATCAACAAATATAGTTTTATATATATTAGAATTAATAACAAGATCAGACAATTTATTAAAAAAAGATGTGAAATCATGATTTGGTGGACGATATATAACACTCATTTAAAAATAATATCATTGGAAGATTTAAAGTAATAGATAGTCCATACTATATGAAAAGACAAGATAATTGTATGATATTATACTAAAATCATTATGAATCGTAATAACAACACCACACCTATTCCATAAACTCTGTCACTACAAATAAAAGAATAAGTATGTAAATTAGTTGAGAAATTATAAAGCATAGTAATTGTATAAATATCATTTGAAGATAACCAGGTTTCAGTAAGAGTAACGATTGTTGGATTGTATTCAGAGATATATGCTAATATAATATCAACATTTTTCTTAATAGATCTTCTTAATAAGTCAGACCATTCCTTCATCTCAGCATCTGATACTGATCGAGAGTTTTCCCAGTCTATTGTAACGTGACCATCAGTAATATAAGTGCTATATAAGTAATAAGTATGTGATATATGATTAACAATTGATTTAAATTCAGTAATAAGTTTAGATTTAATCGCATGATAAAAAATCCTTCCTTTATAAATTCCTAATCAATAATGTTTTTTCTGAAGAATAAAACGAAATATTAGTTGATTTCAACATGGATCTATTTGAAAGTAATGTATGAAAGAAAATATAACTAATAGTAGAATAATTTATTTCCAGATGACTAAAAAGAGATATATATATATATATATATATATATATATTATACCGTTTCATATAACATCTTTAAATAATTAACAACACCAATATTATTTATCTTACAGAGTTATATTAACGGATGGGGCATGCATATACTATTGTATAATGTTTACCATAACTATATAACTCAAACGTATGACATGCGCACACTACCGCTATCAGATATGTCTTCTTTACTGTATATCGTTATGTGTAATGTTGTTATGCATATGTAATAGGTGTACTTATTGTATCGATGTTGCAAGTAGTAGGTATATACTGTATTGTATTATTTTATTCTTAATTTATGAAATAATATTTAATTATATGTTAATAAAACTATTTTTGTTCAATTCCTAAAATGCACAGATAATTAAATAAAAATAAAAAATATTACTACACATTATATTAAATAATTGTTTATTACATGAATGATACTTTATATGCCACCAAGTATTTATTTACTGAGTATATTTTACGTTTAAATGTTATATCAAAAACGTTTAGGTATAGTTCATGAGTAACTATGAGTATACTTGAGTATACCTATAAGTAATAAATAGTGAAGAAATATATTCCATAATAAAATCAATTCGTGTTTGACAACTCGAAGTGAAATATCTCAGAATTCTAAAAGTATTGAAATAACCAGTAAAGTGTAAAACTTATATAATAATTTAAATATGTACTAATTTAATATTTATAATTTATTCTAATTTATGAATATAGTTTAATATTTAAAATAATTTAATTGTTATAGAAATATTGGAATTAAGATATAAAATAAGAAAATATAATTTTTTTAATTATAAAATATAATTTTGATAGAAAAATAAGTTAAATACACATTTTAATTTATTTTAAATATCTAATATTATACTTTACTATATACATTTGTTATATTTCGATAATTAATTTTTTAAATTACTTATTATGTTTAATATAACTTATTTATATAATAAAATATTAATATATATATACATTTTTGTATAATATAAATTCACCATATGCTCATAACAGACCTACTATTTCTTTTTATTAGCAATATACAGAATATATAATAAAATATATAAATATAAAAATGTATTTTAATTTTCATTATAATTTGTATATATATTTATAGATAAAATTCCTGAAAATGATGATGACATATACCCTGAACCACCCCATCTTAAATTATTCATTGTATACTTGAGTGCACTCTTGATGATAATATGTATAGCGTCCTACAACATCATTTATCACGTGAACAAGAATTACAATGTAAATGATGATATGTTGAAATATAAATATGTTGAAAGTACAAAGACTGCCTCTTTTATATAATAAATAACTAATAAAGAATAATTAATATTAGTATTTACTTTTTAATAATATATATATATATATATATATATATGTTTACATAGTGTAATTTAGGTCCTATACATTGATTTGCGTTTGCCGCGCGCTAACGTGTTACATACATCAGTAGCAATGCATCGTCTAAAGTGGCTAGTAATGATAGCTGTCTGGTCATCTCACCCTTATACAATACATTAACTCTCAGATTTTCTAATAATGAACTAATTTCATTATAATGCATTATTAATGCAGAATTTCTCTATACGGAATATCGCCTCCTAATTCATTTTGCGGGCGTCGTGAATACGCGTTAATTAAAAAACGCATGACTATTTTATATTTACTATGACTCACTATTATAAAATAAGTTTACTGCATATTTATCTGTGTTAGAAAGGGATCACAATTAAACAATTCATATTCATTGAATATTATACATTAGTAGGGGAAAGTAATCTAATATGGACACTTTAACATTAAATGGTATTAACATTTTATGACTTATGGGAATGTCCCCGATTACCGACCCCCTCCTAATACCGACCCCCTCCTAATACCGACCCCCTCTCGTATCTCAGTAACTATAAGAGATATCAAAAAATAATATATACACGAACTGTTAGTAATTTAATGATAAATATGAATAAGTATTTTGTTTTAAAAAATATGTAATCCTACAATTGTTATTTGATAAAATGTAATATTATATTTTTACTTTTTAAATATTTGAATAATAACTTTTTTTAAATCATTGTAAATACTTTATTATTTAAAAGAAAAATTAATACAAGCAATATATTGTAGATTAATAAAATGTTTATGAATATTATAAAAATAATTTAATTTGAATAACTATTAACCAAGATATCTTAATTATAGCAACCAATATAATTTTCCTATTACCGACCCCCTAAATTACCCTAATACCGACCCCATGTGATTTATAATATCCAATCAAATTAGATCCGTATTTTACTTTAAAATATGTCGTAAGTTGTTTGTGTATCATTAATATAGATTTAAGATTCATGATTCCAGTTGATTATATACATAGGTGATTAATAAATAAATATTAAATAATAATATAAACTATTTAAAAAAATTACTATAAAGTTTAAATGTAAATTTAATATTACTATTAAAACATAAATTCAATATAAAATAAATTGCGTGAATGTTATAACTAATTATATTCATGTATATATACTATTTTTATTGGAAATTATAATACTATAATTATTTATATCACGATTATTTTAGGGGGTCGGTAATAGTATTAGGGGGACGGTATTAGGAACATGTATCCGATTACCGACCCCCCTGTTTATTCTTGTAAATATAATTATATCAACAATTTAAAATAGCCATATTATCCATTGCCATAATATTACCCAAATTATAAAATTTCAAATAAATATATGTAATATTGAATAAGTTATTACAAATAATTATTTAGGGGTCGGTAATCAGGGACTTTCCCCTATTATTATTATTCAAAAATTACAATATATTAATATTATATGATTATAGATATTATTGTGATTTTTAAATTTTATTTAATCTTTTAATTCCATATATAACAGGGGTGTCCGTATTCGGTACCCATGTCCGAATATGGACATCCTGTATTATAATATGGACATATAAACTATATAAACTATATATTATTGATGAATCGATCAATCAAATTATAATTGCATTATTTATAATTCATTTTATGTATTCTAATTAAATTAGTTAATAATTTATTTATTTTTTATTATTTTTTTAATTAATCATACAATTTGATATCTAAATAATAAACAAATTATATTTAGATTTATTGGTGGTATTAATATTATAAAGCACGCGATTTTTATGATAATCATAATAGTTAATCCGCTGCGCGCTGATTGGTTATGGGGTGTCCGTATTAAGACATATATAGA
The DNA here is from genome assembly GCA_964019155.1 of Osedax fenrisi. Classification (NCBI taxonomy): domain Eukaryota; kingdom Metazoa; phylum Annelida; class Polychaeta; order Sabellida; family Siboglinidae; genus Osedax; species Osedax fenrisi. The sequence goes on along the minus strand of OZ025244.1, from coordinate 29,233,176 downwards.
GTGTTCTTTTAGGGACTTATATGACCTCTAGATATATGCTTATAACTTAATAAATATTTGATAACAAATATAGAAATTATATATATAATTTTTAGAATGCTTTATTTTTTAATAATAGTGTTATATTTTATATCGATACATTTGTATATCCTTGAGAAGGTTTTAAGTTGACATTTGTTTTCATAATTTAATAACGTAATAAAAATATCAGTTTATTGGATATATCAGCAATATTTAGAATAATACAAAAATAAAATACTTTTTTAGACTATTTATATAATTATGAATATTTTATTCATCAACAATTTTTTTGTAGGATTTATGGTTTCTGAGATACAGAGAGTGTCCGTATTCGGGCACTGTCCGTATTATGTTACTTTCTCCTACATAATATACATTAGTTATTTTATTAGTTAACTTTAATCCCTATCTGAACTGGATAAATATGCATTAAGTTATCTTATGATAATAATACATAGTTAAATATAGAATATTAACTTACATTTACTAAATTTCACGCCGCACACAAATTCCGATGAGGTTTTATTAAAGTAATCACTGCCTAGTGACCGCTATGTCCACTTTAATTTAAAATATTTGATCAAATGATCCGACAAATTAAATGTGATAAAGAACCAGGATTTTAAGAACAGTTTAATTATTTAATACTAATGTTCGCCCATAATAAATTATGTTCATAATGTATAATTTATATCACGTTATTAATAAACCATGCATCTATAGGCTACAAACATATGTCTGTATCCACATTAATTTCAAGACATCCGCCTCGTCCTTCCTGACATACAGTCAGACATACCTGCCAGAACTATACCACTCAACTCACATCGAAAAAACCTACTAACTACGTTGCTCTAATCGTATTCATCGTCCTGGTTACCATATTTTGATTAACCCAGATATTCATATCTAAATAAAAATGGATGTAATATTACTGTAATTGTTAGAATCAGAATATGATAAAAATAACTACAAACAATAGTTTGAAACTATGTAATATAAAATATAATAAAATAAAATATATGAATATTAATATTTATCGTATATTTAATAGAATATATATCTTTATTTACCTATATTCAAATTCAGTAATCAATGTATATTTTATTGAAGAGAAATATGTAAATTATGAAGAAGTGGTGACCATTAGACAGTCATGCAGAAAAAGGAATAATCCTGAAAGTTTCAGGGAAGATTAAGATATCTTCCAACCCAGTGATGGTTTTTGTTTTTTTTTTCATTTATATTTTTACATTATTTTCGTTTCACTAAAAAGATATATTATAGTTATTATTATTATACACATATTACTATTTGCTTAGCTACTATATATGACTATACCTGCTTACAGAAAGAAAATGAGATGTGACGGTATTCAATGACGTCTAGAATCATATATTATAAAAGTATGTAAAAATATAAAAATATGTAAACATTGTAAATATTGACGCGTATGCGATTAAATTAAAATATATAAATTTTAAAGTGGAGAAATAGGCGGGTGAGATTTTTCTATCATAATAGAGATATTTCGGTTAGTCATTTATGAAATAAACCATGTTAACGCTAAGCCATATATAACCATCAAAGCAAATCAATTATATATTATTCATTTCTATTCATAATAACATGAGTTAACAATATAATAACATGGAATTTTCACTCTATAATCATATGCGGATGTAAGACATCCATGGAGTTTTCCATACTACAGTATGAACCTCCTTAGTATGCACAGTTTATTAATCTTTATTTTAAATAGATTTTTAAAATGTTCTTAATATTTTATTTGTATTTAAGATAATATATACTTAAATCAATATATTTTTTAGTAATCTAGTATTTTATATAATATATCAACTTTTTAATAATAACTTAGTTTTCCCTGCATTGATTTTATTCAATATATTTTTTCAATATATATCAACTATAGATTATTTATTATAATTGTATATATTTAGATTATTAAATATCTTATTTATTATGTAATATTTGTATAGGAAAAATACGATATTACAACATGATAATTTTCAAATAAATATAAATATGTTAGTTAATCATAAATTATATATATATATATTATTAATAAAAAAACATATATTAAACTGAATGAAATGTATAGAATTAAAAATTATATAAATATATAAATATATAGGTGATACTATTGATACTGATGCAATTAAAATGATATTTTTGTATATTCTAGTAATACATAATTATTTTTATTATTTAATATTATATTATATAGATATTAAATATTATATTATTTTAAATATAATTATATAAAATATATTTTCCACTTAGGTAATATATATATATATATGTGTGTGTGTACGTGTGTGTATGTATAAACCTGATAAACTACTAGTCTCCCTTAAATACGAACGGTTTCTCATAATACCAACGACTAATACGGCCGAGTTCTATTTTTGAAATTTGATCAGCGAAACAGATATATGGCAAATCATAAATCGAACAATTCCCTATTTTCATTTTTATCGTACAGTATCAGCTTAAAAACTTTAAATATATCCGTAAACATTCGCTAATTTATCATGTTAGAATTGTTAAAGTGCGTTCGTAAAGAACATTTATCATTTCCGGGTTACGATAATACAATATTTAAAAAAATTATTCACATTTTTAATTTTAATTTAAAATTATAAATGAAAATCAATATATTTAAGGTAAATATTGATTGTTTACACATTTTATTTTAAGAATCACACATTTTTAGCACAATGGCAATGAATGATTACAAAATGTTAATTTGTTTACAATTTATATATTTATATTACATTATTGTTATATATTGATTTCATTTAATGTAATTAATTGACCTATGATTGACCCATGATGGACCAATGCTCCTATAGTGTTTCGTTATAATAGAATACATTATCAATCAATCAATCAACAATTTCTTAATTTAAATATATTTTTACTTTATTCTCACTATTTTAATTTGTATTTAAACCTAAGTCAATATACACTTGAAGAAATATCTTGCCAAGTTAACTAATATTGTTTATATAAATTCTTAGTTTTAGTTTGCATTGCATTACTTTTATTTTATTTATATATATATATATATATATAATATAATATAAGTACATATCTGTTAAACTCGAGGACCGGTCGAATCCAGGGGAAAGTAACCGAATACGGACAGTGCATAATTATATAAATAGTCTAAAAATGTATTTTTTATTTTTTATTTATTCAAATATTGCTGAAATATCCAATAAATTGATTTTTTTATTACGTTTTTAAATTTATGAAAACAAATTTCAACTTAAAACCTTCTCAAGAATATACAAATGAATGTAGTAGTAATAGTATTTATTTAGGAATCGATATAAAATATAACAAAACATTATTAAAAAATAAAGCATTCTAAAAATTATATATTTAATTTCTATATTTGTTATCAAATATTTATTAAGTTATAAGCATATATCTAGAGGTCATATAATTCCCTAAAAGTACACTCTATGTGTCTTAATACGGACACCCTATAACCAATCAGCGCGCAGCGGATTAACTATTATGATTATCATAAAAATCGCGTGCTTTATAATATTAATACCACCAATAAAGCTAAATCTAATTTGTTTATTATTTAGATACCACATTGTATTATTAATTAAAAAAATAATAAAAATAAATAAATTATTAACTAATTAAATTAGAATACATTATTCATAAAATTAATTATAAATAATGTAATTATAATTTGTCTGATTGATTCATCAATAATATATAGTTTATATAGTGATGTCCGTATTATAACACAGGATGTCCGTATTCGGACATGGGTACCGAATACGGATACCCCCGTTATATATGGAATTAAAAGATTAAATAAAATTTAAAAATCACAATAATATCTATAATCATATAATATTAATATATTGTAATTTTTGAATAATAATAATAAGTCATAAAATGTTAAGAACATTTAATGTTAAAGAGTCCGTATTAGATTACTTTCCCCTACTAATGTATAATATTCAATGAATATGAATTGTCTAATTGTGATCCCTTTCTAACAAAGATAAATATGCAGTAACTTATCTTATGATCGTGAGTCATAGTAAATATAAAATAGTCATGCGTTTTAATTAACGCGTACTCACGACGCCCTGAATTAGGAGGCGATATTCGGTATAGAGAAATTATGCGTTAATAATGCATTATAATGAAATTAGTTCGTTATTGGAAAAGCTGAGAGTTAATGTATTGTATACGGGTGAGATGACCAGACAGCTATCACGACTAGTCACTTTAGACGACCCATTGCAAAAGATGTATGTAGCGTGGCAAATGCAAATTAATATATAGGACCTAAATTACACTATGTAAACATATATAAATAAATAAATAAATAAATCAGATTTATTATGTCATGTTGTAAAGCATGAAATAATGGAGAAGTTAATAAACAAATGTATTTGTTTTTTTCGAGAACTTCTCCAATCATCATATTATAGATAAGTTAGATTCTCATGAGTAAAAAATGTAAATATAAATAAATAAGATGTAAAGAATAAAAATATGTATCAATAAGTCAAGTTAAAAATAAATTAATTAAAGAATAAAAAATATGCATCAATAAGTAAGTGTAAAAATAAAAGATGTAAAGGTATATAACAAAATCACAGAAACGTGTTGAATTCTGAATGCCGAACTATAAAAGGAATAGAATAGCTAAACAATACAAATGAAAAAAAAAATTAAATTAAAACAAGCAAGATGAAGGTTTAATAAATAATACCAGTAAACAAAAATAAAATTAGATAATCAATTGTTTAATTGATTTTCATATTTTGATAAAATATGTTTTTTTAATATTTTTTTAAGGTTTTTTATATAAATTTTTGTAAATAATAATTTATTTAGAAAACAAATACTTAAAATCTTTAAGTTTTAATATATTAGAACATAAAAATAAATTGTTAATATTAGTCAAAATAAAAATATTAATGACAATTTTAAAGATATTTTTATATACGATTCGAACAGCCTTTTTTTGTAGAGTTGAAATACATTGAAGGTTATTATTACAATTATTTCCCCACATTTCTAAACAATACATGATATTAGGTAAAAAAAAAGAATTGTAAAGCAGCTTTAAATTATATATTGGTAAATAGATCAGCTTTCTTAATATATATATAATACGTGATAATTTCAATTGTATTTTTCTTATATGTTCTTTAAAATTTAAATTATTATCTAAAATAACTCCAAGAAAAGTATAACTTGATACTAAGCATATTTCAGTTGAATTAATTGATCTACTATTAATAATATTTGCATCTTTATAAGGTAGCACTTTTGTTTTATCAATATTTAATATTAATCTATTATTAGTGAACCATTCATGTAAATTTAAAATAACTAAATTTAAACTTTTGAATAGAGTCTTATTACTTGGTTCACAAATGCTTACCGATGTATCGTCAGCAAAAAAGTATAAGATTATAATTTATATTTAAATTATATAAGGCCATATGAATATCATGTATATATAACATAAATAGTAAGGGACCCAAAATAGATCCATGTGGTACCCCAACATTGATGATACTTCTTCCAGAAAGTTCGTTTTATATTCTAGATGATAAAATTCGATCTTCATTAGATTTTTAGTAACATTGACATGAATATAATCAAAATTGTTTTTAATTTTATTTTAGATCCACTTATTTACATTTTTAACTTAATAATTTGTGATTCTACTATACCAGATAACATGAAAATATCAGTAATAAATATCTTAGAATAGTTACTAATATATAATAGTTAGTAATAATTAATAATATAATCTTAGATAGCTTTCAATTAAACGATTAGTACTGCCCCTAAAATCATAATATTTTAATTTGTATAATAGAATCTTATGATCTACAAGATCGAATGCTTTTTTAGATCTAGAAATAATGAGGCTAATTTATTATTTCTTTCTAGGTTTGATTCAATAAAATTATAGTGATCATATAGTGCGTGCGAAGTTGAAGAATCTCTAATAAAACCATATTATTTGGCATATAATAAATTATGTTTGTCAATAAAATGTAGAAATCTATTAACAATTATTTTCTCTAAAATCTTTGAAAATTGAGATAATAGGGAAATCGGTCTATAGTTATTTATATCATCTGGTTTTCCTTTCTTAAAAAGTGGGGTTATTACTGATATTTTCATGTTATCTGGAATAGTAGAGTCACAAATTATTAAGTTAAAAATGTAAGTAAGTATCTAAAATAAAATTAAAAACAATTTTGATTATATTCATGTCAATGTTACTAAAAATCTAATGAAGATTTATATTTACAATTCCCAATATCAATCAAAATATCATTAGCAGATATAGGTGAAAAATAAAATGCATGTTTTTGAGGATTTTTTAAATATCTATCGTGGGTTGATCTATTTTCACTATTAACTATTGGCAAATACTTATCTTGTAGATCAGTAACTATTGAACTAAAAAACGTATTGAATGAATGTATTCTTTCACACTTACTAAATGTATTATTACCATAAAAGATATCATAAGGAAATGTATTATATTTTTTGTGATCAATTACTTTCTTAATTTTAACCCACATATCTGAACAATTATTGTTACAAAAAAACTGCTTATAAGCTGCATTCTTTTATCTACGTATTATGGCATTTACATTGTTTCTATATCTCTTATATCTATCAATGCTAACTGTATTTTTCAAAGTTAGAGAATCACGATATCATTTTTTTTTTAATAGCATTTTTGATTTTATTATTAATCCATATAATGCTGTTATTATTATTATTATTTTTTATTATTATTTGTATGTGAAATAAATGGACAATTTGTATCTTATATATTACTCAAAGTCTCTAGAAATATATTAAATGCTTTATTAACATCATTGTTGCTTTTCATTGTAGACCAATCATATGCAGCTAGATCATTAGTAAATTAATAATATTTTGTGCGGACACATTTCTTTTAAATAAATAATTAGTTTATATGGACGGATTTGATGAATATTTAGAAGAAAACTTTAAAAATAAAGGTAAATAATCAGATATATCAGCTGAAAGAGTACCAGATACAGATTACGGAACAAATAAAGAATTAATAAAAAAAATTATCAATTTGAGTGTATATTGTGTTAGTAATTCGCGTTGGTTATTCAATATGTGTAATAATTAATCCTAATTGATTTAAAATATTAAAAAATGAATGAGAATCTAACTTATCTAGTACATTTATATTAAAATCACCACAAAAAATTAAATTAGAAAAATTAAAATTAGAAAGATATTTATAAATAAATCATAAAATAATTGTTTATTATAATTTGGTCGTCTATATATTAAACAGATATGTATATAATTATAAGAAACATTATAAAATGTAAGTTTAAAAGTCAACATATCAATATCATCAGGTATTTGATAAGTTAAATCTTCGACAATAAAAGCCTCCAAATGTTTATCAACTAATGCTAATACTCCACCACCTCGCTTCTTTTTCTTACATAAACGATTTAACTGGAATACATTATATGTAAGAAATTAAATTGAAGGGTTATCATGACTCGTTAGCCAAGTTTCAGTTAAAATTATTATATTGCATTTATTTTTTATACAGCTAAGATGTTCAGTAAGAAGGTTAATATTTTTTATTAAAACTACATATATTTAAAATAAATATTGATATATCCCCAACATTTGAATTATAAGAATCAATGGAGAATAACTTATAATTCATCACTAATATTCACATATTAAGTTGATTATCTAATTTTACTTTAATTATATTGAATTTGTTATCAAAAAAAACGTATGAAATACAATTTTATATTTGTTTATATAATATTAGTAAAAATGTTAAGTAAAAATGTAATACTGAATAAAGCTGAGTGAGTGAAAGTGAGTAAAAAATAAATAAAAATATATAAATGTTTAATACTGTATATGTAAATGCAATCAATTTTAAATATATATATATATAAATACATATTGATTTTACGAATGTATGAATACAATATAATTATATTCAATGAAGAAAGGAAAAAAAATTATACACAACATATTTGAATTTAATTCTTAAATATATTCACCCAATTGATTAATATTATTGATTTTGATAATTGATTTTAAAACTTCTTTATTATTATTTATATATACAGTATCTTTATATATCCATGTTTTAATTATTTTTCTTGATTTTTTTAATTGTTTGTTTTATAAAATATGTTATGTGTATTTTGAGATAATTGCTGGCTTATATATAAATTAGTATCACATAATTTATTTTTATTTTTAAATATTTGTAATTTAGTTTCTAAACTATCTAACTAATTATATATTTAGTGACTTATCTGTTATTCTTATATCATCTGATTTGTTATTGGTATTAGTATTCAATTTATGTATATGTAAAATATTATTATATGATAACTTTGTATCCAATTTTGTATTTATAAAATCTGTAAAATTATTTGTATTATTAAAATCAGTTTTTAAATTATAATCTATATTTGTATTTGTAAATATTATATTATTAGCTAAATCTTTATTTTTCTAAATATCCTTAAATGTATCGTTAATTGTATCGATACTATTACTATTATTATTTTGTATTTGATTATTAGTAATTGATTCTTTAAATATATTATTTTGCTTTATTAAAATTTAAAATTATTGTAGTCTGATAATCAACTTTATCATTTAATTTATCAATTTTATCAAATAAATCTGTAATCAATTTATATAATTTGTCATTAGAAATTGGGGATTATAATCAATAATTAATAGTTACATATCAATATTTAAATATAAAAATAATTTGTATACCAATATAATATACATTTAACAAAATATGTATTATACTGTATAAATAATGAAGAAATATCTATGATATAGTAAATATAAATAATAAAATCAATGTAAAAATGCAAATAAATAAAAATAGAAGAAATCAATGAAGCGTATACCACTATTTATAATTATATAATTTATAAATGGACATTATAGAAAATATACAATATAAATTTCAGTTAAAATTATACAAATGAAGAAACAATATATTAATAATGATTATAATGTAAAATGAAAGTGTAGTTTACTAGTCTAATAGTAGATGTATTTGGATATATAAAAAAAGAAAATGTACTTATTATTATTACAAAATGTAAACAGGAAGTCAGTAATATATATATATATATATATATTATTATTAAAAAGTAACTACTAATATTAGTTATTCTTTATTAGTTATTTATTATATAAAAGAGGCTGTCTTTGTACTTTCAACATATTTATATTTTAACATATCATCATTTACATCATAATTCTTGTCCACGTGATAAATGATGTTGTAGGACGCTATACATATTATCATCAAGAGTGCACTCAAGTTTATAATGAATAATTTAATATGGGGTGGTTCAGGGTATACGTCATCGTCATTTTCAGGAATTTTATCTATAAATATGTATACAAATTATAATGAAAATTAAAATTATAATTTAAAATACATTTTTATATTTATATATTTTATTATATATTATGTATATTGCTAATAAAAAACAATAATAGGTATGTTATGAGCTTATGGTGAATTTATATTATAAATAAATTTATATATATTAATATTTTATTATATAAACAAGTTATATTAAACATAATAATTAATTAAAAAAAATAATTATCTAAATATAACAAATTTATATAGTAAAGTATAAAAATTTTAAAATTAATTAAAATGTGTATTTAACTTATTTTGTTATCAAAATTATATTTTATAATTAAATAAATTATATTTTCTTATTTTTATATCTTAATTCCAATATTTCTATAACAATTAAATTATTTTAAATATTAAACTCTATTCATAAATTAGAATAAATTATAAATATTAAATTAGTACATATTTAAATTATTATATAAGTTTTACACTTTACTGGTTATCTCAATACTTTTAGAATTCTGAGATATTTCACTTCGAGTTGTCAAACACGAATTGATTTTATTATGGAATATATTTCTTCACTATTTATTACTTATAGGTATACTCAAGTATACTCATAGTTACTCATGAACTATACCTAAACATTTTTGATATAACATTTAAACGTAAAATATACTCAGTAAATAAATACTTGGTGGCATATAAAGTATCATTCATGTAATAAACAATTATTTAATTTAATGTGTAGTAATATTTTTTATTTTTATTTAATTATCTGTGCATTTTAGGAATTCAACAAAAATAGTTATATTAACATATAATTAAATATTATTACATAAATTAAGAATAAAATAATACAATACAGTATATACCTACTACTTGCAACATCGATACAATAAGTACACATATTACATATGCATAACAACATTACACATAACGATATGCAGTAAAGAAGACATATCTGATAGCGGTAGTGTGCGCATGTCATACGTTTGAGTTCTATAGTTATGGTAAACATTATACAATAGTATATGCATGCCCCATCCGTTAATATAACTCTGTAAGATAAATAATATTGGTTTTGTTAATTATATAAAGATGTTATATGAAACGGTCTAATATCAATATATATATCAACTAAGTTTTCGTTTTTATTCTACACAAGAAAACATTATTGATTAGGAATTTATAAAGGAAGGATTATTTATCATGCGATTAAATCTAAACTTATTACTGGATTTAAATCAATTTGAATAATATATAAAATACTTATATTGCACTTATATTACTGATGGTAAAGTTGCAATAGACTGGGAAAACTCTCGACCAGTAGCAGATGCTGAGATGAAGGAATGGTCATTTTTAACTTATAGAAATTGTAAAAATGAGAATTCTTCTATTTCTCAAAATTTAATAAATTCGTTATGTACCTAAATAAACGCTAGATCTATTAATAAATATGTTGATATTATATTAGCCTATATCTCTGAATACAATCCAACAATCGTTACTCTTACTGAAACCTGGTTATCTTCAAATAATATTTATATCATTACTATGCTTTATAATTTCTCAACTAATTTACATACTTATTCTTTTATTCGTAATGACAGAGTTTATGTCAGAGGTGGTGGTGTTGGTATTAAAATGCATAGCGATTTTAGTATATTATTATAACATTATCTTGTCTTTTCATATAGTGATAGACTATCTATTACTATAAAATCTTCCAATGATATTATTTTTAAATGATTGTTATATATCGTCCACCAAATCATGATTTCACATCTTTTTTTAATAAATTTTCTGATCTTGTTATTAATTCGAATATATATAATACTATATTTGTGGGTGATTTTAATTTTCATTATGGTTCTTTAATAACCCCTCATCTTGAATTAGAATCTTTAATTAATTCTTTATCGCTTAAACAACATGTACTATGTAAAACCCATTACTTATGAAATACGTTAGACTTAGTTTTAACAAATTCATATTCAGATATTGTATATGGAATACCAATTAAATAAAAATTATTAACTGATAATTTCACTATTACCTTCCGATTGAAATTATCTAATACAAAAAGAAAATGCACATTAATTAATTATAGAAACCTTAAAATAATGAATATTAATGATTTTTCTAATAACATTATTAATTAACTTTCAAATTGTAATCTAAATCTTGATTATTTAATAGTTATATTCTATATATATATATTATAAAATTATTTTATCATATTAGGATATTTTTAGTTATAATACATAATAATTGTCCATCGTTTAATAGTAAATTGCATAAAATAAAAAGATATTTACGAAAACTTAAAAACTTATAAAATTAAATCAAATGAAACATCTTTGTTAATTATAGGTATTTTTATAGATCATCTATTCTAATTTCCAAAAAAAATTATTATTATAATATTTTTAGTTCCTTTGAAAATAATACTATAAAGATTTATTCTTTATAAACTCCTTAACTAAAACAGAGTCGGTTATATTTCCTACTCTACCTAATTTAATATTATGTTCTAATTTTTCTATTTTTTTTCAGGAAAAAGTTTTCATAGTCCTAAAACACTTATTCTTTCTAATCTTGATGATTTTCTTAATAAACTTGATAATAATTATAATATACAGCTTATTTTATTAGATCTATCTGCGGCATTTAATACTATAGTATATATACTACAATATATTGATCATTCTATTTTAATTAAACGTCTTGAATATATTGGTGTTGCAGTTATTCCTCTAGTTTGATTAAATCATACTTATCTGAATGACAATTTTCTATAAAAATTGATAACCATTATTCATCTACTTGTAAAATATATTATGAAGTGCCTCGAGTATCAGTTTTAGGTTCATTGCTATTTTCTCTGGATATCATACTTTTAAAAAATATTATATCTAATTTTCCCTCTGTTAAATATACAATTTTTGCTTATGATATTCAATTGTATATTGAGCTTCCAGTAATAGCCAATTCATCTGATAATGTATACATAGTTCTAATTCATACATAGTTCTAATTGATTGTATTAATATGGTTAAAAAGTATTTTTTTTTACAATAGAGCTAAATATTGAATATGAATAAAACTCAACTTCTAAATATATCTATAACATCATTAGTTTTTCTTTCTGTCATCATTGATTCTATCACAACTGTTCCTTACAATAATGGTAAAAACCTTGGTTTTATTTTTGATGATAACCTATATTTCTCCGATCAACTAATGTGTGTAAATCAACTAATTATCAATTATATAAAATACGATCAATAAGGAAATTCTTACCTTTTAGAATTTCTAAAATGGAATTATTAGTTATGTCACGTATACATTATTGTTCTTCTATATATTATGGCCTTCCTACTACTTTTATTAAATCCCTAGATATAATCATTATATTATAATATCAATAATTATCGATAATAGTTTTACACCGTGTACAATTATATGACAATGAATCAGTAAATTATGACTAAGTTAATTCTAAATGGTTAAATATTTATCAGAGACCTACTTTAAGATATTTAAAACTAATTTGTAAGGTACTGAAGAATCGTCTTCCGAGTTATTTGAATGACCTTCTATAATTCAGAGTTTACAAGAGAGATCTACGAAACTCTTCTACTCGGTTATTACAAAAGAGGAATTACAAGCTATCAAGATATGAAAACTTTCTTTCAGTGTAGCTGCAGCCGATCTATGGAATGCCCTACTTATATGATTAAGAACTAATGTAAATTGTTCGTAATTTAAATCTAATTTATTGTTATTAATTCGTAAAAATTAATTTTATTATTTTCACCTGATTTTTTTTTGTATTTTGTTATTTTTATATATTTTTTACACAATATAAAACGTTTAGCGTTATTTTGGTGTCTTAATAAACATTCATTCATTCATTCATTCATTCATATATATATATATATTACAAAGTATTACCATATTTAATAACTGCTGTTATTTCTGTATCGAATATTTTTTAAATTGGTAAATACTAATAATAAAAATAACATATATATATATATATATATATATATATATATATATATATATATATATATATATATATATATATATATAATACATTATAATAATTATAAATTTAGAGTTATAAAATATATATTATTTAATGTAAAAATTGCATATTTATAGATATTATTTATTTAAATAAATGTTATTAGAAAAATCTTATGTTTACTATTTCATATTTATATAAGGTATCAATTTAAATATATATATATAATAATTAATACTAGCTTTGACTGCAGGTTGGTAACGTTATATTAGTGCAGTCTCCGGATCCAATCTTATTCGTAATAAAACATTCTAAGCTTGTGTTTTTTAACTTTGAACTTTTGCAAATATTATTTTTTGTATATACGGTTGAATTAAAGTCACTGTTCATACTTGCCAACCAATACATGTCACAATCACATATAAAATTATTATTAGTTATTATTAAATGCGTAGATTTCATTATGAATTCTTTAAATAATAATTTATCTAGAACCTTTAAGAGATTATAATCTAAATACAATGTGTCTAATTTTGGAAATATATTTAAATTCAAGTTAAATTCATATATTCTATTGTGAGCTAGATCTATTTCTTTAAGTAATTTATTATGGTTAAACATAGTACTATTTATAATAGTAATATAATTATTATTAAACTTTATATTTTGTAATTTTTTCAATTTTATAAATACATTAGTATGAATATACGACAAGTTATTATGGCGTAATTGTAAATACTTCAATACATCATTGGTAAGGGTGTGGTTTCTGTTAAAGAATGCAAACTCGTGCAGGGTTTTAATATATTTACTATAGCATTTAAACTTATCTATGTCATTACCGCTAATTACATATTGTTGTAATATTCCGTGATTATCTACTTGTTCATCTTTACAACTTTCCTAAATTAGTTTATATTCTTATAAAGTATATCACCTAATTAAACAATAATATATATATATATATATATATATATATATATATATATATATATATATATATATATATATATATATATATGTATTTGTATACTAATTAATATTAGATTAATTATTAAAATCTAAGATTATATACATTAGTTTATAGCAGGTAATTAATAATTAGTTTGTGGTTGATTTCTAGTGAACAGAAGTCTAATCGATAGAATTTTGATTACATATATTTAACTCGCTCGATCAATAATACTATTAATATATCTTATGGGTATATCTAAAAATAGAGTATTACCTTTATACTATGGTAAATACAATCGGCGTATAGAAATAGTGTGACGTGTTGAGCGTTCCATTATTAGACCTAGAAAAATACACGGTCGTTCGATATGGTCCGTTATTTTATTTGAATTGCATCTACGTCGACCATATACAAGTTGTTCTAGTGAGTTTAAATAATTACATTGTGTAGGTATTTATATATATACACATTCGATTGCCTATATTCCAGCTTACACGCATGTAACTAAAAAGTACCCTATGTGACATTACGAGTTATCAAATAGAGAGTATTACATATTATATTACAACAATTAACATGTTATTAACATTATTGATAATAATGATTTTAATATTTAGATAATATATAATGTTTAAGAATAGTGATGTATAGTTAATTAAAATGTATAATGTTAAGCGGAGATTATATGTAAAATAGAGGTGAATATTTATATGGGTATATATATATATAAGTTAATTAAATATGCACATCTAAAATCTATAATTACCTATAGCGGTATGGATAATATATATATATATATATATATATATATATATATATATGTGTGTGTATTGAATAATGTATAATTATATATTTTAAGTATATACTATATATTTTAATAATACATACTCTAAATAATACATACCTCTTTTGCATTCATCATATATATATTAAGTATTGTAAAATATATAATTACTAGATAATGAATTAATTTAATCATTTCTATAATTTTATTATTACTACTAAATATACTTGATACATTATTATAACGTAAATATACAAAATTACATTTATAATAAATATTACATTTTTCGCAAATAAATTAAATTTTAAATAATTCAGTTTATTATTTAAAATTAATTATTTACTTGTTATGTAAATATGAATAGATATATCTATACAATATTATAGATATTTGGTATTGTATTAAATAAACAACTGCGTACATATACATTTAGGTGTATACTCTATAGAGTATACTATAGTATTATATACTATTAAACAATTATAATTATTTAAACATATAAAATCATGTATATAGTGTATAATATTATTTTAATTGTAAGGTTATGAAAGGTAATATAAACTTAATTCTACTTAATTCTACTTAATTCTATATATTTCTGCTATATTTATTGAAAATTTGTTATATAGGTGTTATACATGTTATAATAACAATAATCAGAGTTTAGGCTATATTAACGAAAAACAGATATTATAAAGTCGTTCATTAAATGTGATTATGGGGGGAAAATTAGATATAAAACTAAAATAATATTAAATAAAATATTCGATTATCAAATTTCTATGTAGAATATAGATAAACAAATTGTTTAAAAAAAATCGACCTTGAATACTTTATACCTACCAATTACTAATGAAAGTCGATAAAGGTGTATAAAATTGATGATTTTGGGTTTCTATATCCAATGCTATAAGGGACTTACTTTCGCCAAGAGTAAGAGAACTGGCAACAATTGCTCCTCACAATAATTGCATCCTCATCCCCGACACGAACCATTACCGGCAACATAAAGAATCAATACAAAGTACTCGTGAATATATTATATTAAATATTTAAAATACAAATTTGACTTCCTGTATAGAAAATAATACTGAAAGAATGATAAATGATAAAATTTAAATAAAATGTAATATGTAAGTAATTAATGTAAAATAATGTAAGTTAAATGGTGAACACACTGCTATCACGTCGATTTGTTACTGTACTTGTTACTGCACTTAATGCTCAGTATACATTATTATTGGTGTTCAGATAGCGAGTATCAAGTACCGCGAGTGCGGCGAATTTTTACTAAAGACAGGCGACTTGTTACTGACCATGGTACCGTGCAAATTAGCTGTTCACGTAGCGAGCATCAAGCACATCGACTTGTTACTAGAAAATATAACTTTTCATAGATTTAGGCGGCGACATGTTACTGCACTTGAGGATGTACTTGATGCTAGCGGTGTGTACACGGCTTTAGTAATTAATGTAAGTAATTAATATAAAATGTGTTAAATTTAAAACAAAATACAAAAATAAAATTGCAAAAAACCCCAAAATAATTCTCATCATGTATTTAAAATAAATAATTATATAATATGTAAACTAAAAAAATATAAACTAACAAAACTCTAAAATTTAAAATTGTATAATATATTAAAAATATAAAAAAACTATATAAATAAAGGCTATAAAACTATAAAATAAAATATATAAAATAAATATTGATAAATACTGATAATATAAGGTAACCAATACAACATTAATATAACACATAATACAATAATCAAAATAGATAATCTAAAATATAAAATTAAAATAAATATGACGCTATTAATATATTTTATTTTTGTGTGTTAATTTCTTCTACAGCATTGGACCTGCATTCTAAAAACAAAATGATTTTCGGTCAGTTCGAACTTTTTTTTATGAAACAGATTTCCATTATTAGAATTAGCTTTATATAATAATTGTAAATTCTTAGGTAAAACATTATTCCTAGCTCGAAACATAAATTTTATACTATTCATTTACAATATCGTTAAATTTAATAGAATTAGAAATAGTATAGATATTTTTATACATAGAATGAATATTACTAATGCATTTTATTGCTCTTTTTTTTAAATGAAAATATTTTTTAAACTGGATCTGAAGGTATTCACCCAAATATTTTAACAATAATCAAGTCATTATATATAATTCTTTCTAGATCTAAAAAAAGCATTCGATCTTGTAGATCATAAGATTCTATTAAACAAATTAAAATATTATGGTTTTAGGGGAATTACTAATCGTTTAATTAAGAGCTATCCGAATATCGAATGTTATTAACTTGAATAGATAACGATCTTTCTGGAAGAAGTATCATCAATGTTGGGGTATCTTAGGTATCCATTTTGGGTCCTTTACTTTTTATTTTATATATAAATAATATTCATAGGCCTTACATAATTTAAATATAAATTTTAATCTTATACTTTTTGCTAACGATATATCGGTTAGCATTAATGAACCAAGTAATAAGACTCTATGCAAAAGTTTAAATTTAGTTATTTTACATTTACATGAATAGTTCACTAATAATAGATTAATATTAAATATTGATAACACAAAAGTGCTACCTTATAAAGATACAAATATTATTAATAGTATATTAATTAATTCAACTGAAATATACTTAGTATCAAGTTATATTTTTCATGGAGTTATTTTAGATAATAATTCAAATTTTAAAGAATATATAAGAAAAATACAATTGAAATTATCACATGTTATAAATATATATATTAAGAAAGCTGAACTATTTACCAATATATATTTTAAAGCTACTTTACAATTCTTTGTTTTTGCCTCATATCATATATTGTTTAGAAATTTGGGAAAATAATTTTAATAATAACCTTCAATAATAAATAAAAATATCTTTAAAATTGTCAATAATATTTGTATTTTTACTAATACTAACGATGTATTTGTATGTTCTAATATATTAAAATTTAAAGATTTAATAACTTATAAAAATATTTTATTCATGCACAATGTACATTTAAAGAAATGGCCAATCAGAATATCATTATTATTCCCAAGATATAACAATGTTTACAAAAATACTTTTCATAATTTCAAATTACCTTATATAAAATCTAGCCATCATAATAAATCATTATCATTTAAAGGCCCTGAATCATGGAATAATTTAAATCTAAATGAACTATTATTTACAAAAATTTATATAAAAAACTTCAACAAAATATTAAAAAAATATCTTGTAACAAAATATTAAATCAATTGATAATCTAATTTATTCTATTAATCTTCAGCTTGTTTGTTTTAGTTTTTATTTTTTTTTCATTTGTATTTGTTTAGCTATTCTATTCATTTATAGATTGGCATTCAGAATTGATCAACGAGTTCGAACTTGTTTCTGTGATTTTTTTTATATAACTTTACATATTTTATTTTTAACTTGACTTAGTGATACATATTTTTTATTCTTTGGTAATATAATATAATGTTATAGAAGAATTCTACGAAACAATTGAAGATGCCATCTCAAAAACACCCAAAACAGATTTTCTCATCGTGCAAGGTGATTGGAATGCCATAGTTGGAAGTTGTAACCAGTAGACACAAATGGGGAAACGCTATTGGTCAATTTTCAATAGGAGTTATCAATAAAAGAGGAAATAGACTTTTAGAATTTGCAACAAAGCATAGTATACTTCTGTCAAATACACTACATCCTCAAAAGAAATCGCGTATATCAACATGACATTCACCAAATGGTTTAATTCAAAATCAAATTGATTTCATTCAAACACCGCGACGGTTTAAATCAAGTATAAATAAAGCTATCACGAGAACATATCCAGGCGCTTCGATTAATAGCGATCATGACTTAGTACTCTGCAACTTTAAATTAAAACTTCTCTCACAGAAAACCAAGCTCAGTAACAGATGCAGATTCAATTTGGATAAATTAAAAGATGAATCAGTTAGAAATAAGTATGAACAAGAACTACAAGAACAACTCTCACAGTTAAATATTGATAGAAATACTACTAATGATAACTATACTCAAATTGCCAACATAATTACTACAGAAGCTCAAAACATCTTAGGGAAATATCGAGTCAAGAAATAACTATGGATCACGGATGAAATTCTCGACGTATGTGATATAAGAAGAAGACTGATGAACACTAATCGACTAAACGATACAGAAGCAGAAAGATACAGGGCCACACATAAAAAAAAGTCAGAACGAGTATGAAATTGGCAAAAGAAGAAAGGCTTAAATCATTTATAGCACTTATATATAAATTTTTCCATTTTATATTTTTATATAATTACAATATATATATATATATATATATATATATATATATATTGTTAAAAGATTGATATGTTATAAATAATAAATGTTAAAATGAAAAAATTGATCTTATAAGTATATAATAATATATTATTAAATAATATGCTATATATATTATTACATTTAATAACTATATATATATATATATATATATATATATATATATATATTTGAATGCAAAAATATACCTTTTATGTTAACACATATTTTTGTTGTTAATATAGAGACTTATAGATATTCATATTAATTATACCATCTCAAAACAGATAACATTTTTCAGACAACCCCATATTCACCAACCAAACTACTAACATACACTAATATCATTCATTCTCGCAATACATTACCAACCAATCCTTTCTCATATGTACCAATTTCAATTTCAATGTTTCCTATAGACTATAAAGTCCACATTCATCAACAAAATTCCCGACATATCTATGACATACTTGAATCATACAAGTTTTCCCAAAAAGTATAAGCTCATCAGATATTATTCTTGAACTCGTTATATTAAAAAAATAATTCTATATGATTATATAATAGGTAATTCTATATGGTTATTATGCTCTTATTATTACATATTATTATTAATCACTGTTAATCAATAACATGTTTTGTTTTGTTCTTTTTTTATTGTATATAACAATAAAATGTTAAACTCACTTAATATTAAGGCATATGTCTTTCTTGCCTATATTCTTCAGGATAAAAAAGTGTTCTTCATATCATGTTTATATACACTTAAATAATTATTATAAATATTATATTTATGTATTTATAAATATTATATTTAAGTATTTATAATTTAATTTTAATAAATTATAAATACAATATGATTTCATAGTATTTATTTCAAATATTGCACAATGTTATTTCATCTACGACAGTATTATAATGATTAGAGCATATGATCGTCCACTTTATCGATGTCATCCTTTAATCCGATTATACAATCTGATATTAGTATTACAAGCGATATCACTTCTTCGTCACTCTTTATACATCTATAGTAATACATTATATTAAATATTAAATACATATTAAATAACATTATATACAAATATAATATTCATTAAATCAATAAAATATAAAAAAATAAACCTATATGGATAATAACTATGAATTGCTTACTGAATTTAAATATCGGTAAATAAAGATATATATTCTATTAAATATAGGATGAGATATTAATATTCATATATTTTATTGTATTCTATTTTATATTAGATAGTTCGTAGTTATTTTTATATTATTATGATTCTAAAAATTATAATAATCATTAGCTAGACTGGTTATCAGTTAATAGAATATATATATAGTTTTCATTTTTCTCTTACTAGAGAAATGTAATATGTAATCAAAACTTATCAAATTAAAAATACAAAATACAAAATAATATATAATTATTATTATTAAATTGTATTTAAACACTTTTTAAACGGAAAATAAATGTTAACAAAGGTGTGTACACATTCATAAAAAATATGTGAATAAATTAAATATACGCAATAATGGATAAAAATATATTTATGATATTTTAAATATTATGTACATGATTATCGTTATATTGTGTAAGGTAAAAAAAACTTTTTTAAATAATTTATTTACATAAACTGTAGAGTATACAGTACATTTTTAATAAATAAATATTAATATAGGTTTTTTTTAAAATAAATTTATATATTTTATATAAACACTGTATACATATTTATAATTATATAATTTTATTTGGCGCTAAATTGTATAATTTATTTTAAATTTATAATATATATTTAATTTCTAACATCATATATTCTGTGTGTTAAAATTATTTAAAAAAAAATAAATATTCAATGTTTTTAAATAAAAGTATATATTTATCTATAATTGTGTTATAGCCCGCACGCCGTGCATATATGCACGGTATATGTAATGCTAATCTATGTGAATTTACATTCAATACTATATCATGTATATTTAAATAACATAACTAAAATATATATGTATATCTATATATATCTAGATAAGCGAATATTTGTTTAATATATATTTAATATTTAATATTCATCGATATATTATTTAAGATTTTTGTAAATTTCATTATATAAATATATACCATATCTGCATTGTGTAACACAATTTAATATATATAACTATTAATTCTATGAATCAATTTTTATTGTTTTTGTTTTTTGTTATATATGTATCATAATACTACTTATTTTAATATTAATCAATTATTCGACGGACTATATATATATAATATATATTATTTATATATCTGCATTGTGTAACACAATTTAATATATATATATATATATATATATATATTAACTATTAATTCTGTGAATCAATTTTGTTGTTTTTGTTTTTTGTTATATATGTATCATAATACTACTTATTTTAATATTAATCAATTATTCCACGGACTATATATATATTATATATATTATTTATATATATGCATATATATATACATATATATATATATATATATATATGTATAAAATATAAAAGTTTTAATGTATGACTTACGTTGTAGGGCTTGTTTCGTCATTATTTTTCCTTAATAATAAATATACAATATTAAAGAATAATTAAATTGTATATAAAAATAATATATTATTGCTATTACATTACGGTTGTTCTAGACAACCTTAAAAGTCGGTGAAATATTATAATTATATATATATATATATATATATATATAAAGGTAGTCAACTGACAGTATATTAATTTAAGTACATAATAGTTAGTTGAATTTATTATTTAGTAATAATTATAGTACACAAATTCTAAATGTATCTTATTAAAAGTTTACTGGATTCATATTTATTCATTTTCTTAACCATATATATAATATTTTTTAAATTTAAAAATGAATTGATATTTATTACATATAAATCCACACTGTTAAAAATTAGGGTACAGCGAGTGCCTTTTTTAGGGTGTAAGTAGTGTCCCCATAGCCGTACCCTAATTAGGGTACAATTTGAATAAATACGATAAATACCCTAAGATGATCAAACTGTACCCTAAAGAATTTTAGCTGGTTGTAACCTATATAATTATATGATACCGCGTATCCTAATGTAATTGTATTTTATGTACCATAATTGAATTGCATCATATGTATATATAATCACGTACCCTAATATTTAATATAGCTGTACCCTAATAAATATATAGAGTGTACCCTAGTGCATTTAACAGTAATGTACCCTAATATATAACATATATGTACCATAAAAAAATATATATTGTACACTTACCTTACCTTACCAGGTCAAGCATGCTCGATAGTCCATGACATACTTTTTCCATCCTTCTCTATCATTCATCGCTTTCTTTATTTCGTCTGTCGTTAGCATATCGGTATCATCCCGCAGTTGATCTATGTACGTCTTCGCTGGTCATCCACGTGAACGGTTACCATGCTGTGGTTGCCAGAGTATCAGGTCGCTCGCTACTTCATATTTGCTTCTCCAACAATGACCAGCGAACCTCAGCCTTTACATGCGTTTATATTTACTAATTTTTGGAATATCGCCATATAATTGCTCATTTGTTAGATGATCTCGCCAGGATTTGTTTTTTTTATGGCTCGAAGCATACGTGTATGTGTTCCATCAATCTTGTTCTCTAACGAGGTTGTTAGATTCCAGGTTACAGAACCGTAAACGAGCACTGATTCGACTGCCGCTCTGAACAAATTTCTTTTAAGATTTGTACTTAGTTTTGATTTCCAGATTGTATTCATACTATTTAATGCTCCCCAGGCTTTAGCAATCCTTATATTAACATCTCTTTTAGTTGATCTAATATACCTTCCTAGATATTTAAAATCTTCTACTTCATTTATTACACTTCCACAGATACTTTTCATTTGCATGTTGTTATTTTGATTGATATTGATATATTCAGTTTTGTCAGTGTTAATGCAAAGTCCAATTTCCTTGGCGGCTGATTCTATTTTCAGTAATAATGTATTATCATCTTTCAGAGTATTACTTGTTACGGCGATATCATCAGCGTAATCCGTATCGGTAATTTGTTCAGCGGGATATCGTCTACTCTTTCTCTCTATTAGAGTAAAACCTAGCTATCGATTATTATCCAATGACGTCTTCAGAATATAATCGAGACAGATCATAAAGAGGAACGGCGCAAGTGTATTACCCTGTAAGACTCCAGTTATGATTTCAAAGTAAGGTGTATCTCCATCTGGTGAGCGAACCATTGCACGAGTATTCTTGTAGAGCAACATAATTGCACAAACTGTCTCTTCTGGTATATCATACTTTAAAAGTATTGCTTTCATCTTTTTTCGATTTATCGTGTCAAAAGCTTTTGAAAAGTCAATAAAGAGTAGAGTTAGTGACAGGTTTTTAGATTTGACTCCTTCTAAAATTCGTCTGATAGTCAATATTTGTCCCGTTGTTGATCTATTTGTTCGGAAGCCATTTTTATTTTTTCTTAGGATTGGATCAATTTCTGGTATAATTCTGTTTAATAACACCAAGTTATATATCTTTGCGGCGATTACTGTTAGAGTAATTCCTTGGTAGTTTTGTTGTGATAGAGAGGTATCCTTTTTTAGTAAAAGGAAGTATACATCCATTTGTCCAACTTACTATAGGTTCCTGGAAATAAACACGATTACAGGATTTTAACAGAATTCTTTAAAATCATCTAATTTCCAAACTTCTGCTGGTATTTCGTCCAAACCTACTGCTTTTCCATAGGATATATTATATGTAGCTTTCATAACTTCTTCTTTCGTGAAATGGCCGATTTTTATATCAAGATTATTCAATGTATTATCTGTAGTTTTCTAATAATTGTCGATTGGATATTCAGGTTTTTTATAATTTGGGTTTTAACGGAATTACTTTATTGGCTGCATCTTTGCATGCATTTTCAAAATATGTATACATGTACTTGCGAATAACGTAGTTTCTGCAAATTTTGAAGGCTTAAGAATCTATTTTTCACTGTAACAATAAATGCATTTCTAATTTCAGTATCATATGTCAGTCTTGTCCAGTCAAATGTACACTAGTGAGTTTAAATGTTGTGATATTTTAACGATCTGTACCCTATAATTGAATTCGCTGTACCCTAATTTTTAACTATTCATAGTATCACATAATATCTTATAAGACCTATAGGTAATGGATCAAATGGAAATCAAATATAAAAATTAATGAATTATTTATAAAAATATATGATTATATTTTATTTTTAGATATTTGTATAGATAAACATTAAGTGGAAATAAATAGATAACTTACATAAAATTTAAATATTAAAGTTTAATATATTTATAATAAATATATTAAAGTAAAATTGTATATATATATAATATCTTGTAACTGCAGTATGTAACTACTGTCTCTAATCCATAGCAAGTTGCACTATTTCTCATTACTGTGGGGCAATACTATTATTTAATGAATATTCAATATGATAGTATATTAAAAAATATAATAATATATTAAATATGTTATATACAAAGTTATTTATATTAATAATAAAAAAAATATACATTATATATATACTTAATTTTAAATTTAAGTTTGAACTAACGGTGGTGTACTTTGTGTATTAGCATCTACGGTAGGCTGTATCCTGACAACAACATTATATATATCAATTGTATAAAGTATTTATTTGATAGGTAATATAATTATAAATAATTATAGGTTTACATTTATATATATACAAATTATTCAATCTAGATACATTTTCTATTTATAAATAATTCAATATAATACAGGTAAACCAGTCCCGTCAATTGATAAATATATATATTTAAAATAATATATTTCTTATTTTTACTTATGGTAATATAGAATACAATATATATATATATATATATATATATATATATATATATATATATATATTTACCAATCAATAAATGAGCTCATCGGATTCCATCTAAAAAATGCATTTATGAATTTTAAAACTTTATATGGAGTATACTTATAAGTAATGATTTAAAACAAATTAAATACATATATGAATATATATGCTGATATATAAATAATATAATTATGTAAAACTATCTATACCTGATCAATATATATATATATAGTAGTGATTCAAACGAGTCGTGTTTTTCGAGTCGAATCGAGCCAAAGTATCGCTCGAGTCGAGTCAAGCCGGATTGAAACTCGATCGAGCCAGAGACCGGCTCGAGTCGAGTCGGACTGAAACCCATATCGAGCTTATATATGATCATTCAATTTAAGGATTTAAATTATTTAATAAAATTTTGAAATGTATATATATGTTTATATTTTTCTATCATTATTTGTATTATAATTTTCCGAATATTTAGGATAATTTTATGAATAATTTAATGTATTCGATTTTATGGTTGAATAAAAACCCAGATATTATTCAATACATTATTGTTAATATAATAAAATATCATTATTAAGTTATTTATATGCATCACATAATTGTTATAATCACTCGTAATTAAATAAGGAATATAACTTAGTAGTTATTAAATGATATAATCATTATATATTACACATTTTTAGTTATTAATAAATACTTTATTTTTAATATTATTTAATAATTATTATATTATGAAATTATTTTCATATTAATAATTCATGAATAAATATTGGTCTACAAACTATACTAAAATACTTTATTGTCAAGTTCCATCATATCACAACGTACAATTGTATAAAAACGTATAATTTGGAAAATAAGTATTTAAATATTTCATAAATATTAAAATATATACATTTTTGATCATGACTTTTGTTTTAATACAAATTAAAAAACTACAATATGACGTATATTATAGAATTAAATAAACTTTATACTAATAACATTTTTTGTAATTATTTAAAAATATTAAAAAAAAATTTTTTTAATTTCAAATTTTTTTTAATATTTTGAAATATTTCAAAAAAATGTTAAAAAATATATCAAAAAAATTGTTAAAAATATTTCAAAAAAATTGTTAAATATTTCAAACAAATTTAAAAAATATTTCAAAAAAAATTTGAAAATATTTAACATTTTTTTTTTAATATTTCAAAAAGCGTCGATGAATGACAAATAGTAATGACAAATAGTCATTTTTTTGGGTTTACCCGGTAAATATAATATAATATTTATTTTAAACTTTCATTATCTCGAGAGTCTCGAGATAATGAAATTTAGGATTTGATTGTCTCAAGATAATGAAAAATGGGCAAAATTTAAATCACTAATAGTATTACAACCATACTGTCTAGTTCTATTATATCTTACTGTTTTACTTATCAATTAATATTATCTGTATATAATTTTATTGTAATATTGATTTTATAATGACAATATTTTATGTTTCGAAACCAACTTCATCCGGCTTAATTTGTTTCGAAACCAACTTTATTCAGTTTAATTTGTTTCGAAACCAACTTTATCCGGTTTCATTTGTTTCGAAACCAACATAAAGAAGGTTTCGGATGTTTTTAAACAACAAAAGTCGGTTTCATTTGAATGACTAATATATAGCTATATTAATATATATATATATATATATATATATATATATATATATATATATATATATATATATATATATATATATATATATATATAGTTTTGTGGGTTAGTATATATAAATACATATAGAAATGCATATAATATATGCTGTCTATATATATTATATATATACATTAATATATATATATATATATATATATATATATATATATATATATATATATACAAATACACATAAACACACATACATATTTTTATAATTATGTCACATAAAAAGAAAATAAATGCTACTAATGTTAATAAAGGAAATGAGACTATATAGATATATTAAAGAAAATACTAAATAATAATAATAAAAAAAATAATAATAAAAATAATAATAAAAATTAATAAATATAATGATACCATAGACATGTTAAAGGAAATTATAAATAACCAACATAATATAATTATTAATCAAAATAAAATAATTATTGATTTAATAGATAAATATTAAAATGTTGATATAGTAAGGTTTACATATTTTTAGTAAAATAAATTGTAGTATTAATAATCAATTTAAAATAAATAATAATGAATCTTTTGTTGAAATAACAGAAACAAAATATAGGATAACAATAAAATATAACAACAGTACACAAATATTGAAAATATGTATAATGATAATACCAGAAAAAGAGTGGATACAACTTTAAAATAAGTACAATCAAAAGTCTATGTGACAGGTCAATAATAATATATAATATAGAAAATACGAATACAAAAATTATAATAAAAGATTTATTAAAGAAATAGAAAAAGTAATCGAAATTTAAAATGTATTTAATAATAATATATTAATATTATACCTGTCATCGTTTAGGAATATTTAAAGTAGACAATAATAAAATACCTCTCAACAATAAATACAAAAAAATAAATTCACAGAATTAGCCTATATTCAATAAAATACATATTATAAACTCATATAAATTACTATATAATATAGTACATATATGTATATCAACTAATATAACTGCCTGTGTGGCTCAGTGGCTAAGGCGTCAGACACACAAGCTGTAGGGCACGGGTTCGAACCTCGTCCGGACCATTAATTAATTTTATAAAATGGGTCTTAAAATATTATTTAGAAGTGATCTTATATAATTGTGTATAAATAAATGATCGGCTCTCGTTAAAACCATGGATGCCTTAACATGAGAGCGGCTTAGAAGGGACATTAGAGCCATATATGGTTATAAGTGAAAACTTCATCTAAGTTCCTGGATGGGATGAAAGGACTCCACCAAATAAAAATAACAATAACAATAACAATAACAATAAATTAAATATCTTAATCTGGAAGATTCAAAAATATGTATAGATAATCAACTATATAAAGTGAGAGGTTTTACAAATAATAAATGATAATAATGAATAATATAACTTTTACTCATTTTAATATTAGAAGTTTAATTAAAAACTTTAATAATCTACAAATATTTTGTAATGGAAAATTACATAAACCAGAAATGATTATCTTAACAGAGATATGGTTGACCTATATCAATTGTATACCCTGCTTTTAAATAATATAATACAAAAAAACACTGAAAGGAGTGGTAGAGTAGCAATTTATAATAAAATATAATATCGGATACATTAATATAGTAGATAACTAAGAGATTATGATAATATCTACCCAACGTAATAATGGAACATATATAAATCGGATGGCATGATGGAATATGATTATGATTAATTATTATTAATGAGATAAATACTATCAAACTTTTACAAACATTTAAAAAAACTGAAATTATATATAACAAATAAATAATAAATTACAAACAAATATTTATTCTTTATTCGTTAGTATTTTCATATTTTATTTATATTATTTTTTAATTTAGTTTTACGGCAGCCATTAAAAGTTATATTGAGAAATATGCTGGTAGGTATTGAGGAAGAAAACAAAAAGAAATAATGAAATAGAAAATAAAGAAGAAAAATAATAAATCAACTTCAATCTTCTAATAAATGATTATATTATATTATATATATATATATATATATATATATATATTACGAAAGCTTATTATTATTAATATATAAATATGTTAAATTAAATAGAGATATCATTAATGTGGAACATATTTACTATTTTATTTATTAATAATATATATTAATTTTAATTTTGCAGAATTTAATATTACGATAAATTTAATTTAATTTAATAATTATAATAATACTTTTATTTAATAATTTGTCATTATATATTTAATATATTATTAAATGTCAAAACCAAATTAAAATATAATATTAAAAAAATCAATATAAAACTATATTATTACAATTTAATTTCTATCATACTAATCTATTTTTTAAGTTGTAATAATGATGATGATGATATTAAGTTTATTAGCACTAAAATAGGGTCATGTAGACCCCCCCCTTCGCTCGTGCGGGAAGAAAATAATAATAAAATAGTAATACGATAATAATTTAATAATAATATACATTCAATATACCACGGAAAACAATACTAAATAATATAAAGGACTATTATATACTACAGTCTGCATTTATATGGTGTAGTTTTATATGCTACAGACTGCATTAATATAGTATAGTGTTATATAATAATAAGATAATAATAATACAATAACAATGTAATAATGATATACATTTAATATAACACGGACACAAATAATAAGTTGGATTATTTAATAATTATGGGTAGAGATAAAAGAATAAGTAAGATTTATAAATATTTTGTGGGATCTAATAGAACGAATGGTAGGAGGGAATTCCATAGAGTTGGACCTGAATTTTTAAAAGCTCTAGAATTTAGGGAAGTTTTACTAGAGTTCTGGCTAGTAACAGAGCTAATTTAGTTTAAGTAGAAGGATTTTTAAGAAATTTCTTCTCAAATTTGCGAACACTCTTCTTGAAGATGAAAAGTTTGTGAGAACCAAGGAGAAAAAGGCGGTCGGTAATTAATGTAGTTTTTGTAGGTGCATGTATATTGATAATATTTAGGAGAGTGGATTTTAGGAGTACCGGACAGAGGGAAGTTGAAGAAGAGATCTCAGTTTTGATATTGTTTACAAATCTTGGTAGATCGATAGACTTAAAATCTCTATATACGTTATAATACGTTTTCTTTAATCTTTGTGAATTTTAGATTTATAGAGAATTCAATAATAAAATGATCAGTTAGTAATTCAATTTTTTGAAAGGAGTTTATACATCTAACAAGAAGACTGGATAGGGGTGTAAATATCATATCAAGTGTATTACCACTAGAATGTGAAGGAAATGATATATGTTGGCACAAGGAAAGAGACTCAGTTAAGAGTTTAAATTCACCATGGGGATAGATGAGAGAACTATAGTGATAGTTTAAGTCACCAAGAACTATTGGTAGATAGGATGAAGATTAAGGAAGTTTATGGATAAAATCGTGAAATTCATCAAAGAATAAAATGGTTTCAGGTTTTGGGGGACGATAGATAACGGTGAGATGTAGAGTTAAGTTAGGAAGCTTGAGAGTCAGAGAAAGACAATCACTATATGACAAGGGGGGGAATGAAATTGATGGAAATAGGTAAAAATCATTACGTATCATAAATCCTACCCCACTACCACGGCCGGTTTGTCGTGGAGCGAGATAGAGTGTATATCCAAAGACCAAGATGGAGGCAAATTAATATAGTTAATGTTGTGTAAAATATGTATTAAAAAAAATTATATTACATATGCTATATATCAAATAATAATAATATATTATATATATATATATATATATATATATATATATAATTTTTAACTAACAATGTCGTAATCGATTTTTTAGTATCTTTTTCTATGCAAGTTAGGTTCCTAAAAATATATTATTAATTTAACGACTAAATAATACATTACTATTAAAATGTAGTAAATTTACTCTAATTATTGAGACAATCCTACTTGTATAATCATTGATTTATACCTATAGATAATATATATGTAATATATATATATATATATATATATATCAAATTATATCAAAATATTAATTGTATAGGTATTCTATTTTGATTTCATATATAAATAATGTAGTATTTTGTCTTTTCTTATAATATATTTAATAAATGTTTACTAATGTAAATTGATTATAAATTATTATTTTAATGTTATATCTAAGTTAATTTTCTGAATTTAATAAACAAGTTACTATTTTAATATATATATATTATTATTTTGAAATTTAAAATAATATAAAAGTAGTACATTTTATATCTAAAATAATATTGTATACATTAATATATAAAATTCATATTTTGGTTATATCTAATATATATATATACTTATTTGGATATAATAATTACTTTATTCCCTTTTAGTACTCACATTATTGAGTACATTTAATCCAATATTAAGCTATTTTACTAATTTATATTTACCAATTTGACTTTACATCATTTTCAGCATACATAAATACATATATTATTAAGAGTGTATATTATAAATAATATATATGATAGATACAATTAGTACTCGGAAACTAAAAAAGTATTACTAAGTAATGTATATAGGCTCTATATAATATTAGCTAATTTAACATATAGTGGAGAGTACTCGAATGTAGACATATATGAATCTGGACCACTTTAAAATATGGAATATTATTAGCATAAATGCAAAATTTAAAATATACCTTTTACTATAAATAATAAAATCTATAGCAAACACATTTTTAATTTTTGTAAATTATAACAATGTTATTTATATTAATATTAAGTTTCTCATCAAATTTCATACTAATCAAGATACATATATAAACTCATTTATTTTATATAATTATGTTTTATTGTATTTTAATATGTTAATAATACTAATTAAAAACATAGAAATGTACCCTTATGTGGACCACTTGAGTTTTCATGAGTTTTCATTGAAAATGTATCAATATTATATCAATTCTTTGCGTGATTATACCAATGCATCACTAATATATTATATCTGTTATATGATATTATTATATGTTATATGCTAATGTTGTAAATTTTAAATTATGTGATTTTTGTGAAAATTAGTAATATTTATTATTTTAATTGTTATTAATTGGAATAAATATAATAAATTGATTAATTAATTAAGATTTTTAATTAATTTTATACCAGATTAATAATACAATTTAATATAGTTAATTATTATAAGAAAAACTTATATTTTAACTTTAAAAAAAGTGGTCCACATTAAGGTACATTTTGAAAATGATCGATATTTTGATATATTGAAACTGGCTTATTGATAAATATTGTGTAAGGCCAACTTATATTTAAAATATAACATATATAAAATAATAATAAATGCAAAATAATTAATTAAAAATATTCAGTTATCAATGAGTTATACGTATTTGTGCTTAAGTGGTCCTAGTACCTGTAGTATAAAATCATTAAATACATTATTGGAGTAAATACCACCGTATTAGGCAGATTTATCTAATTAAATATTTTATTATGAAATCGATTAGTAGTTTATTCCGTACAATAATTTATAATTCGATTATAAATTTTAAATTTCAGTTTATCATATTTTATTAATATTATTGTATTTACACATCCACAAATTAATTTATTGAAACAATTCATACATTTTTATAAAAAATTGTAATACAATTCTAAATAAAATATTCAAAAATATCATGATAAAAGTTTATTTCATAATGTTATTTTTTATAAACTAATCTAATTTTGAATCTATATATATATATATATATATATATATATATATATATATATATATATATATATATATATATATATAGAGAGAGAGAGAGGTGTTCCCCGGGAATCAGAACTCAGTTCTTCAATTTTCTCTATTTATCTATACCCACTACCATCCATAATATCCATAAATATCCAAATATATAATACCATATATATATACAGATGACATACAACTATATATGTTTCTTCCAACTAATTCATCACCAGGTCTCAAATAATTAATCTAATTGTGCTAATGACATTAAAGAATGGCTTATTTCTATTAATTTTATCCTTAATACCTCAAAAACTACATTGTTGAATATTTCTCCATCACCAACTTACTTCCATCCTTTTCTTATTATAACATTGTAATATCTCCTTCTCCTACTGCATCCAACTTATGTGTACTTTTTGATTCTAATCTTTATGAAGTACTTCATTCCTCATATTACGCAAATCAATATATTGAAAATATAATCGCATACAACATTCATGAAATATATACAACAATTGATCTCAGGTGGGAACCTGAAATACTAATAGTTTTTGTCATTATTATTTTATTTATTAATTTCCGTACGGCTTATTTTATTTTATTTTATTATTATTAATGGTATTTATTGTTTATCTACTTTTATTATTTGTATTTTATATATACACTTTTGAGAAATAATTTATGATTTATTTAAGTATATACATAAACAATCAATATATATTTATATATTTATATATATATATATATATATATATATATATATATATATATATATATATATATATATATATATATATATATGAGGGAATATTACAAGTTGTAATTTACAACCTTAAAAGACCACCATATATAAATAAATAAATAAATAAATATTGTTTATTGAGATATAACAGTTCGTATTAAATAATAAATATAAGTTATACATTATAATGTATAGTTATTTTAAATCTCAAAAGGCCACAGAGTTAAGGTTCCGTTGAGGTCCTTTTCTGGTCTATCGCCGGGATATATCTTTGTATTTATTTGTAAAGGAACATTTTGAATAATGCATTTTTGTAACGACATTTTTATATATTAACTAGTCTATTCCAATGATTATAATACTACAATTTTATTTTTTTAATAGTATATTTAGTAAAAAAAAAGGACAAGTTTTAGAATAAATTCATAAAATCTAAATCATATAATTCGATTACTCTTGTATAATATTTTACTAATTATATGTATAATTATTATTATGTTTATTAAAATTGTATTAAAGAATCATTATAATAATAAATCATTTGTTCTGTATGTATTCGATATTATTCATATAATTTAAAGAAAACCTAACATTTTATATATAACATATAATATAACTATATTAATATAATAATATTTATTATAATTTATTATTATAATATATGTAATACTTCAAAATAAGTATATAAAATATCACCTAAAATAATCAGAATGTTTAGTCCAGAGGATAGCTATAGTATTTTCGATTCAGAGGACTGTGTTCAAATAAAGATAGAGTCAATTTATTATTTTTCAATTATAATTATAATTATTTTCCATTTTTATAAATAGTGTATTATTATTGAAATATAATATTTAATCACTTTTTTGATAACAATTATACAATATTACTATAGTATATTTAGTTAAATAAAAGGTCAAGTTTGTATCATAGAATGTGATTACTCTTGTATATTATTATTCTAATATTATGTATAATGAATATAATAAGTATTATAATAATACTTATTATAATTTCATTAAATAATGATTATAATAATACAAAATAGTGAAAACTTATAATCTTATGATAAGGAACATAATTATCCCAAACCTAGATAGTCATATACTAATAATACACATAGGTAATAATACACATACTTCTAATCAGGATTATAGATAGATAGATAGATAGAGCAACAGTTTATTGAATTACTGGTTATATATAAAGAAATATATAATTATATATAAACATATAATTATATAACATATATAAATAAAATATATAAATGTGATAACAGTAAGACAAAATTACACGATATAAAAAAAACATGAAATAAACGGAGAAGTAAAATATAAATAAAACATTGGATTATACGAGCCGTTGTAAATATTATACGATCCATTATACAGTTGAATAGATTCTGATGTACAAATGTCAGACATAGACCCTCATAAAGACACTACTCAAATAACTAGATGGCAATTACACTCGAATTCTACGAATGATAAACATACATTGGTATCAGAAAGTCACAAAAAGTCACACTTTATGGACATATAGAAAACATATCTAAAAATATCAGACGTATACGTTTAAACAATGCTGGACATTGCCTACGCAAAGATAAGGAGGTTACTTCGGAACTAGTTCTTCGGGAACCTACTTATGGAATTAGAAGACAAGGAAGAATACCAAAGTTACATCAATAGGTATTAGTACCCTATAGTGCGATACCGGTATACGGGTGATCGAGATAATAGTAGCTATACTGAACCGTGATGTTTTGAGACCTTTCACTGTCCGGGAAATAAGAACCACGAAATAAGCAAGTAAGTAAATAATTTATAGAGTCATGTGTATCATGCATACTATGTAGGATTCCACTACTAAAGTATGTAACATATTTTCTAATTTTACATTATATATTAATAGTTACTTTATTTAAAAAATAAAGATAACACATTTATTAATTATTGTTTAGCTAATAATTGCAAAGCTAAATACAATAAACTTATTTACTAATAATTTTAGTATACTAAACATAACATACATGTATTCAAATATTCATATATATATATATATATATAATTATAAATAATAAAAATATCTAAATTATTGTATATCTAGAAGTTAACTTTTATTTATATAATATATTATTCAATAAGTATATACCAAGGTGTATATTTTGTATTTGTGATAGGGTTAATAATGATAGTATCAGGTAGCATGGAGTAAAGCTTACTGATCGCCGAGTAAACATATTCATTGGCGTATATAGGTTGTGTACATAGTATACATATATATACATGTATACATGTATTCATGTATACATAGTAACGTAATGTTATCTATCAATGTATATACTATGGTATAAGATATATTGATTTGGTATATGGATCAGTAGGACAACCTAGTAATCAGAGATTACTAGTTCGATTCTAGGCAGTTATTGTTTTTCTCTTGTCATTATCAAGAACTTATTAAACGATAAATCAAAATACAAGAAAAAAAATATTACTATTTGTTTTGTATTGTCCTGGGTCCATTGTCCATAGTTATGTATAACATATACACATCAATGACTTATTGAGGGGTCTATTTGTTCGGCTATTATTATATGTGTGATTAAATAAATAAATGTTATTATTATATGTATGATATATATATATATATATATATATATATATATATGTAGTAAAACCTCTCTATATGAAACTATTTTTTTTTCAGTATTTTTTTTCTTATAGAGAGGTGTTCTTATAAAGAGGTTTTGACTTTTCTAATGATTTTGATAATAAAGATGGATAAATATTATGTATCTTACATAATTCTTGATTATTCAGTAAACCTTCATCAACTTCTTTAATTATATTAGATTTAAAATGTATACTGTATTGTTTGTGCTTAGACATGTTAATTCATAATGACATTTTATTAGATTTTCATTAGCAATTATAATTATGAATCATTTATGAATATAATATAATGAATATTATAATAATCTATTAACAACAACTAATCTATTTATAATTAATTGTATAATATAATAAATTGTATCATCAATACATTTAAGGATATAATAACATTTATTAATTAATTTTAATAAATTCAAGGATAAAAATAACATTTATTAATTAATTTTAATAAATTTATGGATATATATAATAACAATTATTAATTAATTTTAATTCATTTCGAGCAATTTATGTAATATAAAATATTTGTAAGAAAAAAAAATATCTTATATAATAATTAATTTTTATAATTGTTATCAATATACAATACTTCTATTTATATATAATTATTTTTTATATTTTGTATACAATAAGTTTTTTATAAAGAGGTTTTTCTTATATTTGTATAAGATATTCTTATAAATTTATACCTCTTAAGAGGTTTTTTAAAGTGGAAAAGGTTAAATTCCAACCAAATGTGTGAACATTTTTCTTATAAAGAGATTTTTCTTATAAAGAGGTTTCTTATAGAGAGGTTTTACTCTATATATATAAATATATATATATATATAAGTAAACATATTTCGGTTTTCTCTAAAGA
The DNA here is from genome assembly GCA_964019155.1 of Osedax fenrisi. Classification (NCBI taxonomy): domain Eukaryota; kingdom Metazoa; phylum Annelida; class Polychaeta; order Sabellida; family Siboglinidae; genus Osedax; species Osedax fenrisi. The sequence goes on along the minus strand of OZ025244.1, from coordinate 29,196,030 downwards.
GAATGGTGGGTGTCGACGCCAACCGGACGCGTCCCCAGGTTGCGGATAGGGGAACGGCCTCTTGAAGAGGTTAGCTGCGAGCTGAAATAAGCAGTCGCGGACAAAACGACACAACCTCTTCTGCCTTGCAGATACTTAATGGACTGAGAAAGGCTAAGGGAGATAACCCTGACAGAAAATCGGGAACGGAGGGTTCCCTTAGGCGGTTATCAGTTACAACTTACTGGTATCCGGTTCCCCCCACCTGGAATTTCCTTGAGAAAGTGTCTAGGTTAACAAATCTCAAAACACACATGAACACAACAAACAATAAAATGGCCCTCAGTCCCGGGCAAATAGAGGGTGCGAACAATCTCCCGGTTAGGATTGCTACATGGAACACAAGAACACTAAAATAAACGGATACGATAGACATATTATTACATGAAACTGAGCGGATGGGAATTGACATTATTGGTATAACAGAGACTCATTGGACATCAGATATACCTACGATATGGGAGAAAAATGGACATATCTTCATACACTCCCCCCGACAAGATGGAATATGCAGACAATGTTTCGCTTTAATCCTGAAGAAGCATTTGGGAGAGAAGATAGAGAACTATAAAGCTATATCAAGCAGGTTACTAAAGGTGACTATGGAGTGGGAATCCGAAAGAGTCACATACTTTATAGTGTATGCACCAGACTCCAGCTACGATGATTTAATCGTAGAAGAATTTATCGGAACACTACAAGAGGAGATGAACTTCGTACCACCAACTGATAAAATAGTACTTTTAGGAGATTTCAATGCATCAGTAGGAAATAATATGCAAGATGACTGGCCAGGAGTAGTAGGAAATTATGCTGTGGGAACTAACAACACAAGGGGGCTTAAACTTCTTCAATTTTGTGCTATAAATGACCTATTTATAGCAAATTCAATTTTCAAACATAAAGAAAAGCGAAGATATACATGGATTTCACCGGATCGCACTGAAAAACAAATTGATTGCATAATAATGTTAAATAAATTAAAGCCAACACTAAAAAACTGCAGATCGTACCACTCTGCGGAGATTGGATCTGACCACTCAATAGTAATTGCAAATATTGATGTGAAAAAATCAAAAAAGTATAATTACACAAAAAAAAGACCTCCAAGACGTTACGACAACGATAAAATACAAAATGGAGAGACATCAAAGAAATTTGCAGCAGAACTTAAAGAACGGTTAGCTACCCTATTGGATGATGATAATGCTACTACGATGCCAAATGATTTCTACAATAAATTTAAAAACATTGTACATACTACTGCTGAACTAGACATTGGATATAAACAATTTAATGAAGTTCCTGGATTGTCAAACGAAGCAAAAGATCTATGTGCTAGACGTAGAAAAGCCAAATTTCTTGTACTAAATAACCCAAATAACGTTGAAAATATTAATAATTACCGAACATTAAACAAGAGAGTAAAAATAACTGTCAAAAAACAAAAGAATGATAATTTATCAGACAAGATATCAGAAATGGAAGAAAACCTAAAAAAGAACAATAGCCACACATTATTTAAACAAGTCAAAGAACTAGAAGGAAAGAGATACAAACCCGTATTTTCAATGAAAAACTCTCAAGGACAGCTAATGATGAAGAAACATGACATTTTAAACATATGGAAATCTTTTTCCATATGTTTAAAATAAATTAATCCTTCAGTTTCCACATGATGAAGATGCTTTAAGAGAGTTTGAGACAGAGACAGAAAACGCAATAGAGTATATCCCGCCAATAACCGTAAACGAAGTGGAAAACTCCATCAAAAGGCTATCTAACAGAAAGGCTCCAGGGATTGATGGAATAACATCCGAACTAATTAAAGCCGGGGGTAAAATGATGATTAAAACACTGACAATCTTGTTCAATAAAATAATTAAGACGGAGAAATCTCCAGAAGACTGGTCGAAAATGATTATTACCCCAATTCATAAGAAAGGCGATAAATTAAACGCAGAAAACTACAGAGCTATTGCATTATTAGCAATACCAGGGAAAGTATTCTGTAAAATCCTGATGTGCAGATACACAAATATTATCGAAGAATCAATAAGTGACTCACAATTCGGCTTCAGGCCAGGTAGAGGAACAATAGACGCAATATTCATCGTAAGGCAGATAATAGAGAAGGCAAGAGAACACCAAGTTCCGCTACATATCCACTTTATTGACTTCAAGGCCGCATTTGATACAATTTGGAGAGAGGCACTTTGGAAAATGATGATAAAGATAGGCATCCCTCAGAAATATGTTACGATAATAAAAAACTTATACAATGGTACAAACTGTGCAATAGTTGCTGGTGGGCAACTAACAGACTGGTTCCCTGTTAATATGGGCGTGAGACTGGGTTGCATCATGTCGCCGAGCCTATTCAATATATTCATAGAACATGTAATGAAGGGTCTCACATGCTTAGATAGAAATCTACGACTGGATGATGAAATGTCAATTGACATCAGGTACGCTGATGACACAACTTTAGTATCGGCCGTTTTTGAAAAACTGCAAATAGCAACTAAAGAGCTAGAAAATGCTTGTCATAAATGGGGCCTAAAGATAAACCCTCTTAAATGTGCAGTTCTGACTACTGAAAAAAATGATATCAAAATCGGTAATAATATTGTCCCCAAAGTTAACCAGTTCAAGTTTTTGGGCAGTCTTGTACCCAATTGTCCAGAAGATGTTTTACACAGAATTTCTATCGCATCTCAGGCTTTTGGTAGATTGAGAGAAACTATCTGGACTTCTAGTGACGTATCTAGAAAACTCAAGATCAGACTCTACAAAGCCCTCATTCTCCCAATTGCTATATACGGGTCAGAGACATGGACAATGAGGAAACAAGAGGTCAATTCCCTGCTGGTTTTTGAAATGAAATGTTTAAGAGCCATCCTGCGAGTTACAAAGTATGACAGACTCACTAATACAAATATTAGAAAGTCACTGAACGTAACTGAAACTATAGAATAAGTCATTATAAAAAGACAACTTCGTTGGTTCGGCCATGTAGCAAGAAGCCGAGATATGATCAACTCCAGTTACAAGTTGGACTTCAAAAATCCAAGACCAAGAGGACGTCCATTAAAGAGATGGGCGGATGGCATCAGAGAAAACAGTGGCATTCCACTTCTGACCTTGGAAAGAAGGGCAGCTGACCGAGATGCCTACAAAAAGCAAGTGTTCGTGTGTGCTGCAAGGGGACGCCAAGTCCTACGCAACTAAGTCAAGTAAGTCAAGTAAACATATATTTATATATATATATAAATGTGAATAATAATAAGGATTAGTATATAATAGGCATAATATAAATTACATTCCTTTTTATTTAGATATGAATATCTGGGTTAATGCCAATATAGTAACCAGGACGACTAATACGATTAGATCAACGTATTTAGTAGGTTTTTTCTATGTGAGTTCGGTGTTATAGTTCTGGCAGGTATGTCTGACTGTATTTCAGGAAGGAAAAAGCGGATCTCAAGAAAATTACCGTGTATATCAGACATATGTTTGTTATATGATTGAGGAACGCAGTATAATAGCCGGTTAACATTTATGTGATATGGGGTTCGATATTGTATGTTTGATTTCTCGGAGAGATGCTACCAGGGATAAATTGTCTCCATGAAATATAACCTATCCGATCCTACGTATTTATGTGGTCGATATAATTTTGATCCAATAGTAGGTTCCAATCCTACCATTGATTCATTTCTCTCCTGGTGTTGCTTAAAATAATATATATTGAAGTTGGAGGTATCCATGATTTCATATTCTATTCAATTACAATGTACAAGTACGCGAATCAGAGTACTAGTAATCCAAGATTATTCCATGAAGAAGTACATTGGGTATCTGTAAAATATGCAGTCGTGAATTATTGGGTATTGAATTAATAGATAGTATAACGCACTCGGTTTCCCTATTCTATATTAAATTATAAAGTGCATATCCAAGCGCTACCACTCTCGTGAAATAGATAATTCGTAAAATGAGACAGGTGGCCACATAGAATGTAAACAAATAAAGTTGAGCTGTTAAATTAATATATCATAATGTCTAATATGTATACATATAATATTATATATTATATAATAAATATATATATATATATATATATATATATATATATTCCTATGTATAACTATACGTTATACATACATACTCTCATGAAATAGATAATTCGTAAAATGAGACAGGTGGCCACATAGAATGTAAACAAATAAAGTTTAGCTGTTAAATTAATATATCATAATGTCTAATATGTATACATATAATATTATATATTATATAATAAATATATATATATATATATATTCCTATGTATAACTATACGTTATACATACAGTGTATACTAATACACATATACTATTATATATCTAAGACTATATGAATTAATATTAGAATTATTATTTATTTATTTATATAAGATATTTAGATACGTCAGTTACTATTATTTAATCGAATATAATGTATCATTCCCAATACCTGAATAATTGGATATGTAAGGGGGGGCATACATAGCGACACTTTGGCCAATATGGACAATAAGTGGAATCACTACTATATTGCAACTGAGCTAGACAAAAAGAAAGGACAACCAATAGTTTTAACACTACTCACTATATTGGGAGAATCTACATACAAAATCTACGAAGAATTTGAAGAAAAAGCCGATCTGATGAACAGTGTAATGAACATAGTATCACTTTAGGAAATAAAGACACAATCAACTTTATAAAAACAACAAACCTAACGAAAATTAAAACATATAAAAGAAGGAAAATGTAGATACTGTTGTAAATCCCATCCTTTCAAAAAAAGAGTTATGCGGAAAGAAATGTGGAAAGTGTTCGAAAAAAACAATTTCTCATAAATATGTAAATCTGAAGGAAATAGAACTGTACGGAATATATTTAGTCTACGGGCAAATATAAACGATGTTCATACAGTAGAAAAATTACCGATATGCGAGACTTTAACATTTAAAACAGAATGGGGGTCGAGTGTAAAATTTCAGATAAATAATGGTGCATCTGTAAATGTAATACCATAAACGGTGTATCAGAAAGCATGCAAAGATTACAAAAATGAGAAAAAAAAAGAATCAAAAACAAAAAATATCACGAAATTTGGAGGTACAGTCTGGAACATTAAAGGAGAAAAACTAATAACTGCCAAATACGACTATAGTCCACTATAACTATAGTTAATATTGATGGAGATCAATTATACTCTATCTGAGGAAGAGCAGCAAGCATTGAATTAAAATGTATCAAGATATTTACCAGTGATGAACTCTATAACCAAATCGAAGAGAATTTTGACATGAAGAAAATAAGTCGTATGTTCTATAAGTATTTAATGACAACGTTGGTTTATTAAAAGTAACGTACTACATAAAAATAAATAAGAAATTGATCATATTAAAAATGCATAGCGTACAGTATCCGTCACACTAAAAAAGTGTAGAACAAACTTCAGGAACTAGATGAGCAAGGAACAATCACGAAAATAATGAAACCTAAATAATGGATATCATCTATGGTGGTGAAAGTAAAGAAATCGGACATTAGGATCTGTTTGGATCCAAAGGATTTAAACAAAGCTATATACAGATAACATTACCCGTTACCGGTTATTAAAGATTGCCAGAAGAATGAATAATGCAAAAATATTCTCTATATTCGACGTAAAAATGGATTTTGGTAAATAGAAATGGATAAAAAATCATCAATGTTAACCACTTTTAATAAGCCATATGGAACGTACCGATGGAAAATAATACCATTCGGCATATCCTCAGCTCCTGAAATATTCCAAAGGAGAATGAAATCATCGAAGGTCTTGAAGGAATCGAAGTCGTAGCAGATGACTTCCTTATCAAAGGTCATGGGAAAAATATGGAAGAAGGAATCAGAGATCACGTTGCAAACTCACTTAAATGTTTACAAAAAATATAAAGAAAACTCACTGTATATAAAACCTAATAAAGTTAAATTAAGATAAAAATAAATTAAGAAATTATTATTACACACAGCGACTACTCAAGGAATTAAAGTTGGTGAAGGAAATATTGAATCTATGCAGAAGATGCAATCTCCAAAGGATGTTTCAGGAGTCAAAAGAATTCATGGAATGTGTCAATACTTAACAAAATTCTTACCACATTTTAGCGATGAGACAAAATCATTAAGATAACTGACATAGAAAACAGACAGAGAAAAGCCTTGGAAATGGACAGAATCAGAAGGGAAAGAACTAAACTTGATTAAAGAAGCAATCACAAAGACACCTGTACTCACATATTATGATTTCAATAAAGCTACGACTATATAATGTAATGCATCACAAAGTGGACTTGATGATGTTCTTTTACAAGATGACCAACCGATAGCATATAAATCAAGAGCATTAACCAAAATGGAAACAAGATATGCACAAATAGAAAAGGAACTATTAGCAATTATTTTTTTTCATGGTAAAAATTTCACAAATATATTTATAGGAAACAATATATAAAAGTAGACAGTGACTTAAAACCATTGGAAAGGATCTTCCAGAAAGAACTTAACGACATATCACCGCGAATGCAACGAATGCGACTAAAGTTATAGAGATATTATTTGAAGGTGTATGCCATGTAGATAACTACTATTGGCAGATGTATTAAGTAGAGCATACATAGAAGACTACAATATTAAAGAAGAGAAAATACATACATTACATGAATTAACACAACCAATGTCTATCTTATCAATATCAACAGAAATACTATCAAGGCTTGTAAAGGAAACAGAGAAAGATGAAAATATACAGAAACTAAAAGAATTAACAGAGGTCGGATGGCCAGAAAAAAAAATACCGTCAAAATTATAAATTTACTATTCAGTGATAAATGACATAACTGAACAAGATGAACTATTTTACAAAGATATTAGACCAATAGTAACATAATCTTTACACGAGTAGTTCATGGTAATTGCACATCAGTCCCATGGAGGAATATGTGCATGCCTCAGGCGGTTTAGAAAATCCATGTATTGGCCAGGAATGACAGTAAACATGAAACAGAAAATAATAAATTGCGAAACATGCAATAAATATCAAGAGTCACAAATAATAAAAACCCATTACTATCACATGATATAGGGGCAACATCATAGTCGAAGATCGGAATGGATCTTTGCTATCTAAATGATAGAACCCTTTTAGTAGTAACTGGCTACTAATATAAATATATAATGGTCAGAAGATTATCAAACCAATACACTCACAATGTCACAAACGAGTTATTGTGCATATTTGCAACACATGGTTTACAAGAAACCATCATTTGTGACAATGGTTCACGATTTCGAGATAAATTCTATAATTTCTCTATTGGATATGACATAAATGTACCAACAACTAGTCTATACTTCACCCAGCATAATGGCAAAGCCGAGAATGCGGTTAAAACAATTAAGATGATGTTTAAAAAATGCAGATAGGACAAAACTAAAATACTTTAACTTTAACAATACGCCGAGTGAAGGCATCAATCTAAGTTCATCCCAAAAACTCTTCGGAAGGAGATGCAGTACTATGCTAACTATCACAAAGACGATACTTCAAACTCGACACAAAGCAGAGAAATGGAGATGGTTAATAAAGAAAAGCAAAGACAAACAAGATTTGTACTTTAACAAAGACTTGAGACCTTCACCAGAGTTTTAAGAGGGAGATTTTCTCAGAATTAAAATACTACACTAAGAGTTTGGACGAAAGGGAAGTGTTTAGGAGAAGTGGCATATCATTGTAGAAATTGAAAACAAAGTGTTAAGAAGAAACGTCCGAGATATAAAGAAGGACGAAACCGGTAATAACAAGGACACCGCGAGTGACTTAACAAAGGAATAACTACCAAATCTAGAGGTCGAGCCATTAAGAAGGCCTAAAATAATCACGAATGTACCTTCGAGGTTCTAGTAGGATTAAGAACTCCCCAAAAATGTGTCATATTAGATTATTCCATCTAACACATTTCTTTCTTTTCTTCTTATTAGATAATATCAATATTGCATTGCCTTCTGAGAGAGACTATATGTATACAGAAAATGTATAAAAAGTAATAGCAAACGTGTACAAAGTACCTTATATAATAATAATAGGATTCTTTACATTTAGATCATTGAAAATAACCCATTTATCATATATTTATTTCGTATTTAAGGTTCTTTGATTTTATGATTCAAAAGAAACCCATTCCAATAACATGGGTTTCTTTGGACTCAAATTCTCGACAGAACCCTTACTTCTAGCAGTGTAGAGTAAATAAGTATCTACCAAATAATCTATTGAATGTAGTTAAGTTGATCAAGGCTTAAATAGCGATAAAACCAAAAAAATACATCCCGATATCGGTCCAAATTTTATACCAGATATTGTCGAACATTAATATCGGGTATTCACAGTCATAGTGGGTGTGAACGAATATAATAAATATGGAATATAGGAATATATATTTGAATTTTAATTATATATTGAATAAAGTGTATTGAATATATATAAACACAGGTTTCTAAAATATATATATTAAAATATATAGTATTACAGTGATGTATTATAGTAATAACAATTATGAATATATAAATTTATACGACATTTTACGATATACTTTGAACCGAAAGTGTCGGTATTTAGAGAGCTCATTGCTCTCACGCTATTATATGTTTTAATCTCTGCGACTATAATTTAGTTATTACATTAAACATTATTACACACACATATATATATATATATATATATATATATATAAATATATATATATAAATAAATATATATATATATAAATCTATTTTCTAAATTATATGATTGATATTTAAAATATTTAAGCGATTATATGTTTTAAAATCTTCAGAGCTAAATATGAGCTTTTAAATGTAATGAATATATTTTAAATTTAAAATTGTATAAGTATTACAATCATTATAATACAATTAAAATTACAATTATAATAATAATTATAATTAAATATAATTAAATAATTATATTTGACAATAATTGAATTTTAAATTATATTTTAGTTTGAATTTTAATAAAATAAATATGATACAGCAGTTATTTATCTATTTACATTATTTATAATTATTTATATATATAACAATATATATGATATATTTAGTATACTAACATAATTCATAATGTATGTAATTATGTCTTATTAATTTCATAATAATTAAATATGTATTGAAATGTTGCTTAAATAAATCTAGTTCAATAGAGGTCAATATTTTATTACTTGTTGCAAAGATTGTAGAATTTTTATAATATATAATATATATATATATATTCTGTTTTAATTATTTAAATTAATTAAATATATATATTTTTTAAATATTCACTTTATGATTATTCATATTTGAAAATATTCACTTTATAAATAAAAATCTTTGTACTTGTCATATATAATACACATCCATTTATATAACTAACAAGTGACATTTATAAGTAGATATTTAAAGTGGTGTTTTTACAAAAATTAAGTATCTACAACGTATTTTTAAGTATTATTTTAGTGACTAAATTATATACAATAAAATACATAAAATATATGTCAATATTTATAAAATTATGAAATTTAATAAAATGAAATCATATATTTAATGATATAATTATGTCGTATAATAAAGAGGTATATTATTTTGTGACTCACTAATCGCTGGGATTATTGGGTGACTTACAATGTACACATGACCATTTAAACTGGTGATAGTTGATTTCATAGTTGAAAATAATGTATTCAAATGAAGAAATATATCATATATTTTATTATGTTAAGTTGTTACCTATTAAGTTATTATACATACATAATAACATATTATATATATATATATTTAATTTCCATCTAACTTTGTCGTATTTGATTGCGTAGTATCAAATTTTGTTATATTCCTGAACAAATATTACAAATTTTAATATGATATAATAATTAAGTAATAATAATGGTGGATTTTAAATAATGTATTGTTGATATACGTATATAAGTATATTAGTAATAATTAGTATTCGGGAAAAGAAACTAAGAAATAATCGAGTAGTAATGTTTCTATAAAATATTGGCTAACTTGATAACATATTATAATATACTCCAAGTATAAATAGGTATAATACAAATATATGTTAACTACTAGAGTAATACTTGAAAAGATAAAAATATATGTAATATATAAGATAACCGTATTTATTATCACATTTTTATAAATAATATGATATATATATATATATATATATATATATATGATAGGATGTGATAGGATATTTATTTAAATAACTATTACAGTAAAAGAATTTCCTAACTGGTGTAAAATAGAAAAGCAAAATAAATAACATAAAATAAAATAATTGATGGAAATTAACATAATATTACAATATATATTAATTTATAATATTTAAATTTAATAATTTATATATATATATATATATATATATACAATAATTAACAATATCGAAACAGTTAATTAGAATTTAGGTAATCTCTGATCTTATTATCAATGCACTAAGGATACCACATCTAATTTAAATCATATGGTACACGATTCCGTAAGTCTGGTGCAATCATGGAATCGCACACGACCATAAATTGTTGAATATATTTGTAAGCTCAAGAATCCCACCAGATGAACGTAGATGCTCTAGTACTTAATGTCGGGGAATTATATAGTGCATTATATGGGTAGGGGAAAGTAACCGAATATGGACAGTGCCAGAATACGGACACTATCGGTATATCAGAAACCACATATATTAATGAATAACATATTCATAATTATATGAAAAGTCTAAATAAGTATTTTTTATTTTTTAATTATTAAAAATAGTGCAGATATATCAAATAAACAGATTTTTTTAATACGTTTTTAAATTTATGAAAAAATATTTCAACTTAAACCTTCTCAAGCAAATACTCTTATACAAATGTATCGATATAAAACAACAATATATTATTAATAACTAAAGCATTCTAAACATTATATGCATAACTGCTATATTTGTTATCAAATATTAATTAAGTTATAAGCATATATCAAGAGGACATATAAGTCCCTAATACAGACACCCTATAACTAATCAGCACGCAAAATGTGAACTATTCTCATTTTCAAAAAATCACGTGCATGATAATAGTAATACCACCAATGAAGCTACATCTAAACATATGTTTATTTAGGTACTTAAAGTGTATTATTTTTAAAAAATAATAAAAATAAATAAATTATTAACTAATTAAATTATATTAATTATTGATAACATTAATTATAAATAATTGTTATTTATCTGATTTTTTCATCAATAATATATATTTTATTTAGTGTTATATGTGGTGTCCGTATTATAACACAGGGTGTCCGTATTCGGACATGGGTACTGAATACTGACACCCCCATTATCTATTAAATAAAAATATTTAAAGAAATACAATTTAAAGATCATTTATTGTTAAAGTGTCCGTATTAGGTTACTTTTCCATATCTACATGCAACGTTTTATGCATGAAAACGCATATATGTTATAATATATTTACATATATGTTATAACAGCCTATATTTGAAACATTTTCTAAATTATACCAATGCTACGTAGCCATTTGATATTATATGTGTGTATATAATTTATATTGTGATCCTATCGATTAATGCTACGTAAATAGTTAACTTATCGCTACTTGTTTATTTCTATCTATTCTTTTGACTACCGAATTATTAATGCCGTAAAAAAGTGAACAAGAAACTTAATTATAGATATAACTAGTGTATTTAAAAGGCATTTGGTAATATGATGTAACAATAGTCTCTAATATGGAGAATATATAGTAAATAGTAATTAATGACTTTGAAATCACATTGGTATGAGAACACTATGATAAAGTAGTATCGGTCATTACGCCAATGTTATGGACTGATTAATATGTACGACGGTTTCATAATATTACCTTTAATAGTTACAATGATATATATTACAGTTATCCTATAAATATTAAGTAAAAGAGTTTTGGAAGTATTTACTATGAGATTATTCTTTAGTAACTACTAGATTACCTCAGTTATGCATTCCAGAAGTTCAGAATTAGAATTACTCACAAAAATAAGAAGTTTTACAAATAACTGAATATTACCACTATATAATATGGTAACTAATAATGTGAAATATTTATAAATAATATTGGACAGTGCCCTAAGTATATAGAAAATAGCATCTGTAAAAGTACCGATCATACAATATGTTGACATTTCTACTGAGCCATATATCCCAAGTTTTTATATATATATATATATATATACCATATAATCAATAAATACATTATCAGAGTAAATACCACCATATTTGGTAGAATTAGCTAATTAAGTATGTTATTATGAAATAGATTAGTTCAATATTTTATAATTCGATTATACATTTTAAATTTCAGTTTATTTATTTTAACAATATTATTTTATTTATATATTCACAAATTAATTTATTAAATTGAAATAATTCATACATTTTTTATAAAAAATGTTATACAATTTTAAATAAAATATTCAAAAATATTATTATAAATGTTAATTTCATAATGTTATTATTAATAAACTAATATAATTTTGAATTGTACATGACTTTTATTTGATTTTTATAATAATTATATGATATATATATGTATATTATTAATATATATTATAATAACTTCCTGTTTATATATATCAACAATAACATTAGTATTTTATTAAAATAAGTTATATGGACAATCTATTTGATAAGATAAGTTTTCGTTCTTATTAAATTAGATAATCATATTCATGAATATATGATATATAGTATCACTTTAATATTTAATTATTTAGTCATTTTATATATACACTTTACACTTTATATTTTCATAAAATTCACCAAAATCACTGAATTACAATCACTAACATAATATGAAATAATATAGAGCGGTTTATATTATAATTATATTTGTGCATTTCCAATAATTCAACATATTACCATTAATTATAATTCCTAGTAAATACATCACTACAGTTAGTATATATATATATATATATATATATATATATATATATGTATATATATTGTATATATATACATTATTATTGATAAACAATTGAATAATTATAGGATTTACTATTGAATTGCTATAACTATATATGATTATTTAGATGTTATAACTTATTATTTATAAGTAGTGTATTAACTTACTCAACATTACTCAATTTAAAAATATATTAAAAACATTTTAAAATATATTTTAACTATAGTTAACTATTGGCATTAATATTAAGATCATATATTAGTGAATCAATAACGTGCATATCTACAATACCAAATACAATAACACACTTATTAATAATTTAATATTATTTGAAATCGTTATTTCTTTAGAAATAGATATGGCTAGATTATTTTGAGAAGTAATATCATCATATGTTGGTTTGGATTTTGCTTTACCAGTCACCATATTATGAAGTAAAGTACATTTTTAATTAGTTGCATTCAATTGAACATAAATTTTTATATTTTACAGTATGACTCGTTTCAAGTTATTTAACAAAGTATTACATATTGGTAAGTAATTATCAGTACTACAGTATATCAACTTGCGATGAGGGAGCAAATTAATTCATGCATTACATCTGAACGAAAAATATGGAGACCTAAAATATCTCATACATATTTAGATGCAACATATCCATTGGAAACTTAATTGTTATGGATTTAGCATCAATCAAACATACGATATGAGTGTTCGATGAACAAGATGAATATGTATCGAAACTTTAGTGTGCTATAACACGCAGTGCGTGCGTCAACCTGATTCCTAAAGCAGTAAACATTTTACTTAATGGGACGTCCGATATCTAGTTCGTTAGAATGCTATGGAACGTTCCATTATGCTAAGCTGTACGGACTGGTCCATTACGGATATCAATATGATATATATATATATATATATATATATATACCCAGCAAACAGTAAGAGCAGCATAATAGCAGCATAACAGCATATGCTGGAGCCTCAAATGTTTACATTGTGCTATTATGCTGCTATTAAATGTCTATTATGCTGCTATTATGCTGCTATTAATTTGTCATGGTATTATGCTGCTGTTATGCTGCTATTATGCTGCTGTTATGCTAATATTATGCTGTTATTCATTTTAAAAGTATATTATGCTGCTATTATTAGAAGAGCAGCATAATAGCAGCATAATATACTTTTAAAATTAATAGAAGCATAATATTAGCATAACAGCAGCATAATAGCAGCATAATAGCATGACAAATTAATAGCAGCATAATAGCAGCATAATAGACATTTAATAGCAGCATAATAGCACAATGTAAACATTTGAGGCTCTAGCATATGCTGTTATGCTGCTATTATGCTGCTCTTACTGTTAGCTGGGTATATATATATATAGTCATTCTATACGGGAACGGCTGACAATCAAAAATATACCTAATGGGCATACCTTTTTTTAACAATAGGTATCAATTTGAAATTTTATATTATACTTAATTAATATATATAATACTAGCCGTACCCGACCCGGCGTTGCTCGGTTTTGATTATTTTCCTATATATTATATATTAATTATAGCTATTCCTGATTCTTAATTGATATATATATAATAAAATAAATGTTAGCTGACATACAAAACAAAGTAGAAAACATTTTCAAATAATATGTTAAAAAATACAACAAATATTTCAAATATTAAAAAATATGTTTTAAAAAAATGTCTAAAACCCAAACCTAAACCCAAACACAAACCGTACACTACCCTGCGTTGCTAGGTTTTTGATTATTTGCCTATTAATTGTAGCTATTCCTGATTATACTTAGCTAATATTTAATTGTTTTCTTCTAACTAATATTTACTAATTCTAACTGTATCCGATGTAGACTCAGCGTTGTTCGTTTTTAAGATTATTTGTAAAATATTTGGTAAGATTACAAATAATAATTTAAAATATTACAAAATATATTTTTAAAAAGTGTCTAAAAATATTTTAAGAAATATAAAAAATATTTCAACATATTAGTAGCCATACCTGATTTTTAATGCCTATTAATTTTCTTTATTAATTATAGCTATTCCTGATTATTCTAAAATATATAATTGCTAAAAATTGCAAAAAAATATATAAAATATTACAAAATATGTTTTAAAAACAAACCATACCCGACCCGGCATTTCTTGGTTTTTGTTTGTTTGCCTATCTATTATTTATTATTTATTAATTAGGGCAATTTCTGATTCTATATTTCTAGTATATACAATTAAATAAAGTTTATTTAAAATACAAACAAATATAGAAAAATATTGTTTATAATATTTAAAAAATTAGTGAACAAATATTTCAAAAAATATTTTAAAAAATACAACAAATATTTCAAATATTACAAAATATGTTGAAAACCCAAACACAAACCGTCCCAAAACGGCGTTGATCGGTTTTTAATTATATGCCTATCTATACTTTATTAATTATAACTATTCCTGATTTAGAATTGTTTGCCGAACCCAACCCGACGTTGCTCGTTTTTTTATTATTTGCCTATCAATTATTAATTATAGTTATTCCTAATTATGCATAGCTATTCTTTAATTGTTGTCTTCTAACTAATATTTAATAAATCTAACTGTATCCGATGTAGATCTAGCGTTGTTCTTTTTAAGACTTATTCGTAAAATATTTTGTAAAAATACAAAAATACAAAAATACTTTAAAATATTATAAAATATATTTTTAAAAAGTGTCTAAAAATATTTTTTAAATATAAAAAATATTTCAACATATTAGCAGTCATACCCTACCCGGCGTTGCTAGGTTTTTGATTGTTTGACTATTTATTTTTATTAATTATAGCTATTCCTGATTATTCTAAAATATATAATTGCTAACAAATACAAAAAATATTTAAAATATTACAAAATATGTTTTAAAAAAATGTCGAAAACTCAAACCTAAACCCAAATCCAAACAGTACTCGACTCGACATTTATCGGTTTTTGATTGTTTGCCTATTTATTATTTATTAATTAGAGCTATTCCTGATCCTACATTTCTAGTATATACAATTAAATAAAATTAAACATATGTAGAAACATATTTTTTTTAATATTTAAAAAATTAGATAAAAAATATTTCAAAAAATACAACAGATATTTCAAATATTCCAAAATATGTTGAAAACCTAAACCCAAACAGTTCCAAATCGGCGTTGCTCGGTTTTTTATTATTTGCCTATCTATCATTTATTAATTATAACTATTCCTGATTTGGAATTTCTTGCCGTACCCAACTTTGCTTTACTCGTTGTTTGATAGCTTACCTATCTATTATTTATTATTTATGGCTATTCATGATTCTGCTTTTCATATACAATAACATAAATTGTTGCTAAAATTCAAACAAATTTATACAAATATTAATATCTCAAAAATTAGTGGAAAAATATTTCAAAAATATTTCAAATAATATTTTAAAAAATACAACACATATTTCCAATATTACAAAATAGTACTTAATAAATATCGAAAACCCAAACCGCACCCTGCGTTGATCAATTTTTGATTGTTTGCCTATCTATTATTTATTAATTATAGCTATTCCTGATTCTGTATTCCTAGTATACAACAAATATTTCCAAATATTACAAAATATATTTTTTATAAATGTTCTACAAATAT
This sequence comes from Osedax fenrisi, assembly GCA_964019155.1. Lineage (NCBI taxonomy): Eukaryota > Metazoa > Annelida > Polychaeta > Sabellida > Siboglinidae > Osedax > Osedax fenrisi. The sequence goes on along the minus strand of OZ025244.1, from coordinate 29,179,260 downwards.
TTTAAAAAGTATATTATTATATCTTATAATATTTATATATTTATTATATAATTATAATATTTTAATTATATCTTAAAATAATAATATTTCAACGAATAGTTGAAAAATATAAAAAATTATTTCAAATAATATTTTTTAAAATACAAAAAATATAAATAATATTACAAAATATATTTTAAAAAAATTTCAAAAAAATGTTTAAAAATATTTAAAAAAAACTTCAAAAATATTTCAAAAAATGTCAAAAATATTTCAAAAATATTTCAAAAAATTTCCAAAATTTCCAAAAATTTCAAAAAAAAATCAAAAAAAATTCAAAAAAATAGTTCGAAAAAATGTAAAAAAAATATTTCAAAAATGCGACGCCGAAGATTTTGGACGACAAAAAATCATTTTAATGGCAAAAAGTCAATTTTTCAGGTTTTTCTGGGGTACGCGGTATATAATTCAAAAAATTTTCCGGACCAAGACCATACTGTTGCAAATTTATTAAGATCGGGTATAAAATATTTTCGCGACGTACCCCGGTTCTCGAGTTACCTCACCAGATACACACACACACACATATATATATATATATATAATTAAATAGACTTTCTTTTATATAATAGATAATGTTCCATATTTGGTTTTATAAAATAATCATTAATGACAAATATACAAAATAATTGTCAACCTAAAAAAACCCACGCAAAGTATACCGGAATGGTATTCAATTTTATTCATGCATAATAAACACGAATGGGGATACAATTAAGATTGCATATAATCCGCTACTAGGTATCCATTATTTATGATGAATCATATACTCTAGTTTCATATTATAATCCTTTATATTATAATGACAATATTCAATGCGCATGCGTTATTTTAATCATTGATGTAAATAAACTATAATTTTAATTCATTTGAATATATTTATTCATCTAAACAAGTTATACAGACAATTATATGTTAGTTTTTTATTAATATAATATTTTTAAATAATATATTTATAAATTAAATTGTGAATTGAATTAACAGTTAATTATATACAACATTTTTAATATTATCTATATATTTTAAATTATTTAAAAAATACAATTTGAAATATTCAATAATTGAATATAAATTGTGTTTTTAAATCAGCTTTATATTATTAAATTTATTTTTCGTAATAATTATTAATACAATAATTTAATTTATAATAAATAATTGTGAATATTAAAGTTATAATAATAGTATTGTGTATAAAATATGGAAACTTTTTATTTTGATTACTCGAGTAACAGTATTAAATTAGATTTGAGTTAATCAATATATTATGTGCAAATACACATAACTAATAAACACCATACAAATACAATAACGCGATTTTAAACTCTAAATCTAAAACATGCTCACTAGACATATTTTAAATGTTGTGTATAATATTATATGAAATATAATTATAAAAATTATTATTGATAATTGTATAACATCAATTATTGTTAAATTTATAATATTGTCAACTAGATAAATCATTTATTAAATTAATTTATATTAATTAAATAAATGATGTAATAATTACAGTAATGCTCAATTTACATTCTTAATATTTATTTACTTATCATTATATATAATACAAATTCATAATATAATAGTATTATTAATACACATAATATATTTACTATAATATTACTTGTTTAGTAATGTATACATAATTGTTGATAATTATTTTATAATAATTTATTATAGTATAATTTTAAATATGATAATTTATTAACTATAAAATTAATAAAATCGTATTCATTTAGTGTTAAAATTATAATTATAATATTATGTTTAGTATATTATTATCTGTATAATATAGTGTTTAATAATTAATATGTATACATCATAATTACAGTATGATTTATAACTTATATTTTAATAACATGTTTAGTATTAATTACGGTAGAAAGTAATCTTGTACGAGATCATTTCCGACTATATAATCTAGTACGTCTTATTAAATTTATTCTAAAAGTATTATTTATGAATTTAATATTAAAGTTATCTTAGATTATTTTAATTTCGACTCTATAGTCATCATTTATATACATATATATATATATATATATATATATATTATATTTTCCATCAGTAATTAATAATTAAATATAAATATTAGAATAATTCTATAATTATGAAAAAACTTAATTTTACAAGTCGTAAGAGAGTACTAATAAGTCGTACTTTTAAATTCGTACATTCTAATTACCTCGTGCCATAATAATTTAATTCTTAATTACTCATATAAATTTATTAAAGTAATCTCTGAAGACTTTTTTAGTAATCTATTGACTTATTTCGTCAATAAGTAATTTTATTTATAAAACCAATTTAACTTATCTATAAAAAAACTTATCTAAAATTAATCTTGTACGAGGTCATTTCGGACTATGTAATCTAGTACGTCTTATTAAATTTAGTTTATTCTAAAAGTATTATTTATGAATTTAACATTATAGTTATCTTAAATTATTTTAATTTCTAATCTAGATTTATTATTTATATACATATTTGTATATATTATATTTTCCATCAATAATTAATGATTAAATATAAATATTAGAATAATAATTGTATAATTATGAAAACACTTAACTTTACAAGTGGTACGAGGTTACTAATGAGTCGTAATATTACTTAATTCTTAATTACTCATATTAATTTATTAAAGTAATCTCTGACGACTTATTTAGTAATCTATTAAGACTTATTCCGCCAATAAGTAATTTTATTTATAAAACAAATTTAACTTATATATATTAATAAATATAGTTATCTATATTTATACTTATCTATATTTTTCTAATTTCTATATTCAGAACATCGTTGGGGCAATAAAGTGAACCTGGCGAGGTATGTTCCTCTCTGAATGTCATCGCATAAATGACGTATCGTGGGTGCCTATAAAGAACTATATACAGCAGCTGATGGATGATATAGTATGCATGTTTGTTGCTCTACTAAATGTGATGAGAGATATAGATGATCTGAGAATGCGATTCATAAAGTGCCAAAAAAGCTTGCCATAGTAAGGTAAATTAATTTTGTGTATATAAATATATATATATTTATTAATTAAGAGGATCTCAATGGATAAATTAGTTAATATCAGAAAAATTTGTAATATGTACTTGTGATCTAAAAATTCAAATCTTTGCTTGTCTTCTAAGACTTTCAAATCATTAAAAAAATGTTTGAAGACATCAAATCTTTACCAATTCCTGTATTCGAAGACTTTCAAATCATAAAACAATGTTTGTCACATAAATTATTGAATTTATTGATAGTAAAAACTTCCCATCATCTAATATACAGTTGATCCCCTTCACTTCTACAAACAAAGTCTAATGTAAGAGCACAGTAAACATAAACAAATTCCATTGAAGATTTCCTACATACCTACTATAGCTACATATCTACATGAATACCTACTTACCCACCTATATACCTACCTACTTACCAACCTAAGTATATGCATGACTACCTACCCAGCCACCTACATGCCCATATACATACCCTACCCAACAAGCCACCTACCTATATATCTACCTACTCACATATCTACCTAACCATCCACCCATCTAACTACTCACCCATACATATACCTACCTGACTACCTACCCATCCACCTACTTGCCTATATGCATACCCTACTACCAACCTACTTACCTACCCACCCACTCATATACCTAAATATCTTCCTGAGTACCTACTTACCTATATGCATACACTACCCTACCACACACCTATTTTCGGAAATTGGTTGGCTTGACAACCAATTACAATTATCCCATTTATTGACGTTATAAACAAAATAAGAAAATAATAATGTTATAAACGAATGTTGGCAAGGAAGAAGCCAAGATAACATGTGGATATTACATTAATCCGTTACGGCAGTAATGTCGATAGATATCGAGACCACCGGCAATCACACGTATACTGAGTAGCTCAATATCACGTTTATTAAGACCTAGTTTTAGTAGGTCTTGTGTGGTTAGCGCCGAAGGAATACCGCGCCAATTCCAGCACGATGCGCTGAATACTATTATGTTCGCACCCGTTATTTGCTTGGCATAAGCGATGATATCTGTAGTATTGTAGTAGTTAGTCTTTTTTGTGTAGTTTATATCAGTATTTATTGTATCTATTGATATTTGTGTATCTATTATATATGCAGTATCATTTTTATAAATTATTAAATCCGGTTTACGTAGGCCATTTCGAGTTTGGATGTGTGGTTCTAGAATAGTGATATAATTATGTTTGTTTAGTATTGACATAAGTAAACTATTTACATAATTGTGTCTATGTATTCTATTATTGTAATTATAACTACATGTTTGCATTATATGGTTTAAGCAATCGTAGTTATAATTAAATCCCCTCATTAAACATTTGGTATTCGTATTAGGGAACATTCGTTTAGATCTAAATTTTGTATTATATATCTAAATTCTATATGCATACACTACCCTACCACCCACCTAACTATCTATCTACCTTTCCACCCACCGACCTAACTACCCACCCATATATCTATCTACCTTCATGACTACCTACCAACCTACTTGCCTATATAACTACCCTATCACCCACCTACCTACCTCCTATCTACCCACCCATCCATATATCTACCTATATACATACCTGCCTGACTACCTACAACCTACCTAACTATACTACCCACCTATCTACCTACATACATACCTATCTACTTTCCCAATGTATATATATATATATATGTAGGTCCTACATACCTGACTGCCTACCTCCCCACCTTATACTTGCCTACATATTTGCCTGCCTATCTATCCATCTACACATATACCTACCTGCATACCTATCTAACTAAATAAACACCTACCTACATACATGCATATATACACACATATATAATATACAAACACTAAAATAGTTAATAAGTTTACATATTTTTCTACATAGAGTTATATATTTAGAGTGTATCATACACTGAATGCCATCCAATGTATCATATAAAATCGATTCGTGAGTATTATATAATAATAATTTAGGATACGCAATTAGCTACCTTCCCTTATCTATTATCTATTAATATACGTTTGTTCATTAATTTAAATGGCCAGCCACCGCCCTACATCTAGATTAATAATCTATCACTCTGATCGTATAAATGCTCCTTTTTTTCGAGTTTATTCCAAATTATAGTACTAATCGAACTTATTAAATATATTCCTATTATATATACAAATAAATAATGACATATAATTTATAAGTATATAAATTATATATTACGTATAATAATGTGGCTACAATACTATGATAAATAGTGAATTTAATCCATAAAAATGTTTGAAAATTAAATAGGTGTGACTCGAATTGACTCGAAAATTAGATTTAAGATTTGAAATAATAATTTATATAAATGTTTGAAAATGATGTGACTCGATTTGAAACTCGAATTGAAAGATTTGAAAATTTAGATCACTAATATGTACTATTAATTGATGATATATCATATATGTTATTTAGTAACTATGAACAAATTACCAATTAAATAAGTTTTTAAATAACATAAAAAGCATATTTTATAGCATGATATTTAAAATATATTGTTATATAATATTTTATATCTAATATATAAATTCTATAAAAATTACATTAATATATAAATAAAAAACTTATTAATTATTAACTTTAACTTATAAACTATTAACTTTTATTTTATAATATTGATTTTATATTAGCTGAATGCATAATGTAATTACTTTACAATTTATTTATTGTTGACTTTTCAAATGCATTTTACTAGAAATAATATATGCTATGTTTACATATATAAATGAATGTTTAGATAAAAGTATACTTTTATCTAAACATTCATTTATATATGTAAACATATACAAAGCGATCTACCTAATTATTTTTCTATATATAATTAACATATATATGCATAATATAACAAAACCCATATTCAAAAATAGAATTATTATTTGTAAAATATATATGTGTTACTCTTATGTAATAGATATGATTTTCTTTCTTTTTTATATAATAAAAAAAATAGTTTAATTCAATAAATAGTATTTTTAGAAACATTTAAAAAAAAGAGAAAATGCGTTCCTTATCTCTACATATATGAATTCAACAAAATGGCCGTCTCAAAAATACATATCACACCTACCACCACCAAACTTACTACAGCTAAATAATTTTTAGATCTTTGCCGGTAATTTATATACTCCAATATGCATGTTTTATTTGGTTCCTTTTATATCACTATTAAATCGTATATAATATTTATTATCATACTTAATTATCTACTAACTATTTTTTATATATATAAATTACTCATATATACATATATGTTACTCAAACTTTCAGTAACTATTAAATATATATATATTTATTAATATATTTAAATTATATAGAATTGGATACCTGCAATCCAGTTTATTTGATGAGTTTCAACACGGTATCATGTACTGATTAACGTTAGTAATATATATAAAACTTTAAATTATTTACTAATTAATATTTTGTTTCAATTATATAGTTTAAGACTACAAAAAAACTATATGTTGAAATCAATTACAGGAAGCAGCTCTCGGACTCAGATGCAATACTTGTAACAGGATGAACCACTTCGAATCCTTCTGTAAGAGCAGACATTACTATAAGAACTACAAGAAACAGGAGTCCACTAAATTACATCAAATTTACATGTAGCAGACCAGGACATAAGATACCAGGTTTTTATTAAATTATGTTAAACTATTCATACCCTTTAAAAATAGAACATATATATTATTTAAAGTTGACAAAGGGTCTTAAAGTAATTTTACTATATATATATATAAATAGATAATTTATTGAAATATAATACATACTATATTTAATAATATATAAATTATTTATTATTATTCAAATTTTGAAATAATCTGAAACAATAATATTGAAATTTAAATAATTACTACTATTTCCTAAGTTTTTATGAGTCATACAAATCTTTGATTATAAATAGAAATGGATGTATATTTTTACAAAATAATAATAATATTTAATTCAAAATGTATATTTTTAATTAATAACATCTTTTATATTTTTATTCAATATATTTATTCTAAAGTACATTTAATATATTAATTCATAAATTGCCATTTGACATATACGCATTAAGTTGCTGTATTTCGGTAAAAACAGTGTGTCAACAGATTTCGTTTTTTTGTGTAACCAAGTATATACACGCAGAAATCTAAAAATGTAATTATTTATAGTCTATTCTCTATAAAACCAAATGATAATTAAATATATTCATTATAATATAACGATTATTAAAATATTATTTAATTAGATACCAATTATTTCTCTAACATATAGTAATTCATAAATTAAAGTAGGTGGTTGACACAAAATTGTCGGCCTAATCTTCGTGTCAGCGTATTCCGTATTTATATGCCCGTCTTGTCTTCTCATTCCGTATATTATATATCTATATATATATATATATGTATATATGGCTATACATGACGGGCGGTATACTTTATAAATGAACATCGTGTGCAGGAGGTAATTTAAAACTGAATATAGGTGTATGTTGAACCAATGGTGGTTTTAGGTAGAGGTGTGACTATTACAGGAATCAGGGGTGAAGATGAGGGCATCATTGGTAATGGCAAGGACGTCATTTTATACTATAACTTACATATATGCGAATTTATATACACTTATGTATATCATGTACACCCTATTATTAAATATATATACGAATATAATTATATCAACATAACAATATATAACATATGTACTATATTCATAGAGCTAGAGAGAAACTTTCTCTCTAGTTCTGTGACTATATTGCATCATATTGTATATTAATCTAGGTCATCAGGGGATTAAAATTATACAAAGGCCGGTAATAGTTTATATATATATTTTACATAATTACACACACATACATGCATGACGTATGCATTGCACGTACTATGTATAGTTATATAAGTATATATATATATATATATATATATATATATATATATATATATGTATGGATGTATACATTAAATACTAACTTCTGTATCTTGACTATTCAATTTGTCGGACTAGAAGATGGCCAACAAGTTTAGATACAGAAGTTAGTATTTAATGTATACATCCATACATATATATATATATATATATATATATATATATATATATATATATATATTATTATCAGATGGTGGTGTTGGGTAATTAGATAAATGTAGTGTTTGGGTATGAGTGGGGTATTCTCTATGGTGGTGTAATTTTCTTGGGGTTAGTTGTAGGTGTTGATCGTATTTTATGTCTTGTACGTCATAGGATGTTTCCCGTATGGGTACACATGACATATGATTCTGGTTCGTTTCTTGACAATGGTAGCTGGGGATCATGTGAATTTTAAGGAGTCTCGAATTTTACAGATTTGAACGTTCTGTACGATGTATGCGGTTTTCTTGCAAGTAATGTCATCTAGTTAATTTATGTCTGTTTGATGTGTTTGTAGTTTCGTGCGTTCTGATGTTTGGATTGATGTAAGAGTAGGTGTAAAGGGCTGGGGTCATCACATTTTGAGGGTTATTTCTCTAAGATAGTAGTGATTTAGTTATCTTATTGATGTATGTATTTTTTATAATGTTCTTTATGATCTGAACGTGTCTTTCTATGAATTAATTTGATGCTAGGTAGTGAGGACTGGATGAAATGTGGGTGATTTCATATTTGAGGAAGACATATATGATATGCTTCTGCTGTTTGGTGGTAGTTTCCAATTGCTTATTGGATGTGTCTGGAATCTTTCGCATTGGTTGGAATAACATATTACATATAATATCATGATGTCGCCTTACTTATTTGGTGCATATGTTATGCTGGATACATATGCTGTAGGCTTATTTACCGATGTGATGATTTCTTTGGACATCATACGTTATAGTTATATATATATACTTTAAAGTTGATGTGAACGCATTTATTCGCATGTATAAAGGGCCGTACTTATTTGTCGAGGCTTATTTGAAGTGTTACGGGGAACATTCTTGTATAATTTTTTATTGGGTGATTTTGATATAGTTTGGATTATGTCGATTGTGCATACCATTTTTATGAGGCTTATCCCTACCCATGCATACTCTTAGCATATGGCAATAAACCCATTGCGACCTACGGCATAACAATATTAGGTTAGTTAAGTAGGCTTTCTAAGATTATTGTATACCTTAAAGGATGGTATATTACTTTAAGACCCTTTGTCAACTTTAAATAATATATATGTTCTATTTTTAAAATGTATGAATAGTTTAACATAATTTAACAAAAACCTTGTATCTTGTGTCCGGGTCTGCTACATGTACGTTTGATGTAATTTAGTTGACTCCTATTTCTTGTAGTTATTATATTAATATCTGCTTCTACACACGGATTCGAAGTGGTCGTCCTGTTACAATCATTGCATCTGAGTCCGAAAGATGAGTCCAGTAATTTATTTCAAAATATAGTTTTTTCGTTGTCTTAAACTATATAATTGAAACAAATTAGTAATTAGTAAATAATTTAAAGTGTTATATATATATTACTAACGTTAATCAGTACATGATACCGTGTTGAAACTCATCAAATAAACTGGATTGCAGGTATCCAATTCTATATAATTTAAATAATATTAATAAATATATATATTATTAGTTACTGATAGTTTGAGTAATATATATGTATATATGAGTAATATATATATATATATATATATATATATATATATATATATATAGTTAGTAGATAATTAATTATGATAATAAATATTATATACGATTAAATAGTTATATAAAATAAACCACATAAAACAGGCATATTGGAATATATGAATGACAAATTTCTAAATATTATTTATCTGTAGTAAGTTTGGTGGTGGTATGTGCGATATGTATTTTTAGACAGCCATTTTGTTGCATTTATATGTGTAGAGATAAGGAACTAATTGTCTCTTTTTTTTTAAATGTTGCTAAACACTATTTATTGAATTAAACTATTTTTGTTGTTATATAAAAAAGAAAGAACATTCTATCTATGACATAAGAGTACAAAATATATATTTTACAAATAATAATTCTATTTTTGAATATGTGTTTTGTTATATTATGCATATATATATATATTAATTACATATAGTAAAATAAATTAGATAGCTTGCTTTATACTTTTATCTAAATATTCATTTATATATAAATGTAAACATATCATATATTACTTCTAGTAAAATGCATTTGAAAAGTCAACAATAAATACATTGTAAAGTAATAAAATTATGCATTCAGATAATATAAAATCATTATTATAAAGTAATAGTTTTAATTTGTCTTATCTATATATAAATGTTATTTTTATATAATTTATATAATAGATATAACAATTAAATATCATTTAACAATTTATATTATTTAGGAATGTAGATTTCAAAATATATAATTTATTTTAAATATCGTGCTATAAAAGATTCTTTTATGTTATTTAAAAACTGATTTAATAAGTAATTTGTTCATAGTTACTAAATAACATATCATCAATTAATAGTACATATTACAATTTGTGTCCGATATTAACTAATTTATCCATTGAGATCCTCTTAATTAATAAATATATATATATATATATATATTTATATACACAACATTAATTTACCTTACTATGGCAAGCTTTTTCGGTACTCTATGAAACGCATTCTCTGATCATCTATATCTCTCATCACATTTAGTAGAGAAACAGACATGCATACTATATCGTCCATCAGCTGCTGTATATAGTTCTTTATTGGCACCCATGATACGTCATTTATACATTGACATTCAGAGAGGAACATACCTCAACAGGTTCACTTCATTGCCCCAACGGTGTCCTGGATATAGAAATTAGAAAAATAAATCAATTTTAATATAGATATGTTAAATTGGTTTTATAAATAAAATTACTTATTGACGGAATAAGTCATAATAGATTATTAAATAAGTCGTCAGAGATTACTTTAATAAATTAATATAAGTAATTAAGAATTAAGTAATATCACACAGGGTAATTTCGTACGACTCATTAGTAACGTCGTATATATATCGTAACATTAGTAACGTCGTCGTATACGACTTGTAAAGTTAAGTATTTTCATAATTATACAATTATTATTCTAATATTTATATTTAATTATTAATTATTTATGTAAAATATAATATATATCAATATGTATATAAATAATAAATATAGATTAGAAATTAAACTAATTTAAATTAACTATAATGTTAAATTCATAAATAATACTTTTAGAATAAACTAAATTTAATAATACGTATTAGATTACATAGTCCGAAATGACCTCGTACAAGATTAATTTTAGATAAGTTTTTTTATAGATAAGTTAAATTGGTTTTATAAATTAAATTACTTATTAACGAAATAAGTCATAATAGATTAATAAAAAAGTCGTCAGAGATTATACTTTAATAAATTTATATGAGTAATTAAGAATTAAATAATATCGCACGAGGTAATTAGAACGTACGTAATTTAAACGTACGACTTATTAGTACCCTCATACGACTTGTAACATAAGTGTTTTAATAACTATAGAATTATTATTCTAATATTTATATTTAATTATTAATTACTGATGGAAAATATAATATATATATATATATATATATATATATATATATATATATATATGTTTATAAATGATGACATAATGTCTCTATAGAGTCGAAATTAAAATAATTTAAGATAACTATAATGTTAAATTCATAAATAATAATTTTAGAATAAACTAAATTTAATAAGACTTACTAGATTACTTATTCCGAAATGATCTCGTACAAGATTATTTTCTACCGTAAATAATACTAAAAATGTTATTAAAATATAAGTTATAAATCATACTATAATTATGATGTATAAATATTAATTATTAAATACTATATGATTATACAGATAATAATATACCAAACATAATAATATAATTATAATTTTACCACTAAATGAATACGATTTTAATAATTTTATAGTTAATGAAATTATCATATTTAAAATTATATCATATCATATCATTCCCATCTCCAGACTTAGTTAACAACGTCAACGGTGACACTTATGTTGAATATCCCTTAATACATTTCCTATAGTAAAACCCTACTCCTAGAAATGATATTAATTATTTTAAATTCCTTGACATTCCCTCTTCACTAATAGCCCGTGTTATCTGTTGATTAGTACTAAACCCCTTTTCTGAAATATTAATACCAACAAATGTAATCTTCCTCATGAAAAGTTTACACTTATTACTATTAAGCCATAATCCCACCTTTTCTAATCATTTCAATATAACCTCTACATGTTCTACATGCTCTTCGTGGGTTTTGGAATAGACCATAACATCATCTAAGTAGCATACCATAAAGTAATATATCTCATCCCTAAATAAATTAGACTAGAATTCGCGGGTGCGTTAACCAAACCAAATGGAATCCTAGTAAATTCATATAGCCTCCATGGCGAACTAAATGCCGTTTTATGTTGGTGTTTTACATCTATTTTTACTTGTGTATAAGTTTATTTAAAATCAAAGCATGATAATATGTTAGCACCTTCTAAAGATTCCAAAGCATCATCTAACATTTGAATAGGATATGCATACCTTAAAGTTTTAGCATTTATTTTACGATAGTCCACGTAAAGTATAAGTTCCCTATTACTATGCATATGCGCTCTTTGACTTAACTCCATCTCTATACCATTCTTTTATTTGCCTTATTACCGGTCTCTACTCAGTATGTACTACCCTTCTGTATAGTTGATATAATGTAACTTCATCAATTATTAATATGTTATGGGTATCTACATTAGCAAACCCTAACTGACTACCTTTCCTCAAAAATAAATCACGATAGTGATCAATCAGAATGTTGATCTCATTCCTTCTTCTTCCTATAGTGCACCCAATATGTATATCTAGACCTTTATCACATTCAACGTTTACTTGATTAATAAATAATTCCCAGTTACTATACTATATAATTGCAAGTATATTCATTCCTAATATACACACACCTTCTGTTTTCGTAACTACAAATCCTACTCCCTTTAATACCTTTCTCCATAACTCTATATCTACCTTTACATTGCTATCATTATTTACTCCCATGCCATTATCTGCCTTTAACCTTAACCTTGGGGATTCTACTAACCCTAACTCCTTAATTGTGCTATATGGAATTATTGATACTTGACCTCCCGTTTCAACTAAAAATTGTACTACACTAACTCTTATCAAAATATTAACCCCTACTCGCGGATAACCACCTATAAAACAGGAATTCGACCTATCATAATCCATCCCGGTAACCTGACCTACTGAGATGGGGTAACATTTAAACCCGTTTCTCGACACTATCTCGATATATGCCCTATATTCCCACACCGATAAAATCTTATACCTGTCATCTATATATTCCTCATGTATCCACCATTCACCTCGTTAACTACTATATATCTACCATCTAGCTGTCTACCACTACCATTATCATACTATCGCTCTGAGCTGAGTTATCTTATCCCTTGTTTCTACCTTTTCCATACTCATTACTCATACTCTAAAGCAAGTCCTACTCTCATCATTTATAGCATCGAATTGTCGCGCACTCTGCTTTATCATGCATTATCATGAAATTGTGTATATTCGATACTTTCTAATAATAGATATCTTCTTAATATATCTTCCAATTCCATATCTCTTACGTTATATTTAAAGACGTCTATCATTAGAGCTTCCCATCCGTCAACTTCACCTTTTAGAGATAACCCCATTTTTAATAATCCATCAGCAATTTATATTATCGTTTCCCCTTTCCTCTGCTTCCTATCCACTAGTTATCTATATAGTATACCCCTTGCTTTCTCCAGGCTACATCTACTTCTAGGAGATAAGTAGATTAGCATTTTGATAACTAATATAAGGTAATATTGTACTTTTTTAATTAGATCAGAGATATACTAGGGGTGAAAGAATATATTTATTTATGGATTATAGATAGTATACGTAATGTACACCTGAGGGAGAAGGGTAGTCATATACGAGATGATTGATGAGATTTGTAATGGATGATATGTGATTCTTAAATGATAATTTGTCATCAAATACTTATCTTATGATTTTGGAGGAATGAGAAGGAGAAATAATCATGTTATTTAGAGTAAAGTTTGGAAAGGAAGTTTCAGAAGTAGATATATTATGTACAGTAGTCTTAGAGGAATTAATTATTAGTTTAATGGAGAGGAGCCATACTCTTATGGAGTTAGCACACTCGATTAATTCAGAGTTAATGATATTATGAAAATGTATAGGGAAAAAGGTAAACAGTTGAATATAATCAGCAAAATATTGTAGTGAATATTTGGAAATTTAATTAGAAACTTAATTAGATCAGCAATAGGGCGGATATAAATAGAAAATAAGGATGGACCTAGAACGATCCTTGGGGAATACCGTGGTTAAGTGGAGAAAGAGGCGAGTAAGATGTGTCTATCATAATAGAGATATTTCGGTTAGTCAGTTATGAAGTAAACCATGTTAACGCTAAGCCAAATATACCCATCAAAGTAAGTCGCGAGATTAATATGTTATGGTCCAGGGTATCAAAAGCAGATGAGAGATCAAGTAGGATTAGCTGGCAATACATGATGCTATTTAAGGTAAATAATATTGTGTCAGTAATACGGAAGATAGCTGTTTCGGTTGAATGACCCTTACGAAAAGCCTTTGAAATGGGTCGAAAAGATTATTTTTATTTACATGGGCGATGAGTTGGAAATAATTCTTTCTAATATATTACTTAATAAGGTAGGTGGGAGATCGGGCGATAATTGGTAAATGTGTATGGGTCTAGGTTTTGTTTTTTTTAGAATAGGGGATATTATGGCAGTCTTGAGACAGGGTGACACTTGACCAGAGTTTAGTGAGTTCGCAATAATATCCAGGAAAATAAGACAAAATAAGGGTGAAAGTATATGATATAATGATAATGGTAGGGGATCAGTAGGGAAGGTACAATGATATTTCATGAGTAGGTCTTTTACTTCATACAGTGAAGGGATAGTGAATGTACTTAATGAGTCAATATGATTGGTAATATATATTGAAGGATTGAGTATGCATGGAGTAGATGCGCAAATAATATTATTAATGCTTGCAATTTAATTGTCAAAGAAGTTTTCAAAAAGATAACTCAGTTGAAAATTTGACGAGTTTGGTAAAATGGGAGGATTTTTTCATCTGGAGTAGAGAGAATTTTATTTCGCGGGATCCGCGCATATAGGTTTTCAATTGAAACCCCGCCTCACGGGTATGTTTTGACATATTTTTAAAATATTTTTGTGTACTTTATGTTATGTTTGGAACTTTCCGTACGCGTCCGATATATAGTTCACCGCTAATTACATAATAGGTTTACCGTCTGGCTAATTAGGGTGACGCATGCAATGAGTGTGACTGCACTTGCATCCCGAATTAGCCAGTACAATACTGTAACTTCTGTCACAACCATTATAAGCACAACTAGCCTTCGAGTACACGCTTCATGGCAATCAAGTATAATGTGTTCGTTTAGTAATAAAGCTCATATACAAAACCCACATCAATCTCTTCACAATAAAATACTTTATAGGCTAGATTTTACAAATAAATCTTAAAAAATAACAACTCTTACTCGGATACAGAATTAGTAAATATTAGCTAGGATAAAATTTAAAGATTATCAATGCAGAATAAATAATAGCTATAATTAATAAATAATAGATAATAGATTGGTAAATAATCAAAACCGGGTAACGCCGGGTCGGGTACGGCTAGTATATATATATATATATATTTCCCTGATGAATCGAAATATACTATCACTCTTCTACAATAAAAACGACGCTCTCATTTACTAGAACAGTAGTAGTTAAACACATAGTTCCTCCATATTCTCTAACAATTAACTATTTAAAATTAAACAACGAAGCGATCTCTCTACTCAGTAATTAACTAATCAGTTTATACTTTAAATAATTATACTTTATACTAATGACCTACTGTTCTTCAACCACAATAATATTAACTTATTTTGTTGTTTATTAATTATTACTTTATTTATGTAAAAGAATGATGGTATTTTATTAAATAATCTATATATTTCAATTATTAATTCATTTATTGAACGTTTAGATACATCGTTATAAAATAATCGTTATATAATCAGCAAAAACAATATATGTTAATTAATATGATTAATAATGTATAGTAAATAATTAATATATAGTATGAACAGTAATGTACCTAATACGGGAACTTATAGTATACAAAGAGTATGTGTTATAATAGTATAAGTTATATCATTCATCGATGTTATATAGATATTATCTTCTAGATATATATATATATATATATATATATATATATTATATTATTACAAAATACACCTTATTCTAAATGTGTCTAAATAAAATAAGTTATTTAAAGTATAAAAAGCTTTAGAAACATCTGAAAATATACTTTTTTATTTGTAATTATTTTCTTTATTAATTAGTAAATTGATATAAAGTGAATTAATATAATCAGATGTATTTATAATCATTTGATACCCACATTGATATTGTGACATTATTGTATATTCAAATAAAAAGGAGTCAAGCTTATTAATGCAGAGGCGCGGCGAGATATAGCTACTAAAGAAGCAGCGTCTCGCTACGTCTAGCTAATTATATATAAAATGTGTTTAATTAAAATATCTTATAATATGCGATTTTATATCTTATTTTTAAATTATAAAATTGACATTTGTTTACATAAATATCAATAGACGTTATACACTTAATGATCGCTAGGGTAAATACTGAAAAATTCATTAAAAGTATAGTTTTATGTACAATTTAATTATTATTTATTATTAAAAGTATATGGAAAATATTTCATAATAAATTTAAACTATAATAATAGAAAAAAGTCATATAACCTTCTAAAATTAAAATTATAATTGTATGATATATATTTCATTATTCAAATAGGTTAAATCACTCATAAATTAATACACAGTAAGTAGTCCCAGTAATTTGAATTGTTAGTGTTTTATTTGTGGAGTATTTGATGATGGCCAATTTAGATTTGTGTTTATAACTTTTGATATAATGAATATAAATTTATAAATTAAAGTTAATTCTAGAGATAATTTATTTATCTAAATATTATAATAGATATACATATTTTAATTATGAATATTTATTTGTGTAGATTAATAATAAATTTAATTAAATCTATAAAAAGTTTAATAATAATTTTATTTTTTATATTTTACTAAATATACACCTTCATAATAATTTTTTTTGTAATATAAAATATGATATAACCTTTAACAAATAGTTATCCATAAAATGTATAAGTATTAGTTAATATAAATAAATTTGTCACAAGTTATATACAATTATATTTACCCTATTAAAAAAAAATATTTTTCAAAATAATATAAGAAAAAATATTATATAAAATAAATCTATAATATATATTCTGGTTTATTTATTATAACTTTTGATCTATTTATTATTATCTCAACATTTAAAAACAAATCTAGAACTCTTGTTATTATCTACAACTTTCACGATATATATATATATATAGTTTAAATTGATATTTCAGTTAATAAAATAAAAATATGTTTAAAATTATAGTAAAAAAAAATATATCAATATTTAAATATACATAACATATATATAAGTTGAATTTTTGAAATTATAAAATCAGTATATGCAGTATTTAATTATATTTAATATGATATTTATATTTATATTCTTATTATTAATAGTTTAAGAGTTAGAAGAAAATTAATAGGTCGCCTAAATAAGTAAAAAACGCGCGAAATCACGTGATCTCTATAGCCAAGTCAGTAATAAAAAATTGCAACAAAAAGGTTAAGAATAACTTATTAATATATTTTAGATATTTCAGATCGAACCCTATACAATATATTTTGAAAATGGTTTGTTCAGGATCATCTGTCCATATACATTACTCAACTGATGCAATTACCTAAAGTAGTCGATAACAGCACGGCGGGTAACCCTGATAAACTACCTCGGTTGGCTGGATAAACATTGCACGGGTATGACTGGCTTCTAACAAAACTAGATTAACATTTCTTATATTAACAGAAATAAAACAGTCTTTTCTATCGAGCAGCAGCGATATAAATAGTGGATGAGGCGGATTATCTAGTAAGTACAACGGCAACTTCATATCTACTCGAGGACGTTCTGGCAACCCCATTCACGGCTTCAACACTGCGCTGGAGAAAGCAACGGGAAACTACTCCAGTAAAATTCCCACGAAAATAAACATGATAGCACAAATACAAGTAAATGCAATAAGGATATAAAATGAGCACCCCAGGTTGGACAGCCTTTAAATTATTACTGGGGATGAGCGAAACTATCGTGTAAGTACAGTCGGTAAGGATGACGAGGCTATCTTAAATCCGCAAGGAAGGATTGTTTCTGAGAAAATCGTCTTGAAACACACAGATATTAATAGCTAACTACAAATATAAGCTAAAAAAATATAAGTATAGCCACATGGAATGTCAGAACAATGAATAATGGAAATACAGAAATTATTACAAGGGAAATGGGAAGGAATAGGATAGATTTAATGGGGATACGTGAGACGAAGTGGAAGGGGATAAGACAAATAAAATCTGATGACTATTCAGTATATTTTAGTGGAAACGATACAATTTAAAGAAAAGGGGTGGCATTCATATATACAGAAAAAATAAAAAAATGTGTTCTTGGGTTCAATCCTATAAGTGACAGAATAATAACAATTCATATTCAAGGTAAACCTATACATTTCACATTCATAAAAGTATACGCTCCCACTTCAACAGCAGATGAAGAGGAGATGGGTTATTTCTACGCTTCCCTACAAAAAGCAATCGATATAACTCCAAAAGGTAACATCACGTATGTCATTGGCGATTGGAATGCTAAAGTGGTAAACAAAACACAGCTGGGGTAACTTGTAGTTTTGGATTGGGGATTAGAAATGTAAGAGGTGATACCATGGTAGATTTCTAAAGTCGAAATATTCTTGATGTTATGAATACAATGTTCAAACAATATGCAAGAAGACTATATACTTGGAAGTCACCGGATAAAATTATTAGAAACCAGATTGATTATATCTTATGTACAGGTCGATGGAAAATCTCTATAAAAAGAGTAACAACTATCCCTGGAGCAGACTGTGGCACAGATCACAATTTGTTAATATCTATTGTCAATTGACAAAGCTTAAGACAAAGCTCAAACAAACTAAAAAAAATAAGACTTCTCCAAAATATGATCAGAAAACATTGATACGAAATATACTGTAGAAGTCAAGAATAGATTCAGTATACTACAAGTAGATGGCAAAAACCCTGAAGATCTATGGATTGATATACGTGATTTTGTGTTAGAGACGGCAGATTAATGGATACCAAAAGTAAAGAAGAGGAAAGTTACAAAATGGTTAACCGAATAAACAATAAAAATAGCGGAGATGAGAAAAGAAGCAAAGAGAAAAGGTGAAATAGAAAAATATAAAAAATAAATGTAGAATTTCAAAAAAAGTGAGGTATGATAAGGAGATAAATGTAAGAGAGAAATGTAGAAATATAGAATATAACAATAAAAAGGGAAGAACAAGAGATAAATATACATGGATTCCTATACAAGGAAATAAAAGATATAACTGGAGCATACACTGCAAGATGCGGAGTAATGAATCTAAGTTCCGGAAAGACGGCTACTGAAGAAAGAGAAGTAAAAATTAGATAGCCACAATACACAGAAGAGCTTTACAGTAGAGATCCTAAAATCATTGATACTTTTCCCGAAACTAGATATGAAGATGAACCTTATATACTAGAGACAAAGGTAAAGGTGTAAAGGAAAGAGTAAAGTTGGCTAGTGAAAAGTCAGGTCTTTATTTAAATGTAGGCAAAACTAAAGTAATAATGACTGAAGACCAAGGAGAAATGGTAGTAATTGGAAAACATATTGAAATAGTGTCACACTTTATTTTCCTGTGATCTCTAATAACCAAGGATGGATTCTGTGAGAAGTAAATACGCAGAAGGTTAGCAATGGGCAGATCTGCAATGGGGGTACTAATGAAAATCTGCAAAGATAGAGGAATTACCCTCAGAACAAAGATTAGGCTTGTAAAAGCTTTAGTTTTCACTGTAGTCTTATACGGAGCAGAATCTTGGACAATGAGAAAGCTTGAGAGAAAGATGATCGATGCTTTTGAGTTATGGTGTTGGAGACATCTGCTAAGAGTAACATGGATCGACATAAAGACAAATGTATGGGTTATTGATAATATAAATCCAGAATTGACGCTTGAGTCAAGGATAGTCAAGGCATCATTATGTTAATTTGGACATATTATAAGAGCAGGCGGAATGGAATATGAAGTGATGGTAGGAAGAATGGGGGTTATAGAAGCAGAAGGAGACCACGCCATAGATGGCTTGATAGCATAAAGAAAAACTTCTATGGAACTATCTTCAACGTTATTCGAGCCTCAAGATGTAGGAGGAGTTGGAGGGCTGCTGTCATCGATATCGCCAGAGGTCGGATACGACTCGACGGCACATGGTTAACAGGTTAATATATATATATATATATATATATATATATATATATATATATATATATATATATATATATATATAATTATTATAAATATTATATTAAATATTTATATTTGTATTCTAATAAATTATAAATATATCGCATTTATTTAAAATTATTCACCACAAGATATTTAAAATAATTATCCTATTAAACAAGTTGATACTAATTCCGTAATTTGTAAACCATCATCACTTTTACATCTATAGTAATATATATATATATATATATATATATATATATATATATTAATATATAAATTATATAAAATTAATATAATATATGTCAAACTTATAATTTTAAATACAATTATATACAATTAAAAATAGGACAATCATTAATTTAGAATAAATATCCAAATATATATATACCTCTATGGATAATACGATTATACATACTTAAAATACCAAACTAAATATTAATTAAAGCATAATTAAAACATGCATAATTCCTATCTACACCATGTATTATTTTTACTATTTTTGTTGACGCTATTTTACTATTCCGTTATGAATGTGGGTGGGTGGTGATATAAAATCATTAATTTTGACGGAAGATGTTCGATTAGTGATGAACGAAGTCAACCATTTAAGAGGAGAGCCTTCAATAGCTAGATCTTTTATGCGTTCAATGAGGACTAAGTGATTGAGCGTATCAAAAGCACTATATAGATCAAGCAAAAGTAACCATGTGTAAGTTGAATCAAGAAAATTATTTTCTGTAGGCATTCTGGAAGTTTTCAAGCAGATTATTGGTTTCAAGATAATGTATAAGCTAACACCGAGTTCCATTATTTTACTTATTATTGGAGGTTGTGAAATTGGTCAACACATCAGTAACGTTTTTTTTAACAAGTGACGTTTTTTTCAAGATAGGTTTAATAATGACATATTTCAGTGTCAATAACGCCATCATCAAGTGATTGTGAAATCAAATACAATAATATAAGTTCAATTGTATAGACAAGTTTCTTAAAAACGACCAAAGGAAGAGGAACATTCGGGGATATGGAGTTAGCAATTAAAATCAAGTTACGGATCTCTGTGATAGAAGGAGGTAAAAAAACTGGAAAATTTACAAGATATGGGGTTATATGTTATGTGAGCATTAAAAGTCAGAGGTCTAATGTAGAAATAATACAATCTGAAATCCGGGAAATCTTAGTAGATAAGCAATTCACAAAAGAAGAACATAATACGGAATCAGGTAATGCACTATATTTGGATTTAATATTGGTACCAAGAATACTATTTACTATTTTAAAATTATTATGGGAGTCATTGCCACAAGAATTGAGTTTCTGTTCGTAGTAAATAGTTTTTTGTTGATTTAATTCGAGTTTATATACTTTCCTAGCCATCACGAATTTTAATTTGTGAAAAGGAGACAGGTGTATCCTACGTTCAAGTTTCTTTATCGATCGTTTTAAAATTGCCAGATTGGAGGTGAACCAAGGAGAATAAGGACTGGAGAGTAAAATAACTTGATTTAATGGGAGACAATGCATTAAGGGAAGAAGAGATAAATACATTAAGGTTATGAAAAGATACATTAGTATTCCATAACAAATATGAAATTCTCGATCCAAGATCGATATAATTCAGATTATTAAGGTTTCTATAATTAATTAGGTACTTGGTGAATGAAGGATTTTCAAGAAGAATGGAGGTATATAAAAGATAGTGATTAGTCAAAAGATTAGAGCGTTAACATGAAAAAATAAATGTTGGTGTGTCGCTTGGAGTGAAAATGATATCAATAATGTTACCACTAGCATGGATGGGAAAATATACGTGTTGGTTCAAACCTAAGGAATCAGTTAACTGTTTGAATAAGGAGTGTGTAGGAGAAGAACAATCAAAGTGGTAATTTAAATCACCTATAATCATAATTTTTGAGGCATTTTGGTGTAAGATGTTATTTATAAGGTCAAAGAAATCATCAAAAAAAATTGAGAAAACAGACTTTGGTGGACGATAAATTACTATAATACGAAGTGAATTAAATTTAAGTCTGACAATGCAAGACATACATTCACCATACTATAGTTCAATAGAAGATATAGAAGGAGGTTATAAATCCATATGAACTAATATACCAACACCATCACCACGACCAGAAATACGTGGGTGGAGAAAAAGATTATAATTAGCATTATTACATAATGAAAATACGTCAGTGTCATCAAGACTAATCCAAGTTTCAGTTAGACAAATAATAGAGAAATGGTTGGTTTTAAGAAAAGCCAGAAGAAGATCAATATTATATCAAAGTGAACGAATATTTATTATATATAAGTGTAAGCTATCTGTATTAGTAGATAGTCAAGTATTAGACTTAGCCTTAGATTTTGTATAAGTAAAAGCTGCATATGATGTCCTCCAGGATGATAGCTCAGACTGTGAAGGTTGTATTGTAGGACGCGATTCTTGTATAACTACGAGACGAGCGATGAGTGATGCAATTAAGTTTGGTTGTATTATGATTTGCTTTCGATGGTTGTTGTGAGCACATGCGATCGCCACTCCATACATATGCTAGCATTACTTGTTACCAGAGTTTAAGTGTCTTATCGAGATAATACTTCTTAGAAATATAGTAAACTTGCCTTGCCACATTCGACACCCTGTTTCTGAATTAATCGCGTAACCCTGCTTGGGTGGTATGTAACAAGTAACAGGTACTATGCTTTGCCAATGTGCAACCTGGATTTTATCCAGCACTGCTTATTGATCATTCGCAACTAAACATTATATCAAATTTTCGTTCATCTATCCGCAAGCTGAGGTGCCGGATTTGAGTTATCATCATCACATCACCATATCAATTTCGGATATAGATTTAGAAATATGAACCTAGGATCCTATGCAAACTGAGATATCCACATAATATCCACTATATATATTAAATAATATATATATAGATTTATATTACTGATATTATATGTTCTATCAACGTGCTTCAAAACTTTCTCCTCTAAATAATGAATTATTATAATAATAAATATGTTATTGAGAACATACCTTTACTAACTATCTATTAATTCTATCTAACTGGTTCCACTCTCATAAATAGTATATATGCATGATCTTCATCCTATACTATAAATCTATAAATTTGAATGATACTGCATTCCTAATCTATTCCATCTTACTTATCATTTTTACCCCCATAAGTTGCCCTACTCACTCACTTCGGAGAGACTCTGGCTTTACCCTTGTCTGTTTATCTCCATCTTCACTGACATTCCAGAAACGCTCATTCTCATATATTGTGCAACTATTATGAAATTAACTTCCAGTATTCATCCGTTATATGTAGTATTACATTTCATTTACTATCAAACTCTAATCATAATGTGTATAATAATATTTTTCGAATATATATTATTTGTATCGTTTTTTTTATTTTGTTATTTCATTTATTTATTTTCGTTCATTATTATGAGTGTTTATCACTTTTTTAGTAAATAATAAATGTATATCATCATCATCAAAAACGACATATATATATATATATATATATACAGTTATGTTTATGTGATTTTAAATTTAAATATTTATTTGTAGTATTTATTAATATATATAAATGTAATAATAAATTATAAATATGCCGTGTTTATTTATAAATGTTAATAGCATATCACACTAAAATAACTAGAGATCATCGGCATCAACTTTATTAAGATCTTCGTTTAGACCCGTTATACATGTCGCCAGCAAATCAATAAATAATATTGCTTCTTCGCTGCTCTTTATGGATCTATAGTATATACATTATATGTATACTTTAATATGTATAATATATATATATATATATATATAACATTTAAAATAAACTTACACATATACAAGAAATGCATTAACTAAATTAATAACAATATAATAAATATAATAAATTTTTTGGATTTAAATATTACTATATTACGGAAATGTATATAACACAACACAATAATCATTTTTCACAATATATTTATCTACAAAATGATCCAGACATCTAATAATAAATTAGCTTATACACCTAACTGGATTAATTAGTTATATAGAGTCATTCAACTACTCCACTGATTATCAAATACATAATTATTACCGAATTGATACATCGCTAAATAAATATACACATTCCCGTACATATCTGATAATATTTAAAAAATCAAATATTTTAGTCATATTTTTTTTAATTTTACAAATATTTAATCCTAGGTCATATTAATATAATAATTATTAACTAAAGTGAGATGTTATTTATTAGAATGTATAATAATTATTGTTTTGTATGTAATGTTTATTAAGAACTTAAGAACTTATAAATCTAAATAGAAAAAATATATATTTGTATTGTATATAAATATTAACTGTATTATTTGATTACTCAAAAATGTAACGTAAGGATTAATATATTATGCACTGATATATATTGTATATACATAGAATTATGATTATTGTATAATATATGTTATTTATGAAGATAGTTTATTGATTTTGTATATAAATGTGTATACGTAAAGATATATTTGACTGGAAATTACCTGCATTTTCTAATAATTCATTACCCTAGTGCTAAAAATATGTATTTCTAGGACTAACATGTGTAATCAATATTTACATTTAATATATCAATTGTTTTTTATATATTTTAATTACATTTTTAAACTTGAATTTTTTATTTTTATAAATATGATATTATATCGTATATCGGATACATCGGATAAATTCGAATACAACTTTACGAATACAATTTAAAAAGTCTAAATTAACGCGATAAATTAGCGTATGTTCACGGATATAATTATTTTAACCACGATATTGTATGATAACTGAGTATATTGGGATTTTTTGATATAATTCATCTATTTATTTATTTCGCGTATACATTTTCAAAAATCAAGTATGATTCCACTTAGGGGAAAGTAACCTAATACCGACACTTTAGAAATAAATGGTCTTAACATTTTATGACTCATTATTTTTATTCAAAAATTACAATATATTAATATTATATGATTATATATATTATTGTGATTTTAAAATTTTATTTAATCCTTTAATTCCATAGATAACGTGGGTGTCAGTATTCGGTACCCATGTCCGAATACGGATACCCTGTGTTATAATACGGACACCCTATATACCACTAATAAACTATATATTGAATCAATCAATCAGACCAATTACAATTACATTATTTATAATTAATTTTATGAACACTTTATTCTAATTTAATTAGTTAATAATTTATTTATTTTTATTATTTTTTAATAATACAATTTAAATATCTAAATAATAACAATTTTAGATTTATCTTTATTGGTGGTATTAATATTATAATGCATGCAATTTTTATGAAAATCAGACTAATTCATACGCAGCGCGATGATTGGTTATAGGGTGTCCGTATTAAGACATCTGGAATGTCAATATTAGGTACTTATATGACCTCTAGATATATGCTTATAACTTAATGAATATTTGATACAAAATATAGAAATTAAATGTATAATTTTTAGAATGCTTTATTTTTTAATAATGTTTTGTTATATTTTATATCGATACATTTGTATATTCTTGAGAAGGTTTTAAGTTGAAATTTGTTTTAATAAATTTAGAAACGTAATACAAAAATCAGTTTATTGGATATTTCAGCAATATTTTGAATAAATAAAAAATAAAAAATACTTTTTTAGACTATTTATATAATTATGAATATTTTATTCATTAACATTTTTTTGAAGGATTTATGATTTCTGAGATACCGAGAATGTCCATATTCGGGCACAGTCCGTATTCGGTTACTTTCACCTAGATACGACCGGTCCTCGAGTTTACCAGATATTTACTTACATTATATATATATATATATATATATAACTAAGTATATATTTATTTATTTGTAATTTAAGTATAACTAAAATTTATATATATATAAAAATATATATAAATAAAATAAAAGTAATGCAATGCATTCTAAACTAAGAATTTATTAAAATATTTATATTTTATATAAACAATATTAGTTAACTTGGCAAGATATTTCTTCAAGTGTATATTGACTTAGGTTTAAATACAAATTTAAATAGTGAGAATAAAGTAAAAAATATATTTATAATTAAGATTAAGAAACTGTTGATTGATTGATTGATAATGTATTCTATTAGAACGAAACACTATATTAGCATTGGTCCATAATGGGCAATCATAGGTAAATTAATTACATTCAATGAAATCAATATATAACAATAATGTAATATATATTTATATATAAATTGTAAAAAAATTTACATTTTGTAATCATTCATTACCATATGGTGCTAAAAATGTGTGATTCTTGAAATAAAATATGTAAACAATCAATATTTACCTTAAAAGTATTGATTTTCATTTATAATTTTAAATTAAAATTAAAAATGTGAATCATTTTTTTAAATATTGTATTATCGTAACCCGGATATGATAAATTTTCTTTATGAATTCAATTTAAAAATTCTAAGTTAACATGATAAATTAGCGAATGTTTACGGATATATTTTAAAATTTTAAGCTGATGTTTGATTTATTTCCCATATATCTGTCTCGCTCATAGAGAAATCTCTGTCTAGCTCTGTGGTCTCGCTGATCAAATTTCAAAAATAGAACTCGGCCGTATTAGTCGTTGGTATTATGAGAAACCGTTCGTATTTAAGGGAGACTAGGAGTTTATCAGGTTTACACATACACACATATATATATATATATATATATATATATATATATATATATATATATATATATATTACCTAAGTGAAAAATATATTTTATATAATTATATTTAAAATAATATAATATTTAATATCTATATAAAATAATATTACATAATAAAAATAATTATGTATTACTAGAATATAAAAAAATATCATTATAATTGCATCAGTATCAATAGTATCACTTATATATTTATATATTTATATAATTTTTAATTCTATACATTTCATTCAGTTTAATATATGTTTTTTTTAATAATCATATATATATATATATATATATATATATAATTTATGTTTAACTAACATATTTATATTTTTTTGAAAATTATCTTGTAATATCGTGTTTTTCCTATACAAATATTACATAATAAATAAGGAATTTAATAATCTATATATATATAATTATAATAAATAATCTATAGTTGATATATATTGAATAAAATCGATGCATGGAAAACTAAGATATTGTTAAAAAGTTGATATATTATATAAAAATACTAGATTACTAAAAAATATATTCCTTTAAGTACATATTATCTTAAATACAAATAAAATATTAAGAAAATTTTAAAAATCTATTTAAAATAAAGATTAATAAACTTTTCATACTAAAGGAGGTTCATACTGTAGTATGGATAACTCCATGTATGGCTTAAATCCGAATATGATTATAAAGTGAAAATTACATGTTATTATATTGTTAACTCATGTTATTACGAATAGAAATGAATACTATGTGTATATTATCTTACATAATATATATATATATAAAATCT
This sequence comes from Osedax fenrisi, assembly GCA_964019155.1. NCBI lineage: Eukaryota > Metazoa > Annelida > Polychaeta > Sabellida > Siboglinidae > Osedax > Osedax fenrisi. The sequence continues at coordinate 29,150,988 of OZ025244.1, read as the reverse complement.
TTAAAAAACTTCATAAATAAATTTATATTTTAAATTTGTATATTATTAGATATTATAAAACACCAAATTATATCATCTTATTCAAAAGTAACATTATACAAATATGTTCATAAATTTCGAACTAATAACAATTTTTGTTGAAAAAAAATGTTTACAATATAAATAATTATATTATATTTTATATTATATATTATTTTATATACATTTTTATAATAATACATTATATATATATATATTTATTTTTAAATGTATATTTTAACTAACGTCGATACACTCATTTGATTAATATATGTATCTAAATTAGGTTTTCCCCTGAAAAATATTGCAAATATAATGGTTTAAGAATGCTGAAGTGATAGATAATATACATTATAAATAATATATGGTTGATATGCATTAAATAACATTAGTACCGATACATTATTTAATAATTAATATGTTATATATATATATATATACAATAGTAGCTTACGTTCACAATATGTTCTTATAATATAATATTCGATTAGGTATGAATACAATTATTAAACCTAAGAGTTAACAATCTATTTAGTTAAGAATAATGTTTATTGTTTCATCAAAGCACATAAATTATACATACATATACACAAAAACACATATTTATAAATATAAACATATATATATATATATATATTTATATATTGGGTCATGTAGGGGTTTTGGTCGATGAGAATATATGGTTTAATATACAATTTAATATACAATTTTACAGGTCAATACCCCATCACATCCTCTAAAATGCTTTAAAAGTTGTATTGTCAAGTTATTTATCACAAAGTTACAAATATATAAAATTAAATAAAGGAAAGATAAAATAGCCACACAAAATTGTGTAATTCGATTAAATTCGAACAGCGATAGGGGTTATATTTTAACTATATTGGGTATATAGGCAGTGTTATGTATTTTCTTAACCACATTATTTTGTCCACATATTTAATTAATTGTTAATTTATAAAGATTCTTTTCAAATGATAAAACATCAAATTAAATAAATATACTACTTATATATAGTGTATACAATCCCATTATGTATCTATATTTTTATAAACCGTTTTCTAAACAAACTTTATAGGAATCTGTTTTCCAATTTGAATCCGATTCCTTTAATAAAATCGTCGTAGGAATCAGATTTTGTAACTGTGTGCGCCTATAATAATATAGTGTACCTATGATCGGCATGTTTTATTATTATATAATATTAAAACCAATATTTATATGATGTTAATTTCAAAAAAGATAATTGAAATAACTGAATTTAAAAACCTAAACATAATACTAATTATCATAATCAAGTAAAACATTTAATACACAAAAAGTATATAATTTTAATAATTGCACGAATACTATTTTTCAGATAATTTTATTAATGTTTTTATATTTACATGCGAATGGTACCCATATAAATAATACATATATTACAAGTGGGCCTCAACTATTGAAAATATAAAAATAATAGCTTTCATATTCGTAACCCGTGTTAAATTAAATAAAATATGAACCTTGATTATTATAATTTTACTTATTTAAAATAATCTTTTATATATATATATATAGATTTGTCTGGGGTCTATATATGGCTCAGTGAGACAACTAAAAGCTAGTAAGCCAGAAGACCCGGATTCGACTCCAGGCAGTTCTTGTTTTTCTCTTGTGTTTATCGCGAACTTAGCAAACGATAAATCGTGTATTAAGTTCTTGATAGAGTTATAATAAGATATATAAATCAAAACACAAGAAATAAATGTTATTATTTGTTTTTAATTGTGCTGGGCCCATCACCATTATTTATAACATGTTTACAACAAGTATATTACTTGTTGAGGGGTCCATTTTATTAGCTATTCTTATGTATGTAATTCAATACATAAATATTATTATTATTATTATATATATATATATTATTATTATAAATAAGTGCATCATTTTACTATATTAATAAATTTGTTAATTATATCTATAGAATTTTAAATTGTAACCTTTTATTGAAATATATGCACAAGATAATAAACGAAATTCCACAAATAACAATTATTATTATAATCACTATATTAGATGAAATATACTAAATTAAATTAATTTTTAAGTAATAATAATATATAATATAACTGTATATTAGAGAAATATTAGAGAAATAGTATTGAAATATAATAATTTATTTAATATAATATATATATCTATAAATATATATATTTATAAATAAAATAAAAATATGTGTGTCAGTATTTTATAATTCTGAATATAATTGTTATATTAGTTATATATGTATATATATATAATTTATATATATTAATTAAATTTATATTAAAAAACTAACATATATATATAATATTTTCTTCTTCTATAATGATTTCATTTTCTAAATCATTTAGATTTTCTACGAATATCAAGTGTTTGTTCAAATATAAATACCGTTTAATACATTTATTAATATATATATATATATATATATATATATATAATACAATTATTTAAATAGTATACATAAACATTGTATGTTGTATTACATGTAACATTAACATTCAATTAATTAAATATATTCATTGCACATATATAATATATGCATATCATACGATTTTAATAAATTAATAATACAAATTATCTTATGGATAATTATAGTAAGATATATAAATATTTATATATATATATATATATATATATATATATATCATTCCCTTAGCCATGAATGTACGCCTGAGGACAATGCCCCAATATATTTTAAAAACGATATATTTGTCAGATTTTCAGTTTATAGAAACATATGTTTATTAATTATAATTAATAATTATTAATGTTATTTATATAATATCATATGATACATATAATTATAATACAATTATTGTATATTTAAAAAATCAAAAACAATTATATACTGCATGTTTTTAATTAATATTCACTTATTATTATAATTTATAATGTATTTATGTTATTGAATAGCGTTACATTAATGGAAATTATCGATCTTTAATAATAGTATATATATAAATTTCTTATAATATTATGAGATATATAAAACTGCCTGTGTGGCCCAGTGGCTAAGGCGTCAGACACTCAAGCAGTAGGACACGGGTTCGATCATGCCGGACCATTAATTAATTTTATAAAATGCGTCTTAAAATATTATTTAGAAGTGATCTTATATAATTGTGTATAAATAAATGATCGGCTCTCGTTAAAACCATGGATGCCTTAACATGAGAACGGCTTCGAAGGGACATTTGAGCCATATATGGTTATAAGTGAAAACTTCATCTAAGTTCCTGAATGGGATGAAAGGACTCCACCAAATAAAAATAACAATAACAATAACAATATAATTGGTATTTTATTAAAGTTATAGATGATTTTTTATCAAATAATTCTATAAAACATCAATTTGATTAGTTGTATGTATATCATTCTCAAATTCCATATGAACTAGGGCGCATATGTGGAAATATCCCATAGATCATCTTTATATTATTTCTAGCATTATAATTTCGATGTTAGAGAAACACAACAAAACTTTCTGTAAACATTCCCAATTTAGGATTTCATCCCCACACTGTAATAAGTAAATGGTTTTCTGCAGTAAAATAAATTGTATTTAAGGTGTGCTTATAATAGAACCGTTTTTATGGTTTTCTGCAGTGAAATGTTTAGAATACCATATTAAGGGTTTTCTATTATCGGATTTAAGAATACCATTTATATGGTTTTCTTCAGTAGAAATTAATAATACCAGTTATATGGTTTTCTGCATTAGAAATTAAGTATACCATCTAGAGGGTTTTCCACAGTAGAAATTAAGAATACCATTTAGAGGGTTTTTCACAGTAAAAATTAAGAATACCATTTAGAGGGTTTTCCACAGTAGAAATTAAGAATACCATCTAGAGGATTTTACACAGTAGAAATTAAGAATATCCCAATATTCAACTTACATCAATAACTTATGTTGGTGATGTAAGTTGAATATAGTGTTATATGTAAAATAAATATTAGTATCTTAGCGTAGTATCGTAGCAAAATATTAACATATATATTATATAATCTCATTTAAGTTAGATTTGAAACTTAAATTCAATAATAAAATTATTTTAATATTGAATACAATATTTAATCAATATGCAATTTCTATATATTAAATATTGGGCAATTAGTTCAACATGATTTCCATTTATATTATCAATATAATTATGATTAAAATTGTAGTTCACGAGTCACCTTATATTATGATAATGTAGCAAAATACATAGGATTACATACATAATTTTAGTTTTTAAAATAATATTTTATTTATTAAAAACAGTATATTTACTTAAATATTAATTTAAAATAATAATTACTAATTGATTTGCATGAATAAAAATTAAATCAATATTTCAAAATAATTAAAATGTATAATATTTTATTTTTTCTATAATAAAATAATTATATAAACTTAATTATAATACTTACATCAATAACTTAAGTTGAACTTAATTTATGAACTTAAGTTCAACTTAAGTCGTGTAAAATAAGTGTATAATATATTATTTATTATATTAATAATAATAATATTATTATTATTATTATTATTATTATTATTATTATTATTATCATTATTATTATTATTATTATTATTATTATTATTATTATTATTATTATTATTATTATTATTATTATTATTATTATTATTATTATTATTATTATTATTATTATTATTATTATTATTATTATTATTATTATTATTATTATTATTATTATTATTATTATTATTATTATTATTATTATTATTATTATTATTATTATTATTATTATTAAATATAAACTTTAATTAATTTACACAGTAGATATATAGAATGCCATATGTTTTGAAGAGGGTTTTCCTCAGTATAAATAAGAATACCTTGTAGAGGTTTTTCACAGTAGATATGCAGAATACCATATGGTTTTAAGAGGTTTTTCCACAATAGAAATTAAGAATACCATTTAGAGGGTTTTCCACAGTAGACATTAAAAATACTATTTAGAGGGTTTTCCAGAGTAGAAATTTAGAATACCATGTTGAGGGTTTTCCACAGTAGATATGTAGAATACCATTTAGATGGTTTTTCAAAGTAGAAATTAAGAATACCATTTATAGGGTTTTCCACCGTAGAAATTTAGAATACCATTTAGAGGGTTTTTTACAGTCGGTTTCACAGAATACCATTTAGAGGGTTTTAAATAAATATTTTGTTAAACACCCTTTCGATGGTTTTCTGCAGTTAATATCAGTCTAGAAAACCATCATTTTTAACAGTGTATATAACATCCCTATTCGCCATTTCATAGAAACGATATATATTTGTAAGATATGTTATATACTACAATATATTTTAAGATATTGATAATTGAATTACACTTGTTATATTCGAGTAGTATTTTAACTAATGGAATTTTTTTTTCAAACAGTCGATGATAATTACGAAGAATAAATTAAGATTAAATTATATAAATATATCGAATGTTTCATATATGCAATATCTATAAAGTATATGTTACAGCTGTTTGTATATATTGTATTGAAGATAACAATTATTCACCACCAACATTTTTGGTGCTGTCCCAATTATTTTATAAATACCTACATATATATACATTCTTTACCTGAATATCAAATTGAAAAATTACAAATACCACATAATGTGTTAGTACGATTAATTTTTAAATTGATTGTTTCTTTCTTCTCAATATTTAAAAATATTACATTTTCTACCAATTATATTTCTAGTAATATTTAAAGTGCTTCTATAAACTCACAACTATCTTCACTACAACCGATATGAATATCTACCTTCTTAATTTCAATTACTACTCATAATATATCACTCCGTTATAATACTTCTTACCTCCTACATATACCCTCTACACATAATATTTATTCTACTAATAGTCATGCATTGCATATATCGGACTCTTATCTACGGACTAAATTATCATATAAGCTACGCTCTACTCAGTCAACTAACTCATTTAAATCTATATTAAAACATCTATTTACCATTGCTCACTATTTGTATTACTATTTGATGACAATTTATATCATCTTTTCTCATCTCTGAATCTGATCTAACAAAATGGTGTGATTATTTTGATCAATAGGTGATTCTTTTGGATCACCTATAAGAAATCATTTATAAATAATTCTTCCTATCAATCCTGACTATCCTCTAAAATAGCCTTGATCTATATACGATCCTTGAGATCAAATATATCCCTTCTGTTCCCTTACCTTAAATTACAAAAAATTATTATAATCACATTGACTGAGACCTGGATTTCTAATGATGACTCTGATATATTGCCTACATCTTGGACTTTGGATATACACTATATCTCGCTCCACGACAAACGGGCCGTAGTGGTGGAGTAGGATTTATGATACGTAATGATTTTTATCTATCTCCATCCATTTCATTCCCTCCCTTTTCATAGAGTGATTGTCTTTCACTGACCCTCAAGCTTCCTAACTTAACTATACATCTCACCGTTATCTATCGTCCCCCAAAACCTGAAAAATGTTATTCTTTGATGAATTTCATGATTTTATCCATACACTTCCTTCATCTTCATCCTATCTACCTTATAACAACAAAATAATAACCTTCTTTAATACGTCAGTAGGAGTACGATAAGGATTCCTTTTATATATAATCTTTAACATCTTCCTAGGAAAGATCATACAAGATACTCTAGAAGACCATTGCAGCACTATAGCCGTTAGAGGATATAGATAGATAGATAGATAGATTAAAAGTTTATTGAATTACTAGTTATAGGTATACCTATATAAAGAAAGTTATAATTATATATAAACATATAATTATATAACATATAAACAAAATATATAAATGTGATAATAGTAATACAAAACGACACGATACAAAAAAAAACAAGAAATAAACTGAGAAGTAAAATAAAAATAAAACATTGGATTATACGAGCCGTTGAACTATATGAACTATGTAACCTAAGATTTGCAGACGATATCGACCTCGTAGTAGGATCAAACACAGAGCTGCAAGAACTCTCAAACAAACTCTGAAAGTGCTCAGTTACATATGGTATGGAGGTCAGCTACGAGAAAGTAAAATATTGGTCAATAACTTCGATAATAGACCGCTGAAGTAATATTGAAAACCATGAACGATGAACCTTTTGAAGTAGTAGATAAATTCAAATACTTGGATGCGACCCTAACGAAATATGGAAAAAATGAAACAGAGATTAACATAATAATGGTGACAGCAACCTCTAAGTTAGTTTGCTTAAGCAATATATGGAATATTCGAAACATATCCTTACATAGTATATATTTTAGTTTGTAGTACATAGTATGTACTACATACTAAAATACTATTGTACACATCGCTAATATTATCTATACTACTTTATGGCTGCGAAACTTGGACACCAACAGCAAGACTGGGAAGTACAACAAATGCATTTGAGCATAAAGCCTATAGAAGAATCATGGGAATTACCTACGGAGAATGAAAAACAAATGAATATGTATATCAAATAATTGTTGAGTACATAGGTCAAGTTGAGCATCTAATATCAAAAATAAAGATAAGAAAGATATTATATTTTTTTCATACAATTCGTCATGATAGTCTGAATAAAACTGTGATACAAGGTTGCGTTGTTAGTAAAAAGAAGAAGAGGACGACCCAGAAAAATTGGATGGATAACATAGTAGAATGGGAGGGGTCAGAAATGTATCTGATCCAACTACTAGAGGCTGCACGGAATCGTGACGGATGGAGAAGAACTTGTTTAGAGCGATTCAAATTCCCCCCTCGATCAACCGGTCAAGGGACTAAGTAAGTTAGTAAGAATTTATAAATTATTTAGTTGTATTACATTTTGTGTAATTTAAAATATCTATATTAAAATTGCCAAATATAAAAAGGTTTTTATTTGTATGTGTGTAATGTAATTATTAAGAAATAATATATATATATATATATATATATATATATATATATATATATATATATATATATATATATATATATATATATATATATTGTGTATGTGTATGCATTTGTATTTTAATATTACTAAATATATATATATATATATATATATATATATATGTAATGATATTTGTTGATTTATGTGAATTCTAAATTAAATTAAATAATAACTTTTTGAAATTACAGTAGTAGTAGTAGTAGTAATAGTATTTATTTATACACAAAGATTAATATAACATTCTACAATGTGTTTTACTGTTTGTCGAACAGTTTACAGGTGTGGGTTCCCGGATGATTTAACGATCATCCGTAAAAATAATATAATAAAATAACATTCTTAAATATAATAATATAATAATAATATAATAACACGATTACATTTCAAAGAGGGTTAGATAAGTGGTATTTTAGTGGGGAACGTTTAAATAGCCCCTTGGGTTTATATTTGAAAGTGGTTATTGACATATCTTCTTTGCGTATGGATTGGGGAAGTTTATTCCAGAGAGTTGCACCTCTCCAGCTAAATCGTTTGTTACAGTACTTTCGTAGTCGTGTATTCGGTATGTCAATTCTATATGTTTGTCTCAATTGTCTGTTATTGGTTTGTTTGTGAAGTAAAGTATGTAAATTATGAGGTTGAGTTGTTTTTGTAGTTTTGTAAAGTATAGTTAGTAGTTTAATGTTGATGTTGTCAATTGTAGGTAGCCAGTTTAGTGATTTCCGTAAGTTCGTAATGCTAGTAGTGTAATCTGTGTTTTTTAGATTAAAAATAATTCTAGTAGTTCTATTTACTAATCGGTCAATATTGTTAGTAACTGTTTTGTTTTCTCCGGCTAGTAAAGAGTTACAGTATAGAAATCTAGACATTATCAGTGAATTTGATAGAATTATAGCTGTTTGTTTGGTTAAGTACGGTCTTAGTTTTTTTAAATTATATATATGAAAGGAAGAAGTTTGTTTCATTTTACTGATATGTTTAGTAAAGTCGAGTTTGTTAGTAAAGTGGAAACCTAAGTATTTTTTATTTTCAGTCGGTATTATATTTATGTTATTTATATTTATTAGTGGAACTGTAGTATTGATCGTGGAATTGGTTCAGTTTTTGTTGGATTTAGTAATAAATTATTTTTGTAAGCCAAATTTTCAGTGAGGTTAAACATGATTGTAAGTTAATTGAGTGAATGAATTGGGCGTGTAATTCTATGTCGTCAGCGTAAAGATTATAGTTCACGTGTGGGAAGTTAGTCAGTAGTTTGTTGAGTGGAAGTAAATAAATGGAAAATAGTATGGGAAAAAGAGTGGAACCCTGTGGGACTCCATAGTTAATAGCATAAGGTTGTGACAATGTTTCGTTTATTTTAATAGCAAAACTCCGACCCCGGATAAAATTTGAAAACCATTTGATAGGTACCTTCCCTTTACCGATAGATCTAAGTCTTTCTATTAAAATGTCAAAGTCGATAGTGTCAAAAGCGGCAGATAAGTCCAGTAGTATCAGTTGTATCGGTAAGTTGCTGTCTAGTGATTTGTATAAGTCGTGAAAGAGTGATAGTAGTGTCGATTCTGTACTGTGATTCTTGCGGAATGCATTTTGTCTTCTGTCTAGTAAGTCGTAAGTATTTAAATATGATATTATTTTTTGTTTACAATTTTTTCTAGAATTTTAGAAAGTAATAGAAGTTGAGATACTGGTCTATAATTACTCAGTACTTCAGCATCTATATCTGATTTTTTTAAGTAAGGATTGATAATTGCGTATTTTAAATTGTTGGGTATTTCACCAGTTATTAATGAAGTATCAATTATCTGTTTATAAATGGGAGCTAGTGTAGAAGCCAGTATTTTAGTCATTTTCAGTGGAATAGGGTCAGAAGGAGATGTTGTCTTTGCTGTAACAATTAAGTTATAGATATCAGTTATAGTAGGTCGTTCAAATTCAGTAAATGTGTGTTTGCAGGTTGTAGTTAGGATTGTCGTATCAGTTGGTAGTAATTGTCGTTGTAAATCTAGATTATAGCAAAGTTTTTCTACTTTTTCAGAGAAAAAATCACCAAATCTAGTGCAGAGTGTTTTATCTAGATTTGTAGTAGGAAGACTTATTTTATTTGACTTGCCTAAAAGTGTTTTGGTAATGTTGAATAGTTTCTTGTAGTCATGTTGTGAATGTTTTATTTTGTTTTTAATGTAGTCTGTTTTGGTTTGATTTAAAAATGTTCTGTAAGTGTATCTGGATTTGTGCAGTTGAGTTCGGTTAATTATTGTTGGGTGTTTTAAATATTTCTTATTTTGAGTTCTAAAAATATGTTTCAATTTCCTTAGAGCTGAGTTAAACCAGGGCTGGTTATCGTGTTTGGTTAAGTAGTTAGTTTTAAGTGGTGCATGTTTGTTGAGTAAGTCTGTTAGTAATTCAGTTAGTGAGTAGGCTGTTAAGTGACATGAAATAACTGAATTATTTATATCGTTTTTAAAGTCATCATAGTTTATTTTTTGATGTTTCTGTATGTGATTGTTGTTCGTTTAGGTGTAGTGTATGGCATTGTAATGGTGAAATCAATGGAATAATGGTCAGTAAGTAAAGTATGTCTGACAGGGGGTTTGTTTAACAGTTTAGAGTCAGTGAAGGTTAGAATTAAGTCAAGGGTATTTCCATGAATGTGCGTTGGGAAGTTTACATGTTGAGTGAGGTTTAGTTCATTATAAGTCATTTTGAATTTATAGTGATGTAGTAAGTCCGTATTTACGTGAAAGTTAAAATCTCCAAGTATTAACAATTTTCGGTAGAGTGGTCATGTAGGGTAGTAGGGGTTGTGGTCGTTTCTAAAACTTAGTTTAGAAATAATATATATATATATTTGTATATACACATATATGTGTATGTATTTGTATTTTAATATTACTAAATATATATATATATATATATATATATGTAATGATATTTGTTGATTTATGTGTATTATAAATTAAATTAAATAATAACTTTTTGAAATTACATTAGTAGGGGTTGTGGTCGTTTCTATGTATATACTGCTAACTGTCACTTTATTACAATAGTTAACAATTATCATATATTAATGAAAGTTATTAACTTTTAATTAATATATTTTTATATATATATAATCAATATATTTATATATATATATATATATTATAAGTATTATTATTATTATATATAATGTTATGATGTTCAGGGAAATTATATATTTATATACTTATCTTATATAACTAATATTAACACATATCGAATCAATTACCCTTTATATATATGTGGGTGTTTGTTTATGTATTTTACTATATACATGTGTACATTTTACATAGATTATTGTTTAATATTGAATACAATAATAACCTTTGGAAGTGACGGTAGTAGTTGTAGTAGTTTTATTAGGTCGTATTACTTTAGTGTTGATTATTAATTATTATAATATACGTAATTATTAATATATGAAGGTTAGTTAGTTAAATTATTATATATATATATATATATATATATATATGGTTTATTGGGTCAAACAGAAATGAATTAAGTTTATCGTTATTAAAGGCAGGTATTGTCCGATATTGTACATACTTTAATTTGATAACAATAAATCATACTTAAATGGATGTACACTTAAAGGAAATACACTACTTAGATATTTAATTATATAATATAATATATACTAAATATTATAAAATACAAAAACCTGTAAGTAAATAATCTAACAACAAAAATAATGTAGATACTTAATACATAATACCTAATATAATTATAATACATTCTAAATATATATATAATATTGTAAATTATGTTTAAATTATATTACTTCGTAAAGTATATCTTATAAAATATGCATTATAAAATAATACAAAACAAATAATTATCAGCAAATTAAAATATAGGGGAGAGTACTCGAATACCGACAATAAATCAACATAATTTTATATTTCTCAATAATATATTAAAAATTTGTATTTATAAGTATAAATGCCCTGTCGCAGTATACACACTGATCGGACCACATTTACCAGATGTTTTCAAAATATAATGTATATAGATATAGGAAAATGCATGTCTATTCAGAATACTTATACAGAATACTCACAATAAACTATTATATGTATTAAGTCACTATTATTACAATAGAACATTCATAATATATATATATATATATATATATATATATATATATATATATATAATATATATATGTATACATATATCTAATAATATATTTTTTTTTTTAATTATTATTTATTAATAAACTTATGGAACTATTTTAAATATTATTTTTTATAATATTCAACTATAATGATATATAGGGGAAAGTAACCGAATACGGACAGTGACCGAATACGGACACTCTCGGTATCTCAGAAACCATAAATCCTAAAAAAAATGTAATGAATAAAATATTCATAATTATATAAATAGTCTAAAAAAGTATTTTTTATTTTTAATTATTCAAAATATTGCTGATATATTAAAAAAAACTGATTTTTTTATTACGTTTTTAAATTTTTGAAAACAAATTTCAACTAAAAACCTTCTCAAAAATAAAATAATGTATCGATATAAAATATAACACTATTATTAAAAAAAAACAAGCATTCTAAACATTATTTACATACTTTCTATATTTGTTATCAAATATTAATTAAGTTATTAGTATATATCTAGAGGTCATATAAGTCCCTAATACAGACACTATAGATGTATTATATATGTATATATATATATATATATATATATATATATATAGGTATATATGTATATTATTAGGTATATCTATTAATTTAATTAATATTATCACAACGCACGAAAATTATAAACAAATAACGCTGATTGGTTATATAATTGAAAGTGTGTCGATATTACGTGCAATTAGTGTGTCGGTATTATGAAAATGTATGTTGCTTAGGTAAATGTTAATAACTTTGCACAAAATTATGAAAAATACAAAATCTTTTAGGCACATTGTAAAATATAATTAGTTCTATAAGATGTATTTCATAAATTAATAAAAAATTTCATAAATTTAGAGTTGTAACAAAAAATTAAGTTTTTTAATTATAATTAAAAAAATATTAAAATTAAAAAAAAAATTATACTTATATGAATTAAAATTATATTGATTAATATTTCATATATGATGTATACATTAATGTATGCATTAATTATTTGTTGATTTGAATTGTATTTTAGGAGATATCTAGGGTGTTGATATTACGTATATTTCGATATTAGAACACTCTCCCCTAGGATATATTTATATTTATTTTATATTACATAGTGTGAATACTATATATATAGTAATATATATAGTAATTATATATATATATATATATATATATATATATATATATATATATATATATTTAATATAATACAATATTTGAAAGATATTATATATTTATTAATATAATTTGGTATATCTATAAAATATAATAAAACGTTGTGTACAATATTACGAGTAAAACATAAAAGCTAAACGTTTTTAAATTAATAAAATAAATAATTAACTTTAGCCTCTAATTATTCAGAAAAATTAAATTTACTATTACGCTCACAAAATGTACTGTATAATTTTCAAAAATGTATATTTTAATTAACAATTTGAATATTCTTATGAAATGTATATATTATGTTAAGTTGGATTATTTTTGTTAATGAATACATATATGAAAAACTCCCTCTACCGGGTCTCAGGTTTCCTATAAGGCGATGTCCACTAGATATAGTGTTAGGTGCGACAAATCAATAAGCAGCGCCTGACACATTCATGGATATATATGGTAAGGCACAATACAAGTTAGCCATCCGTGCATGGTTATGTGAAGATATCGGAAGCGAGGTTTTGGATGTGACAATGCGATTCAATATATTTCTAAGACGTATTATCTGAGCGAATTACTTAAACTCTGCTAGAGAGAACTTCTAGAATATATATGGAGCGACCGCGTATGCTTAAATCAGCCATCGAAAGAAAATCACTAGGCTCGTCGCATATGTAAAGGAATGCGTTCTACATTTTCACTTAAAGTTGCAGTCTAAAAAATAGCGACTGAGAAAACATACTTGCCTAAACTATTAAAGACAAACATAAATTTGATTAGTAGATCGATAAATACTTAAACACTTCAACAAGTTGGGAAAATACTAGAACTTAGAACTCAGCTAGGAGAACAAAATAGAATATAAATGTAAGCGCATATTTTCATTCAAATTATTTATCATTAAGAAACATACAATAGGAACATGGAAATTACTAACCTGTTTATCCTGAAAGAATATTATTAATACAGTGAATGGAGGAAATGGAATTCTCATTAGTCCTCACGCATACAATGCAATATCTAGTGTGGATAAAATAACACCCAGAATAATGATAATTAATTTCAATGGTAATATACAGACAACAGTTATCATGTCAACATTTGTTATGAAACCAACATATTTTATACAGATATCACATAATAAGGCATTTTTATACCTAAGCATAATATTCTGATAATCATAGGAGAATTTAATATACAACTCTGTCAAAATAATAGTTTCAAATATTTTTTTTATAAATAATAAACAGAAGTTGTAATATTGTAAAATATTATCTCCTAGAATATACACGATTATACATGAACACACATTTCGAAAAAAGACTAGATTAATCCGATTAAATACCAATATAGAAATCCGAAATATCTTTATTACTAAAGTGAGAAAAAAAATTCCAGCTCTTTATGATATTACAGATTCGCTATCTATTACCAAAATATATACATATTTTGAAACTTTTCGAAAGGAAAATTCTACTAAAAAACCTATTGAATCTAACGTTTAAAAAACGTATACCCTGGGAAACAGTTAATATTTTAAAACCATGTTATACAACACCAGGCAACTCGACATAAAAAAAATCAACCGATAGAAGAAAATATTAGAAATTTCAACGAAACTTAATATTAGCTTGTACATTCATCTGAAAATTAACAAACTGTATACGTTCAAAATAAATACATATAATTCAAAGTTTGTTGTGTATACAAATCAGTTATTGCCTGGAAAATAGTAAGCAAAGTTAGTGGAAGAAATAAATCTAAAAGAGTAAAACTTATATCTACCTACCAGTGCATAAATATTTTAAAACTAATTGTTAACCAATAAACCCCTCACTAAATGACGAAAGTATAATAATTATACAATATGATCTAGTCATCAAAAAATTACTTTTTACATTGGATGAATTAAAGAAAACAATAAAAGCATAACAAATGGAAAATCTATTGGTTAGATAAAATACCAGCCAAATTATGGAAACTTAAGGAATTTCAATAAACTTACTAAACTCTTGAAAAGGTATATACTCTCAAGAACCAAATAGATAGAATAGATGATGCATACTACTTTCCCCTAAAAATACAACATTTCTATTACAAATAACTGTCGTATTTAATTAAAATAACTTAAATGTCAGCTAAGAAATATAACATGTACTATTAGATATGATAAAAACAGTGATAGATCATATACTAATGAAAAATAAACACGGTTTCGGCAGAAATAAATGTCCGATAGGATAGATATTAACCATTCTATGTATACTAGAAAATATAAAGTCTAAAAACCTACAAGATACTCTACAATATATAGACTTTTCATAAGTATTTGACTCGATAAATCGTGAAAAAATTAAAAATATATTAATCATATATTGTATACCCACTGAAATCATAAATGTTATATTGATGCACTATACTAATAATCTCTCTATTGTAAGATCGACTGATAGTTACACTCCTTATTTAATATTATTATTGGAGTACAATAAGGAGATAAAATGTCACTATTGGTATTTATTATATGTTTCGACGTATATTAAAAAAAATCATTACAGATCAATACAAATATTGGTTTCACTCTTATAAAAAAGGGAAATATATTATGTAATACATACATCATTGATATAGACTATGCCGATAATATAGATGTCATAATTGATAGATGTAATTTCACTACAACATGTATTTATGGATTTGACTAAAGATATCGTATACATATAAATTCAGACAATGCGATAAGTGTGTTTAATCAAGAAAATCATATACACTTGAAAATCGATTAGGGAATGTTATAAGATGTGTAGAAGAATTTAAATATCTAGGTAGCTATTGTAATATTATAACGATTGCTACACATACTTATTTACCCTGTGTTTGGTTATCAAGAATAGGAAGTCATGTGACTTCCTGTCTTATAATAAATAATATAAACAACATTGCGTATTGATTATTATATAGTTTATATCGGTAATAATCTAAGTAAGTATAGCCATTCAATTAATACTACAGTATCTGTATTAGTTTAACTCAACATGACGTAAATCTAAGAATCGGAAATTCATGACAGCCTTAAACAGCCTGAACACAATTTGGAAATCGAGCCTATCGAATAAACTTAAAAGAAACTTCTTCAGATATACAGTCGATTCAATTATCATATGAATCTCTATCACTTGTATTTTAACATCATAATTAGAGAACAATGTGATGGAGCTATGCATGCTTTATAAGATCTGTAGTAAATAAATCATTGAGAGATCACGTAACGAATAAGGAATTGCACTGTAATATTCCAAGAGTAACGGATATAATATATTGTATCCCTATATATATATATATATATATATTTATATATACTATATGTTTATAGACATTACTCATACTCTTTTTGTACAGATGGGATATCATCTTTGTGTTTAAATTAGTATATAATCATTAGAGCCTTTATTAATTTATCTTTATTATCGAATAGTATACCGAAAATTAGTAAAAAATCTATAATACCCTATTAACAAAATATTGAACCATCAAATAAAAATAACTATATGCCAATTTCAATAATATATGTAATGTGTAGATTATTATTAAATAATATGTATAAACAATTAATTTTGTATTTAAAATATAATAATGTATTACCAAATAACAAACCAGTATGGTTTTATAAGTTTAAAATCAACAGAATTACAATTAGTAAAATGTTATTATAAAGAAATTAATTATACAAAAGTAATCGATAGATACTCGATGTCGACTAAAAACCACCAAGAGTTCCTTCAGTATTTCTGCTCCTTCGATATGGGACTATATACCTCTGACGATAAGAAGTGAATCGTATATTTCAATCTTTCGAAAAAAGACTGAAGAATCTTCTTTTATTATAAGTTGGTTTAACATTATTTGATGTAACACACATATATATATATATATATATATATATATATATATATATATATATATATATATATATGTATATATTATATCAATATATTGATAATACAAACTAATATAATATTATTTATCATAAAAATATTCTATAAATTAAAATCATATGGTATATATAATAAAATAATATTATAGTTAAAAAACTGTATCGAATAGATCTCAAATTACCCGAGTCGAACATTATTTTTAATATAGTTCTAACATTTGTTTTCCTTGTAAAAAATCGAGTATCACAAGGATCGATTTTATGTCCAATTTAATAGTTATTATATATTACGGATCTTCTAAGTATATTATTCTTTTAAATATATATTGATATATTTGCTGATGATATTAACATATATTTTTCTTACACATATGAGAGTGTAATATAACTCTTACAAAATAATGTCAACTAATTTTCACAATAGGTAAATAAATGGAAATTAAATATATAATTATCAAAACATACAACCATTACGTAGTAAATGCTATTACAACTAAATATTTATAAATAATATTAAATTATAAAATCTTAATAATGTTGGAATAATATCTGAGAATAGACTTTTACTTTTATAACTAAAACACGTGTATTTTAGTTATACAAAATTATATTATTATTAATACAAAATTATATTTGTAGATGTAATACTATGAACTATCCTTGCTTAGTATAAATTATATTATAGAAGTGAGTCATATTAACGGTGGACTAACTTGTTAATGTTATCGTCTTAATAACATATGGATAGTATTCGTGTTTATTATAAACAACGGTAGCCAGGCACAAATAGAGTCCTTGGTCGTTCTGAACGGGCTTGATATCGAAATATTGTCCTTGGTATAACGTATTAGGATCTGGTGATGTGTCTGGAAAACAATGTATTGTTACTGTGTAAACGGTAATTTTATATATTATAAATATCGACTAACTATCTTATATTTCTAAAGAAAATGTTGTTATATTTTATATTGATCCATTATGTATCACTTATATATATTCTGGGGTCTATGGCTCAGTGGGTAATCTAAGGCTAGTAAGCCAGATGTCCCTGTATCGACTCCAGGCAGTTCTTATTTTTCTCTTGTGTTTATGAAGAACTTAAAAATGATAAATCAAATCACAAGAACAAAAATGTTACTATTTGTATTGTATTATCATGTGCCCCTCACAGTTATTTATAACATGTATAGGTTGGTGACTTATTGAAGGGTCCATTTGTATCCAATATTTGTATTAAATTCAATATATATATATATATATATATATGAGATTTCAATAAATATATATTAGTATTATATATATATATATATATATATATATATAAAGTATAATTACCTTAATTACATTAATAAATATAGTTACCTTAATTATACCTATTCTCCTATCGAATATAAACTAAATAACTTTGCAGTGGTCACATGACTCGCGCCTTTATAAACGCACGCTTCACGTTACGTAACGCATAACTGACGCATGCGCATTAACCATCGTATCTAGACCACGTGACTATGGGTTTAGGTTCCGTCTCCTCGACACCGCAACTCAATGTCGCGTCTTCCCCGAGTACGAGTGTAACGAAGCTGTTGTCGGCATCGAGAAATATCGGAGGAGCTGAAAATGTATAATTAACTTATATATGTATATATATATATATATATATATATATATAATAAAATCATATTTGGAAATTGCCTGGATGAATGAAGAAGCAGAGCTTATCAAGTCATTCACCCATTTGAGATTTCATATATATATATATATATATATATATATATATATATATATATATATATATATATATATATACCTATAGCAAAGATATTGTGAAGTATACTTCATATATATATATCCTTTGGAATATCTTTGCCTATAGGTTGGTATATATATACCTATAGGTTGGGGTCCGGTAATATACATTTGTAGACGCTCACCTGATACTTTCCGGCATTTTTTTAAAATAATTATATATATATGTTATAAAGTGAAGTCTATATATATATCGATTGATGTAATGTACATGTATGTCGAATTGAATTCAATTCGATCATTACGCAATATCGATCTGCATGCATAGATTGTTTTAAGCTTCACGTTCGTTTGATTGTATAGCTATGTGTAGATTTCTATTTTGTAATTACATTTTTTATTATTTGTATAATTGTTAATCGTTTTGTATTTTAAATTTGTTATTGTTATGTATATTTCTTGTCATTCGTTTCCTATAAAAGGAACGCCGTTCGTTGAGATCGATACACTTTCGGTTCTAAGTCTCACCGAGTTGGTACCATTGATATAAAGAAAGTTTTTTTATATCGATGATTGGTACATATTGTCATTGTCGTTATTATTATTATTACTATATTATTGTATTCTTATTTATGTTGTTATACAGGTCTTTGTCAATAAAGTAATATACGAACGAACTTCACTTTGTTACATATATATATATATATATATATATATATATATATATATATATATATGTGTGTGTGTGTGTGTGTGTGTGTATATATATGGAAATACAGATATGTGTACAAATGGTTCATGCATTAAATATATAACATAATATATAACAAATTATATAACATTTATATATGTTTTCGAGTATATATACTATATATAGATGGATCTGGAATTGCATAGTTATTGATATAGATTGAACAATTGTTCTTAAATATTTAATTTATTTACTTATATTAGTATATTTATATTTGTATATATTATTTATATGTATACATTTTGTAAACAATTTTATTTATGAATGCAATTTAAATAATCTAAATCAATATTTTTAAATAGATAATTCTCACGAATAAACTCATCATTTTTACGGCGAAACCGTCGAAAGTCGTACGATCAGTAACACTTAGATTTAGTTCATTTAAGTTCGGTACCCTTATTTTTCTTTATCGCGATTTAAAAATAGAACTTAGTTATATTGTTACCCCGCGGGGTACGCGAACGCAGTGGTTATTAATGTAACACCTCGTGCACGTAACATGTCACCCGGGTGATTGTTTAGGGTGATATATTATCACATTGTTACAGGTCACTGAACATATTTTGTATACACTTACATAAATACTCATACACACAAAAAGTAATTAAATATAGCATATTGCTTTTATTTTGCATCAAAGTCTAGCATAGTAGATATATTAATTAATACATCTAAAAGTAATAACAAAAAAAGTTACTATTTTAAATACATATAATTCATATATGGTTCTCGAATATACTTGGTATATATATACATGCATACATATATATATACAAAATGTTACTTTATATAATAGATATTTTTTATTTTTTATTATTAGATTTTGTTTTAAAAACCGGGTAATTATAGAAGTAGAGCTTATCGAGATAATTACCCTTATCATTCTAACAAGTCCTAAACAGTACAATTATAATTGGAATAATAAATTCTTAAATAAAATAATAAATAATATAACATAAAGTTATATCTAAGTTAACTTCCTATTTACACTAAATCTAATTATGAATAAGATCAAATAATTGTACTTGTGAAGGACTTGACAAAATGATCAAAAATCATCATTTAATATATATAAATAAAAAATAAACATTAAAACTAAAATTACAAAAAAAAATAACAAAAATAAAGGTTAAGAATAGTAAATATACGACAATTTAATATAAAGAATAATATATATATATGTATATTGGCAAATATTCAAAAATAAATTTATAAATTATCTATACAAAGTAACATCTATTTAGATATTTTTCAAATTAAGAATTGAACGAGAATTATAGAGATGCATTATATTACTTATTTAATATAGTAAATATTAGTTTATTTATGTAGATAAATCAGCCGTAATATAGTATAAAATATGGATAAATAGAAGAAATGAATGTAAAAAGTCTGAGTAAAGATAAAATGTAATACAAATAGATATATTTATCATTGTATGAAATCAAAATTATTTCTGGTAATAATTGTTGTTTAGGTATTCTTTTATAATGTTTATAAAATACGGACTACAAGTTTTATAATATATTCAATGCATAAATATTAGTGTTTTATATTTACACAAATCAAAGATATTTAATAACTTTTTTTAATAAACTTTTTTTAATGATCTATAAATATTTTTTTATTAATGAAAATGTTACATTTTTTATAATCCAAGATTTTTAATAATTTATTCTTTAGAAATTGAAAATTATATTTCCAGTTCAATGAACTATCTATGAATATCCCAAGGAAATTTTGTTCAGACACCTGAACTAAAGGCTTATTTTCAATTACTATTTCAAATGATGTATCATGTCTAAAGGAAATTCAGTGAGTTTTAATATATATATATATATATATATTATATATATATATATATATATATATATATATATATATATATATATGTATATATATATATATAGGGTCTATGGCTCAGTGGGAAAACCGAAAGCTAGTAAGCCGAATCCATGCAGTTCTTGTTTTTGTCATGTGTTTATTAATAACTTAATAAACAATAAATCAAATCACAAGAAAAAAATGTTTACTATTTGTATTGTATTTTCCGGGGCCCCTCACAGTTATTTATAACATTTCTATGACTTCTTGAGGGGTATATTTATATCCGCTATTTGTATTCTATTTAATATATATATATGAGATTTCAATAAATAAATATTATATATGTATATATATATTAATTATAATAAGTACTAACAGTAAACATATAATAATGCCGGGAAATTAGAGACAAATTTCATCATTTTGGAATTCCCTTCTACATGTATTATATAAAATCCAGCGTCTTCTTTAGTGACCTTTAATAGACATCATGATACAAAGTTAGTAATAATATCGATAGTGATGATAACGATGGAACAATAATTAATATTAAATATCTTAAAAAGTATCTTTGACTTTTTACTAATTAGTATGATTAAAATATATTAAATCATTTATTTATATCTTATTCAAATATATGAAATAATTTTATATTTATATAGTTAATAGGTAGCATACATGTTATTAGTAGTATCCTATAATAATAATTACACGTTATAATTGTTATGAAATAAAACGACAAGGCTTAGTGGTATATGTATTAGCACGAACAAGCAAGTATCGTACATGTGGCGATAGGCTGCTATATATAGCAACTCGTGAGGCGGTCATGCGTGACGGCTATACAATAATTCGCGGATATGTGCTTGGCACTCAGCGCGCGTGCGACAGATGAAATTATGAAAACTACTGCCCCATTTTTATATGAACGATAGTTATCTATAGTTATCTATAGATAACATAATAAATTGAATAAAAAACAATTAAAAAAATTAATTATATGATATGCGTCACCACATTAAAGTTTAACATGAAGAGATAGGAATTTTAAAATGGAGGATAGGAGATATTTTTAAACTTCGATGTATCATCATTAACAATTTTGTTTTTAGTTATATCTATAAGTATAGTTTAAATTATATATTTTTATATAAGATAATATATGTATAATATTTTTTTCGATTTTCCAGGAAATTTTAGAAAAATACAAATGCTGATAATGCTGATAATTTTATTATTTTTATAAATATTTAGATAGATATATAATAAATATATTCTGTTAATTTCATTATACAATATTCATTATTGAATGAGTTATGTTATAATATGTATTATAAATAAATCAATACATTCATAATTTCTATCTACAACATTTAACATTTTTACCCATTTTGTTTGCACAATTGTGGTCATAACTTTTTTTTTAATAAAAATTAAAAAAAACTAAGGTATGATTTATATTATAGAATTTGATAAGCATTCCAAATATACAAATTTATTATAATAGCATCAATATATAAAATCTCATTTTAGTTCCTGTATCCCATCTTCTAATACCTTTATAGTTCCTATAGGAACTATAGTTATTATTTATATCAGTAATATTAGCCGATTATATCTATATATGTAGTTATTTGTCATTTATTAAATGGTTTGGGGTTATATAAAATATCAAAAGGTGTATTATTACTAAGGTTCGTGGTTATAGTATAATAAAAATGAATAAAAATTTTAAAATTATTTATTTATAATGTAATTGTCACCTGATTTCAATATAGGTAATATCGGTATTTTTTCAATAGAAAAATATGTATAGCTATTTTTAAAAGCTCTGATGCATGTCGAATACTACATATTAAAAAAAATGATACCATTGTGTCAGAAATACTCCAAACATTAAATGATAAACGAGGCAGCAACATTCAAAAAAAATTACTGAGCCGAACCGGCTTAACACACGTTAAAATGTGATAACATAATATAAAAAATAGTGATCGATTTTATCTTATAGATATTTGAATTCTAAGAACAATACAATTCTCGGATTTTATTTTTAATTAGTTTTAGTCATTGCGCCCCACCTTTAAAATTTCGTAAAATATAAAAATAAATTTGTCAGAAATAAATATTTCCCATTTTACCCATTTTGCCCCATGGGGTCATGCATGACTCTGCGATTGCGCAGATCTATTGTTATTATTTTATTTTGAACTTTTATATTTCTATTTTAAATTGTTCATCTATATATCAACCTATTACTAATTAGTATATGATCAATATGAATAATATTGCCCAGTAAGTAAAGTAATCAGTGACAGTGGTTAGATTATAGTTTGATTATCATCATGATTTGTGATTAACTGATCACAATACGATTACATTCATATTACAATCATTGATAAGCAACTATGCTTTGATTACGAACTACACTTATAAATCATTGATTTTAATACGATTGTAATCAATGATTGTTAACTGATCACTAACATAGATTCATGATCAGTTGGTAATCATTGATTGAAATACGATTGTAATCGAATTAAAATATGTGATCGTAATCAATACATAGTCCCATGATTGTAATCTGATTACTTGTTGGATTGTAATCGGATTACGATCTTTGATTACTTTACTTACTGGGTTTTATATTCGATTTCAAGAAAATCCTAGCCATACTTAAGTGGTTGAAATACACATATAAATGATATCAAATACATATAAGTGTGTTTCTGATCCAATTGAGTAAGATGGAAGGATCAATATTACACTAATTGAATGGCAGTTAATGCATACATATAAATCTAAAAAATATTTTTTTTAAATAAATATTATTCTTAAGAATATAAATTTATATTTCTCTAAATTTTACTTATACATATTATGTGAATTTAAAGGAACTTTTGTTAATTTATAATAACAGTATACTATATATAATAAATAAGTTGTATATAAATTAAATTAAATATATTAATTCAATAATATTATCTATTTAAATATTTATTTTAAAATAAAATATTTGAAATACATAAAATTTATAACCACAAAAAAAAATATTTAATAAATATTGTGTAAATAGTCAATTTTTTTAATAAAAATCTATCATCGATTGGAAAAGTAAGTAATATATATTTATGAATAATATCGGTATACAATTTTTTTTTAATAAAATAAAAATTGATCAAAATTTCTAGGAAAAAAAAGCCATTTTTTTTTCAAAAATAATTAAGAAAACATTGAATATTTTATTTTGTATATAAAGTGTTTATTTAGTTTTTATATAATATTTATATTGTATATATATATATATGTTTTATATTTTAAAAATATTTTAATGGGAAAAAACAAGTATTTTTCTAGGAAAATCATCTACATTTCTAGGATTTCCCTTAAGGATAATTAATTAACAATAACATTTTGTAATATTTTATTAAATGTTAAATAATTTGCTATTGTTTCATCAAAATATATTCCTTATTTTTGTTTTAATTCCAATATTTATATATATTTTTTAAAAAAATAGGAAATTCGTATATTTTTCAATGCAAATTATACTTAATCTTAAAAGCGCGGGCAACATATCAAAAAGTGTTCAAATTTGGTCAAATTTGTTTGTAACTTGTTTTTTGATATATTCTCTATAAGATATATAAAATAAATGTAATAATCTATAGATATAAATAAATAATATATATATATATATATTTAAACAACTTTATAAAATATAAATATATATTAGGAATTATATATTAACATTTGTGAGGTATTTTTGATATCAGCTTATTTGTTAACTAACTTACGTATTTATCAATAACTATTCTAAATGTTAAAATATAAATGGTATCAATTTAGTGATATAATTTATTTTTAGTTCAATATTTAAATTTATTAAATAAAACTTGTATTATGATTCCACTCTATATAATTATAATTATTTATAAAATGTAATAGCCTTAGAGGCTAAAACACAAAGTATTATTTTCCTATTCGTCGTATATCAGTATCAAAGAAGTATCGATACTTAGCTTAATAGAAATTAGATCTAATTTGAATACGCGTATTGGCGTTTGAAGACGCGTCATGGATGGTTTTATTTTACCTAACTGTGATTAAAATGAAAAATGTAAACAACATTATAGTATATAGTTTTATATACTATACTACATATACAATAAATATATGTTGTAAATTTAATAAATATTTTTCAAATAATAATACAGAATAAAATCAGTATAGGGATTAGTATAACACCTAATATCACTTTTATAGTTATGCCTATAGGTAGTATATATATTGAATGTTGCTCTATTTTGTGTAATAATAATTTTAATAAAACTGTACAAATTATATTTTAATTACAAAAAAAGCTATCTGGAATAGAAAATGTATACTTATTAATACTATGTTTAATTGAGTGACAAATTATATTATTAAAAATTATACAATTTGAAGATGTATAAGCATTCATAAATTCTATAATTTAGACCATTTTATGGACTATTTTTCATTTACATAGCTATAAGTGTATAAATATATGGATTGAAATAATACATTATTCTCTTGGATGCCTCGAATTTAGTACTTATAAACATAGTTTCCATATTAGAAATCTCAGCCGTGCTAAATTATCTATAATCATTGGTAGCTATGATGTTACATTTTTGAAATGCTCTATATATATATATATATATATATATATATATATATGTATATATTCAATAGGTTCATACTTACATCATGTATTGTCATATTTATAATCGTAATAACCAATCCGTTCTTCTCTTCATAGGTATTATATAGCCTATATTTATTTTTAATTTCATAAAGATTTTCATATGTTTCGCTTCCTTTCTTCTTGAATTTCCAATGCCGAATCTGTTTAATAATTTGGTAAATATCTCTAATAAACTAGAAATCCAATATAAATACACGTAATCGCAAGTGTAGTGCATATAGTATATATATATATATATATATATATATATATATCTATCATTACTATAATATATAAGTTATCTGTCTATATGTGTTTATATTATAGTATCTCGCGAACACGATGCCCGATTTCTAGTAGGTCTAACACGTCTGATGACGTGAACAGCGCGTGTAATACATGCAGATGTGCTTATTGCGCGATAACATCTTTACTGGTGTAGATCTACAACTTCGAAGTGGCATTTTTTCTATTTTAAATGTGAATTTACGAAGTGACATCATCGATATAAAAAAAGTGGATTATAAACTGACGCACGAAATGCATGTAAAAAATAGATACACGAATGGCACTTTTATCGATAAATTAACAAAATGTCAACATTGGTTTTGATTGAATATTTATCATATTATATATGTCAAATATTAACACAGTAGGCTTTTCGTCAAAATAGATTAAAGTGACTTCCATCTATATCAATGGATTTAGATTATAAATATCAATAAAATAGTATGATATCTTCTATTTAAATACAACAAATTACGAGGAATGTTAATATGATGTATTTTAAATATATGATTTTATTTTTAGTATAGATAGTACATTAAAATTAGTAGTGATTATCAATATATGTATTTAAAAAATAGTGGGCCAGGTAGTAGGCTGCGACTGCTGCGCCTCTATCGCAAAATGCCATACACTACACTGTTAAAAATAAGGGTTGTTATTCTACAAAATTATAGGGTTGTTAATAAAGAAGGGTTGTTTACTTATAATTTCAATAACAACCCTTGTTAAAAAAGGGTTGTTAATAAAAAGGGTTGTTAATATCAGAAATAAATGGGTTGTTAATAAAAAAGGGTTGTTTACTATTATTAAAAAATGGTTGTTAATAAAAAGGGTTTTTAATATCAAATATTAAAGGGTTGTTAATAAAAAGGGTTTTTAATATCAAATATTAAAGGGTTGTTAATAAAAAGGGTTTTTAATATCAAATATTAAAGGGTTGTTAATAAAATGGGTTGTTAATATCAAAAATTAAAGGGTTGTTTACTTTCATTTTTAATAACAACCCTATAGGGTAATAAGCTTTAAGTTCATATAATTATTTTATTATAGAAAGAATACAATATTATGCTTTTTAATTATTTTGAAATATTGATTTAATTTTTATCTATACAAATTAATTATAAATTATTATTTTTAATTAATATTTAAGTAATTATACTGTTTTTAATAAATAAAATATTATTTTAAAACCTATAATTATTTAAGTAATCCTATGTATTTTAATATATTATCAAAATCTAATTCAGGAGACTTGTGAACTACAATTTTAATCATAATTATATTGATAATACAAATAGAAACATGTGAAATAATTGCCCAATATTTAATATATAGCAATTGCATATTGATTAAATATTGTATTCAATATTAAAATGATTATATTATTGAATTTAAGTTGTAAATCTAACTTAAATAAAACTATATAATATATTATAATATATAAGTTAATATTTTGCTATGGTAATATTTATACGCTAATATACTATTATTTATTTTACATATAAACTTACGTTCAACTTACATCAACAACTTAAGTTCAACTTAAGTTATGAACTTAAGGGTTGTTAGCTATTAATTTAAAAAGGGTTGTTAACTATTAATTTAAAAATGGTTGTTATCTATTAAGTATTAAAGGGTTGTTAGCTATTAATTTAAAAAGGGTTGTTAGCTATTAATCTAAAAAGGGTTGTTATATATGGATTTTGAGAGAGTTGTTAAATAAGGTTTTTAAATAATATTTGTTAACAACCCTAAAAGGGTTGTCCACCGTGACATACCAGACAACCCTTATATTTCAGTTTTAACAACCCTTTTCTTCTAACAGTGTACATGCAATCGCTCATCCACTTTCTTTATATAGATGACATATTGAATTGGCGAAAATATGTAAATGGAAAAAGGTGTATCGCATCGAAACGATTAGAGATGAGGTGAATCTTTATTTTAAGATTAGTTTAGGTTACATGGAAATATAAGTTCGATCGATCAATCGAAACAAATGGTATCGTAAACAATTGTATAATATATATTATAAACAGTAAACTGTTATCGCAAATATTTTTGTAAAAATAAAATGTCTTTAATTCGAATAAATTGAGTGTATTCGCTGAGTCGTAACTATATTAACTATAGTTAATATAGTACTATATATAGTTACCCGTATAGGGGTGTAACCATGGGGACTCATACACCCGTGGGTTTTCATCACCAATGGGTATTTATAATAAAAACGATGATCTACGTAACCGTATTAATAGTTACAATTCACGAATGAGCGAAATTAAGTTATTATTCGTATTGTATTGATAACTATTACACATTATCAAGTAATCACGCGTGCAAAAGAGAACTTATTAAGCTACTTTAAAATCATAGGCCTACCTATCCTAAAGCCTGTAGCCTATAGGTATACCTATCGATATGCTAATCGTGAATAAGCTTGTTATGTGTAAGTTTATTTACTATTAGTATAGTAATGTTTCGTTTTATAAGTAATTGAATATTTATTAGGTAATATTTATATTAATGTGATGTGAAAATATACGGTATTTTGCGTGTTGATATTTAAGAAGAAATATGATTTATGTTCATCTATAACACCTAGGTATTTACCCTTGTTTATTTGGATTTGGGTTTATCTAATATTTTTATTAAGCTTTTATTCAATATTTATAATATTTATTATATATTTTATATTAATTATATATATATATATATATATATATTTAAAAAGATATATTTAAAATTTATATACTATAGTATTATCTATATATAGGTTCAAAAAGTATAATTATAAATAAATTTTATGTTAACAAATATTCGAGATAAAAAAATCCATAAGCTGGATTAGTTTTCTTTTAATTCATGTTTATTTTTTTTTATTTGGTTTTAAGTGTAGGTGTTGTTTTATTTAATATAAATTATAATTTATATAATTATGTAGCGTAATATATGTATATTGTTTTAGTTATAATATATTATTTAGTAAATATTTAGAAAATATATAAAATAAAAAATATTAGGTTACGAAAAAATAAATTCTATAAAATAATCAATATTTAAATTAAATTAAAAAATAATGTACATCAAAATAGCATTTAGATTATAAAAAACATATAATAAAATTCATATAAAACATACATATATATATATATACAAAATATATACATTTATTTGCGCGTGAACTTTATTGATTGATAATATATATATATATATATATATATATATATATATATATATATATATATATTGATATTATATACATAGTCAAAATATATAATCGAAAGTATAAAGTATAAATATTTTCTAACGATAAAATCCGTTAAGAAATAAACAAAGAATAATACTAAATTAAAAAATTAAAAAATTAAAGAAATTAAAACATTTTATAGTTACCGTAAAAATAAATGAAAAATAATCGAAAATAGAAATAAATTATATAGTGAAAATAAACGAAAAATTATCGAAAATAGAAATAAGAGATATATCTCTATATGCTATAGCATAAAAATAATCGAAAATAGAAATAAAATACATTATTTTGAAAGAGTCACTGAAATATTCAATATTTACTTTAACTTTATAGAATTCTT
This sequence comes from Osedax fenrisi, assembly GCA_964019155.1. NCBI lineage: Eukaryota > Metazoa > Annelida > Polychaeta > Sabellida > Siboglinidae > Osedax > Osedax fenrisi. The sequence continues at coordinate 29,120,813 of OZ025244.1, read as the reverse complement.
CTTATATGTGTACCCTATATTAGTAATATATTATTAGTTATATAGTTTAATACTTAAATGATACATTTTAAATATAATAAAAACATAACATGTTAAAAATCAAATAATCTAATACTACAATGAAAAAAACTAATAAAGTAAAACTTATCAAAAACTATAATAATAGTATATTATTAATTTTATATTCTAATTATATAATAAATTTGAAACATATATAGGAATAGAAAACGTTAACAATAAAATAAACCAATAATATTTCGAAACAAACAATATAATACGTATCACTATAATCTAATATAATAGTAAATTATTAATATTTTATTTTATTAATAATATAATACATTTGAAAAATATACACAATATATATATATAAAACAAAAATATTATACAGAACAAATATATAATACAGATAAAACAAAAATAAATTAATACTTCCCACTTTAAAATCTGTAATAATAATGAATTATTAATTTTATATTATAGTATATTTGAAATATAGATATAAAAAATCAAATTTTCTACATCAAAAATAAATTTTTTTAAAACCACAAATAGATAATGCAATAATTAAGATATAAAATGAAACATTAATCAATATTATAGAATTATAAATTTCTGTTAAAAAAAAGTTGTTTGTCAAATCAGATTTTGTTTGTTTTATTTTTAAAATATTAAACATACACAGATTTTATTATATAATTATTTAATGAATTCCATGAAATCCTATAGAATATATGCATATATTAATTGATCTATTATTAATCTATTATTAAATGGGTCTTAAAATATTATTTAGAAGTGATCTTATATAATTATGTATAAATAAATGATCGGCTCTCGTTAAAACCATGGATGCCTTAACATGAGAGCGACTTCGAAGGGACATTAGAGCCATATATGGTTATAAGTCAAAACTTCATCTAAGTTCCTGGATGGGATGAAAGGACTCCACCAAATAAAAATAACAATAATAATAATAAAACATATATAATATTTATTTATTGAATAATTTATTTAATCTCATATATATATATATTAAATAGAATACAAATAGCGGATACAAATATACCCCTCAAGAAGTCATAGACATGTTATAAATAACTGTGAGGGGCCCCGGAAAATATAATACAAATAGTAAACATTTTTTTCTTGTGTTTTGATTTATCGTTTATTAAGTTATTGATAAACACATGAGAAAAACAAGAACTGCCTGGATTCGTCTTACTAGCTTTCGGTTATACCACTGAGCCATATACCCTATATATATATATATTAAAACTCACTGAATTTCCTTTAGAAATGATACATAATTTGAAATAGTAATTGAAAATAAACCTTTAGTTCAGGTGTCTGAAACAAATTTCCTTGGGGTATTCATAGATAGTTCATTGAACTGGAAATATAATTTTCAATTTCTAAAGAATAAATTATTAAAAATCTTGGATTATAAAAAATGTAACATTTTCCTTAATAAAAAAATATTTATAGATCATAAGTTATTAAATATCTTTGATTTGTGTAAATATAAAACACTAATATTTATGCATAGAATATATTATAAAACTTGTAGTCCGTGTATTTATAAACATTATAAAAGAATACCTAAACAAAATTATTACCAGAAATAATGTTGATTGCATACAATGATAAATATATCTATACAAATAATTCTTTAATGTCATATGGACCAAGACTTTGGAATAAATTAAATATTGATAAAAGAAAATTAGTATAAATTTCCCTTTTCAGTAATAATATTTTAAATTATTTTGTAACCTTGTGATCATCTCTACATATTCTCGTTCAATTCTTAATTTGAAAACTATCTAAATAGATTTTACTTTGTATAGATAATTTATAAATTTATAAATTTATTTTTGAATATTTGCCAATATACATATATATATATATATATATATATATATATATATATATTATTTATATTAAATTGTCGTATATTTACTATTCTTAACCTTTATTTTTGTTATTTTTGTTGTTGTAATTTTAGTTTTAATGTTTATTTTTTATTTATATATATTAAATGATCATTTTTGATCATTTTTTCAAGTCCTTCACAAGTACAATTATTTGATATTATTCATAATTAGATTTAGTGTAAACAGGAACTCAACTTAGATATAACTTTATGTTATATTAGTTTATTCTTTTATTTAGGAATTTGTTATTCCAATTATAATTGTACTTTTTAGGACTTGTCAGAATGATAAGGGTAATTATCTCGATAAGCTCCTCAGATTAGATTTATTAGATTTGGTTTTAATAACCGGGTAATTGTAGAAAGCATGCTTTATACAATTACCCGGTTATTAAAACCAAATCTAATAATACAAAATAAAAAATATCTATTATATAAAGTAACATTTTGTATATATATATATAATTATATATATATATATATATATATATACCAAGTATACTCGAGAACCATATATGAATTATATGTATTTAAAATAGTAACTTTTGTTGCTATTAATTTTAGATGTATTAATTAATATATCTACTATGCTAGACTTTGATGCAATATAGAAGCAATATGCTATATTTAATTACTTTTTTGTGTGTGAGTATTTATGTAAGTGTATACAAAATATATTCAGTGATAATAACAATAACAATAACAATTATATTTGTAATTGTATTATCATAATTATGTAATACATTTAATTTTTTACAATTACCACTATTTTACAATTATTTGAAATGTTACCCAGTAAACCAAACTGTTAATATAATATGCTGAACATATTCATTTGGCTACATTTTTTGGTGTGGTTGAACATGTTGCATTTTGATTATGTTGAACATATGTAAATTGTATTGAGTTGAACATGTTGCATTTTGATTATGTTAAGCATATGTAAAATGTATTGAGTTGAGCAGATGTCCTATATATTAAATTAAATCATTTAATTAAATTACAATTTTATTAATTATAATTTGCTTGCATCTCCTTCTTTTTTCGTTTACAATTTGTAAGTTGAGAGTCGATACATTTGTCTATATCTTTTATTACTGCATGTTCATGAATTCTTAATGTCCCAGTAAACCAAACTGTTAATATAATATGCTGAACATGTGTACTATTTATCAGTTCAACAATTCTTAGTTTTGAATTGTAATATATTCAAAATGGCGTATACATTTTTAAATATTAATATATATATATATATATATCTTATCACATTATTCTCTCATTGTATATTTAATTACTATAATATTAAAAAAATGTATATTTTTTTTTATCGAAATCTGTTAATCTCATAAAATTTACATATCTGTTGAACTCTATACAAATGTAATATGTTGAAAATGTTAAATTTACACATCTATTGAACTCTATACAAATGTAATATGTTGAACGTATTAATTTAACATTTTTGTAAAATAATTAAATTATATATAATTACATATATGTAAATATTACATAACCATGTAATTTAATATATATGATTAACTATTAGGAAAATAGTGTACATATAAGGAAACTAATGTTGTCAACATTTTAAATATAGTGTGTAATATTTATATTAATTATTATATTATATAAATATTAATTATAATTAATTAATTAATACTATTAATTTATAATATTATATTATATATATATATATATATGTATACATATTATGTATTACTTATTTATAATACTTATCTACATATATTTATATATTAATATGTACTACTTATACCTACTTATAAATACTATATTATAATTGTTAACATATACAATAATTTTACAAATCCAATACAATATCTGAAGTTGTTTTATGTATGTATACCACATATATGTGCTATAAATATATATATATATATATATATATATATATATATATATATATATATATATATATATATATATATATATATATATATGTATATATATATATATATGTTATAAAGGGAAGTCTGCGGATATATCGATTAATGTAATATACATGTATGTCGAATTGAATTAAATTCAAGTCGGTCATTACGTAATAACAATATATCTGCATAACATGTGATTGAAAACATGATTGCATAACATGTGTACATTTCTATTTTGTAATTAGATGTTTTATTATTTGTATTAATTTGTATTCGTTTTGTCATTTATATTTGTTATCGTTTATGTATATGTCATGTCATTCGTTTCCTATAAAACGCCGCTCGCTGAGATTGATACAATTTTGATTCTGCGTCTCACCAGGTTGGTACACATTATCATTGTCGTTATTATATTTGTTACTATATTATTATTATTATTATTATTATTATTATTTATGTTATTATACAGGTCTTTGTGGAAATTAAATTATATAAGAACTTCACTTTGTTACATATATATATTTTTTAATATTATGTATTAATATCTCTATATTTAGGTTGAAGCTTTATCAAAATTAGGTGAATGCAACATTGGGGAAACAATTTGTTCTATGTTTAAATATATTGCATCTAAACAAGTATGGTGCTATTATTCTCATTGCTGTTAACGAGGATAAATTTATTTTGCCCAAATAATATTATACAAATGTATAACTGGTTAGTTTATATTATGTTAACATTAATTTACTATAAATACATGTATTATAAGATTTATATAAGTTAAATATTCATATTCATATTTATTAAAGTTTAAATGTATACCCTATTTTATATATTAATTAATATTTATATTAATAATTATATATATCATAGAGGCTATCTGCACTGCAACAAGAACTCAAGGAGTTCAAAGCCGGCTCCAACACCCATATCGATCATGTTAGTAACAGACTTAGTGATAATAAACCTAAGACCGCATATCGGAAGACTAATAATCGCCTCGATAAATCACATAATGATAAGATTACTAATTATTATGTTACTTGTAAATATTGCGGCCTGAAACACACGGGTACCCAGTGCCCCGCCGCACAGTCCGAGTGTCGATTTTGTCACAAAATTGGTCACTGGGCTGCGGTGTGTCGCCAAAAATCTAAACCACTTTCTGCCCAGTACCATAACAACACAGGTCACGCCCGAAAACACGATCGCGGACACGACCGCACATACGATCGCGGACCCGACCGCACATACGACCACAAGTTCGATGAACTAAAGTTCAACGAGATACGAACCGACTCCAACAATGATCTGACCGCCGATCTCCACTTCACGTTGAGAGGCCAACTCGCCACCATGACGGTGAAGGTAGATACGGGAGCGAAAGGAAACATACTTCCATTACGCACGTACCTCCGTATGTACCCCGAACACTGCACGGGCCCACGACCAACCCCTGGCCACTTAAAACGTAGTCTAACCACGTTAACCGTTTACAATGGAGAATCTATGAAGCACTACGGAACGATCGACCTAGACATCACGCTAAAGGATTACACGACGCGAGCTACATTATTCGTAGCAGAGACCCCTGGCCCTATAATATTGGGACTACCATCGACAAAACAGATGAAGATCATCACGATAAACCAAATAAAGACGCAGAACATCAACACAATAAACGACCTCACAAGCATGTACCCAGACAGGTTCGAAGGTATCGGAAACTTCGAAGGTACATACCATATTGTAACCGATCCGATGATACCACCCGTGGTACATGCCCCTAGAAGACCGCCGATATCAATGATACGAGAAATCAAAGAAGAACTTGACCAAATGGAGCGAACGGGAGTAATCGAGAAGGTCACTGAGCCTACCGACTGGGTTTCAAGTCTAGTCTATGCACGAAAGCAGTCCGGAAAACTCAGAATCTGCCTTGACCCACGAGACCTAAACAAGGCCATACAAAGACCCCACTACCCGACGAAGACTATAGAAGACATATCTTACAAACTTAGAGACGCAAAGATATTTAGCAAACTTGACGCACGACAAGGATATTGGACAATTAACATCGACCACGAATCTAGCTTAAAAACAACATTCAACAGCCCGCACGGAAGGTACAGATTCAACAGACTACCATTCGGCTTGTGTCTAAGCCAGGATGTGTTCCAGCTGAAGATGGATATGATTATTGAGAACTGCCCCGGAACGCTCGGCATAGCAGACGACATTGCTGTTTTCGGGAAAACCGAAGAAGAACACGACTCAAACCTACACCACTTAATGAAACGGGCACAAGCTGGAGTACTTATATTCAACAAAGAGAAATGCAAGATTAAGCAAAAATATATACATTTCTTCGGTCTCATCTTCAACGAAGAAGGAGCGCAGCCAGATCCAGAAAGGATAAAAGCGATTCAATACATCAAACCCCCAACGAACAAGACCCATCTTCAAGAATTTGTGGGCATAGCTACGTACATGAGTCCTTTTGTACCAAACCTATCGACGCACACAGCACCACTACGAGACCTGATCAAGAAAGACACCGACTTCACCTGGACACCCTCTCATGAAAAGAAATTCAACGATATCAAAGATCTAATCTGTAGAGATAGCAAGCTAACATACTTCGACCCCGCTAAAGACATCGTAATTCAAGTAGACGCCTCGGGAAGAGGTCTTGGAGCTGTATTGATGCAGTCCGGAAAACCAGTAGCATATGCATCAAAATCACTCATTGAATGCGAGCAGAGATCCGAAAATATCGAACGAGAAATGCTCGCTGTTGTATTCGGCTGTACTCGTTTCCACACGTATGTATATGGGAAACAATGCACAGTACAATCTGATCATAAACCACTCTCCATGATTATCTTGAAGAATATAGCAAAAGCCCCCACAATACTACAAAGAATGCTCCTAAGTCTACAATCATATGACATCAACATAGAATACGTCCCCGGAAAAAACCTACCCCTACCAGATACGCTCTCCAGACAGCCGCTTCCAGAAAAAAATGAGATACTGTTCGATAAACAGATATCCTATACCCGCTTCAGCGAGCCTAGATTGGCCCTAATTAAGAATGAAACCAAAGACGAGAAACAACTTCAAGATTTATGCACCATCATCAAAAACAGATGGCCAACAGAGAGGAGAACACTGCCCCAGAACCTAAGAGAATTCTGGCCCTACAGAGACGAACTGACCTATGAGAACTATATGGTCATTAAAGGAAACCAAATACTAATACCGACGTCCCTACGGTCCGACATACTTAAAGACCTACACATTCCACACCTTGGAATTGTCAAAACCAATCTACTTGCAAAGACATGCGTCTACTGGCCGAAAATGACCAAAGACATTCAAGACCTCACGGAAGAATGCAGCGAGTGCCAAACACACCAAAGAAGACAAAGACCTGTAGAATTCGTAAATAGAAAACTACCACGAGAACCATGGGATGCTGTGGCAGCCGACCTGTTCGAATTCAATAAAGAACAATACCTACTGGTTGCAGACATATACACCAAGTTCCCAATTCTAATGAAGCTAAGAAGCACACATAGCCAGAGCATCATCCACGCATTAAAGGATATATTCTCGTAACACGGTATTCCGAGACACCTACACACAGACAATGGACCACAATTCTCAGCAGCATCTTTCAGTCAATTCTCCAAAAGCTGGGAGTTCCACCATAATACAAGTTCACCGCACTATCCACAAAGCAATGGATTCATCGAGCGACAAATCCAGACGGTAAAGAGAATCTTAACTAAAACCGATGACCCAGAAAAAGCACTATTACTTTGGAGAGCTACACCATTAGAAAAGAACCACCCTTCCCCAGCCGAATTACTATATGGCAGAACCATCAAGACCATACTCCCGAAACATCAAGAATATAGAAATACCACTCAAGATCAACTACTCAACGATCGCCAAATGAAAGCAGCCAAGACATATAATACAACAAAACGAAGAAATACTCCAAATCTTAACGATGGACAGAAGATATTCATCAGAAACCCCATCACCAGCACGTGGAGCCCTGGAACGATCCTCCAGAAACATACATCTCCAAACTCCTACCTGGTATATTCCGAACAACACTCAATAGTCCGGCGAAACCTGACAGACATCCGCAGAGATAACGTCGCCACTCGAGAATCACCCAGCATCACCCCGCCCCCTGTCGCATACGAGCGACCATCACGTCATAGGCGCCCACCCAATCGCCTTGACCTATGACATGCGCAATAGCACATCACCCAAACTGCGTATCCCTCACGACAAAACACAGTCCTGAGGTTGATTATTATTATACTTACATCGGTGTCTCTATGACAACCTAGCATGTACCCTCCTTGTCAACAGACCTGACTTTGACTAACAAAGGGGGATTTTGTATTGTTATTTATAGTCATTGAATATGACCTGCGACTCTTGACACATTTCACATTAACTTCCTCTTGTAAATAAATATATACCTAGTTAGACGTTTTTAATTAATATATCAAATCTTCGTAGCATAAACTCGTAACTTAGCCATTCTTTGCATCCAGATCGATTCCATTATAGTTAGAACAACAAACTATTATAACAGTATACATACATAAAACAACTTCAGATATTGTATTGGATTTGTAAAATTATAGTACATGTTAACAATTATAATATAGTATTTATAAGTAGGTAGACCTATAAGTAGTACATATTAATATATAAATATATGTAGATAAGTATTATAAGTGAGTAATACATAATAAGTATACATATATATATATATATATATATAATATAATATTATAAATTAATAGTATTAATTAATTAATTATAATTAATATTTATATAATATAATAATTAATATAAATATTACACACTATATTTAAAATGTTGACAACATTAGTTTCCTTATATGTACACTATTTTCCTAATAGTTAATCATATATATTAAATTACATGGTTATGTAATATTTACATATATGTAATTATATATAATTTAATTATTCTACAAAAATGTTAAATTAATACGTTCAACATATTACATTTGTATAGAGTTCAACAAATGTGTAAATTGAACATGTTCAACATATTATATTTGTATAGAGTTCAACAGATGTGTAAATTGAACATGTTCAACATATTACATTTGTATAGAGTTCAATAGATGTGTAAATTTAACATTTTCAACATATTACATTTGTATAGAGTTCAACAGATATGTAAATTGTATGAGATTAACAGATTTCGATAAAAAAAAATATACATTTTTTTAATATTATAGTAATTAAATATACAATGAGAGAATAATGTGGTAAGATATATATATTAATATTTATAAATTTATACGCCATTTTGAATATATTACAATTCAAAACTAAGAACTGTTGAACTGATAAATAGTACACATGTTCAGCATATTATATTAACAGTTTGGTTTACTGGGTAAGGATATAAGATAAATTTAAATCTGTAAAATTATTTGAAATTTTAAAAATTGTGATTAGATCTATTTTTAATCTTCTAAGTTCAAGTGATTCTAATTTAAAATATTCCAATCTCTCTTTATATTATTTATAATTAATATTTAATGAATTTGTATATCCTACGCATCTTTAATTAATCTTCTAGTGAATGATCTTTGCACTCTTTCAATTTGGTCTATGAGACTACTAAATTTACTAACCTTTGAAAAAGAGACAAACTTATGGATGCATATATGCATCCATAAGAATATATTCTAAAATTGGTCGGCAATAAATTGTATATGCATTTAATAATGTTCTAGGGAATTTGTAGTAATGCATCTACAAATTTAATTTAAAGAAAAATAACTATTTTTTACAAATAAAATCAATATGTTTATTATATAAAAGGTTATTCAAATATTATTACTAAATCTTTATAAAAGGTAACGTTTTCTAATTTAATATTATTTATGAAATATTTAGATGTAGATAACCTTCCCTAAAGTCATAACTGCACATTTTGATAATGAAATATTAAATTGCCATTTATTAGACCATTGAAAAAATAAATTTAAATTATTTGTAAAAGAAATCTGTCACTCTCAGATGTGTAAGAAAAATATATTTTTGTATCATCGGCAAATAAATCAATATGAATTTTTGAAGAGAATAATCTAGGAAGAACATTAATATATAATAAAAATAAAATTTGACCCAAAACCGATCATTGTGGTACTCCAGATTTTACAAAGATATTAGATGTTTTTTTATTAAGTATTGTTATAATGGCTTTTACAGTAGCAGCCTACCTATATAATTCGTAATATAAAATATACATTTCGTAATATAGAAACTGTTATGTATCAATGTAATATTAATTATATAATAATCATTATTATTAATTATATATTATTAGTTATATATATATATTATAATAAGTATTAATGATAATCATTATACATTTTGATCATTAATAAATTATAACCTCAGACTTTATCTTTCCAGGATAAAAAGAAGTTATATTTTTTATATTATTATTTTCTCCAACAATATGGAAGAATTCTGTTAAGTGAAAAATTTTAATTACAGTTTATTTTATGATTTAAATAATAATAACCATATTTAAACTAGTCATTATATATAGGTATAAATATATAAAAATATGTATAAAAAAGTATGGTAAGTTATTTATATTATATATAAATATATATATATATATATATATATATATATATATATATATATATATATATATTTATTATAGCGAATATGATATTTATATTATATAAAAAAGTACCTTACATTATAGTTGTAGTTTAATTTAACATATTTTTTAATGTGCATTATTTACTATAGCTATAATTTCAAATTAACGTATACATATACATATATGTTAAATCTCTTCCAATATATAGTATTACAGTATGTTGGCGTACTTATTCTATCTTAACCAATATAATTATATAAGATTAATCTTATTAGATATTAACCAATTAAGATTTGACAGCATCCTAATTATTTTGAAAGGTTGATAGCCGCCAAGTATGGGTAAGCGATACTCGCCAAGTATGGGTTATTGGTATATAATGGAAAACCTTAAAAACACATTTATAAAACTAACTAATATATCTACAATTAAATATATAATTAAATAACATATCAATCTACATGATTCTATGTTAAATAAATAAAAAGATAAAATAAATATTCTTTAATTATTTTGTAATCGTCATTTCCCTAAAAAGAAAAATTTAACAAATTCGACTATCCTATAGATCAATCAATAATGCAAATAGTATTGATATAGATTTATTAAAATTATATGTATCGTAATATATATTCATTGAAAAATATCTCCATTAACCTTTAACCTTTAACCTTTAACCACGACCCTTCCTGTGATTGATCATTGGAGTAAACTCTTCAATTATAATTATCGCACATACTTCAATATACGACTAACAACATCTAATAATCTGATAAATTCATCCAAAAACACAGACTCCACTAATCAATCTCAGTGTAATAACTAACGATCTGTAGATCTTATCTATAATGAAGATATAGAAACGTGCATTACTCATTCTTCACAAACCATCCATCACCACCTCCTATTCCATTTCCTTCGACGATTCCGAATTCTTCATCATCCCCCTCATAACGACACTCAATTTCAAAATTCCACAAAAATAAACATATGCCATGCAAAGCTACTTCCATAAACCTGACCCCTACACACTGTCATCTCATTATTTACCTCTAACTCCATGGTACACCATCCCTATTTTCCTAAATAAGACATACATACCTAATTAAATCTGAATTAATAAACACCTGCTCCATCTGTAACAAGATCACACATATCCCATAAATTGTTGCAGAACATGACCTTGATCTAATATTCATCACAGAAACATGGATTATGCCTGTTGACATACCCCTTATTTCATCTTTGAACACTGGTCCTCACTATTTTTCTCATTTACACATTTTTCACTTATTTTCCTAGACGTAATACCTATAATTATGGAGGAGTTATTGATATTATCTACTATTGAATATTTAACCATAATCATGATCACTCTGAGGTGTTTACCTGTTCCACTAGTCCCCCACACACTAAGACATTTGGTATTTTACTTTTTTTTTCGACCCCCTCTCCTTAATCATTCCTATCATTCCTATCTAGGCTTTATTCATTTACCCATCTAATATCTAAATCCAATATCATTATAAGTGATTTTTATATTGCCACTAACCAATAACTAATTATTCTAAATATCCACTCAATATACCATATATTTCATCCTCCAATATTAACCTTCACAATACCTACCCTACATACAAACATGATAACACCATAAATATCCTCATTACCCATAAGTCATAAAACTTAATATGTTCTCACTCTGTTGGCCCTTGTATTATTTATCATCACACTATCTTCTTTAAACTTTAATTATCTACACCATCCCATCCTACTATCATTCGTTCTTTCCGCAAAATAAAAATCATCAACTCTCATGATTTCATCAGAGACATCTTCTCCTTCCCAAATAACTCCTCCGATGAATTCTTTACAGCTCTCTCAACTACCCTAGATTACCACTCTGCCATCAATATTAAAAAAGCTATGCTTTATCTCGACACATCCTGGTATACCCTAACACTACTTAAACAAAAGTTAAAATGATGTACAATTGAAAATAAATGGATAAAAACCAAATAAGACACGCACTTTATCAACTGAACATAGACGTAATCTCCTAAATTATGAATCAATTTATAATACCTCATTTCTCGAACCATGCTCATCAGATCAAAAGAAAACCGTCACCATCTGCTCGAGACTACTAAGGCGTAACAAAAAGAAAACATTACACGATCTTCCACCAGACACTCTATCTTAAACTTTCGATGATTACTTCCGTCATAAGCTCACACGTACTCTCAGTAACAGGCCCTGATATTCGTATATTCGTGTATCTGAACTAAAATGATTGTTGGTGATAATGAAGGATTGTTATGTTCAATCAAATATATGAAACCAGGTTTGTAAGAAATTTATAGCATAAAAATAGTGTTATTCTAGTAATAACTAACAAACCTATAACAATTCAATGTATATATTATACTAACTTAAAATAATTGTAATAAAATGTTTTATCAATAAATTAAAAACTGATGAAATAATTAAATTTAAATATTTATTTTACTATATATTCTCTCTTCAAAATGATTAATATATTCAATATATCATTAAGGGGGGAACCTTCTTATAGTTTACATATAAAATATAGGGGAAAATGTATCTTCTAAAAAAGATCCAAATTACTGTGATAAATATAAAGTAAAATTTGTAAATATATATATATAACATTCATATTTACTATATGAGCTAAATACTAGTATTAGATAATGACAAATAACTTTAAAACACATTTATTTTGTTACTGATTTTTTACATATTTGGTTTTTATTATAATTTTCCCAAATAAATATATTTATTTTCAATAGTAGGTAGTTCAATAATTCCTAATATTCCATATTCAATAATACCTAATATAATTATATAGTATTTAAACAATCTGACAATTTTATAAAAAAAATTATCAAACGGTTCAAACGGTGGAATATTCTTAACATTATAACGTGTTTAACATAACATTCTGATATATAATATTCTAAAGTTTTTGTGCAATAAATATGAAATAATAATATGTATTATATAAAATATGATATATATTATATACTTTAAATTACTATTCAAAGTATACTTTATATAGAATCAAGATCTGCATCATAATGATGGTGTATAGCATTGTATACTTCCTTCATTTGACCATAGAAGAAGGTGGGGGTACTTTAATAGGCAGGAAACGTATCCACCCCAACACATTTTTATTTCTAATATATCAATATTTAAAAAATCATAACTATTAAACCAATAAGAATATGGAAGTTTTTATATTTTTATACCATGAAAACATTTGAAAATATTTTATATATTTTATTTATTTGAAAATAAAAAATGTGTATTAGAATTACATTTACATCACTATAAAAGGTACAACAAAGTAATATAAGACTAAATAGTTATATATTATATAAATTAAATAAATGTGTGCTATATATTATATACTATAGTATATCAAATATGATATTATAAATACAAAAATACAAAATTCTGAATACCATTTGATATGAGCATTTTTTTAAATAACCGAAAATATTTTTTTGGCATTTCTAGAACAATTTATTAAAAATATATATAATTATTTAATCATTGTTATAATTTATACATATTTGTAAATATTGAGAGAACGGGGAAATGTCCAACCCAACGTTAATGTAACGTAAACATATGTTTGCTTAGAAAAATATTTTCAATATATGTTGTTTATTTTGTTAAATTGTATTATATTATAAGATTAAAAATATAAAGTGGACCAGGTTTCCTTATTTTTAGGGAGACATGAGCCCTTTTGAATTTTTGAATTTTTCTATAACAATTTTTCTGAAATTTTTTTTGAAATATAGAAATCACATTTATTAATTATAATTTACTAAACATGTTGAATGAATATTATTATCAGTATTTTAGATATAGTATGAGTTGTTTATAGACAAAATTGTTGGTTCAAGTCACTCCCATTCTCCCTAGTCATTTTTTTAAGTTTACAAATTTGTAAGACACTAAGATTTTGGGCCCGAGGAATTTCCTGATTTGAATCTTCCCTTAGGTCGGCCCTGATTATAATATTAAGTGAATAATAATAAAAATAAGCTCACTAATATTATTTCTGACTTTTTAAATATACAATAATTGTATTTATAAGTATACAATAATTATATGTATCGTGATACATTATCTGTAAAACTTATAATTAGTGAAAATATGTTAATATAAACTTTAAGTCTACAAATTATATTAGGGGCCTTGCCCATCTAACTAAAATTCTTGGTTATGGGCCTACTCGGCAATCTCCCACCATATCCATTATTGACAATGTCTACCTTTCCAACTCATTCATATAATTATTTGCAATCCCTTCCATATTATAATTATTCACACTGCTTAAAGTAACAAAAAGTGCATCCATTCTTGATCATATGCCTCTTTCTCTTCTTCACGAAATCGCTGACTCCCTCAGTATCCCTATAAATAATATATTCTGTGAATCCCTGGAATCCGGCACTTTTACAACATCCTACAAATATGCACTCGTTACATCTTTCCTTAAGAAACGAAACAATTACCACCAGAGCCTCAATAATTACCGCCCAATATCAAAACTGTCAATAACCGAATCGTTGCGAAACAACAAACAATAGTTATTTAATAGGTTACCTATACCCATTTATTATCACACAAAATCACTCTTATCTTTCAAAGCGTATATATATATATATATATATATTCCTTCCAACTGAACAGAAACCGTCCTAGTGATAATATCCAGTGATATTCTTACAAATATTGATTATAAAACTAGTGAAAATCTCGCACCATTTGACCTCTGCTTCTTTTTCAATACTATTGAAAACTCAATTATTAAACACCAGCTTATATATAGGCTTTATGGACACCTATATATATATAGGCATCATTGGTACTGCACATACATTACTATTCT
The DNA here is from genome assembly GCA_964019155.1 of Osedax fenrisi. Lineage (NCBI taxonomy): Eukaryota > Metazoa > Annelida > Polychaeta > Sabellida > Siboglinidae > Osedax > Osedax fenrisi. Next base: position 29,105,359 of record OZ025244.1, on the reverse strand, counting down.
TTTATTAGAAACCTAACTTACTGAGTTTTAATTCACTCAATCCGTTAATCTCCCCGTCTTGTAACACATTATGTTCCTCATGTGTCGGTCTAAGGACCCACATTATTTAACATTTACATAATTCTCCTTATCCACCTTATCTCGAATTATCTGGTTAGCTTGAGAAGGTTTTAGTTGAAAATGTATTTCATAAATTTAAAACGTAATAAAAAATCATTTTATTGGATATATCAGACTTATATTAAATAATACAAAAATAAAAAATAATTATGTTAACTATTTATTTAATTAAGATTATTTTATTCATTATAATGATGTTATATGATAGTTTCTGTTATACCGAAGTTTCCGTATTCGGGCACTGTCCATGATAGAATACTTTCCACTATATGTGTAGATTGTATCTACTAGATACCGTATATGACATAAGGGAAAGTAACCGAATACGGACAGTGCCCGAATACCGACACTCTTGGTATATCAGAAACCATAAATCCTACACAAAAATGTTCAATGAATAAAATATTCATAATTATATAAATAGTCTAAAAAGGTATTTTTTATTTTTTAATTATTCAAAATATTTCTGATACATCCAATAAACTGATTTTATTATTACGTTTTGAAATTTATGAAAAAAAATGTCAACTTAAAATTTTCTCAAGAATATAAAAATGTATCGATATAAAATATAACACTATATTGTTAAAATATAAAGCATTCTAAAAATAATATATATAATTTCTATATTTGTTATCAAATATTCATTAAATTATAAGCATATATCAATAGGTCATATAAGTCCCTAATACGGACACTCTAGATGTCTTAATACGGACACCCTATAACCATTCAGCGCGCAGCGTATTAACTATTCTTATTTTCATAAAAATCGCGTGCGTTATAATATAAATACCACCAATTAAGCTAAATCTAAAATTTGTATTATTTCGATACTTAAATTGTATTATTAATTAAAACATAATAAAAATAAATAAATTATTAACTAATTAAATTAGAATAAATTATTCATAAAATTAACTATACATAATGAAATTATAATTTGTTGTATTGATTCATCAATAATATATAGTTTATCTTGTAGTATTTAGGGTGTCCGTATTATAACACAGGGTGTCCGTATTCGGACATGGGTACCGAATACGGACACCCCCGTTATCTATCAAATTAAAAGATTAAATAAAATTTTAAAATCACAATAACATCTAATATCATATAATATTAATATATTGTAATTTTTAAATAAAAGCAATTAGTCATAAAATACCATTTATTGTTAAAGTGTCCGTATTAGGTTACTTTCCCCTACGAAATTTATGTACAAATATCACTATTTATCGTATATTTAAACGTATATTAAATATATACATACAAATATACTGAAATATAATATTGTATACGAACCCTGTGGTGTCGCTATGGTGTTATTTGTATAGAATACAATCATGCATAATATATTATAAATATTGCTATGTTTAAAGTATTCGTAAATATGCATATTAACAATGTATCTATATGCTTTATTTTATCAAATATAATGATATGTTTATAATGTTTTGATATAGATATAATTTTAAATTAATTAATTAAATAATAAATGCAAAAAAATATTTATAAATATTTATAAATATAATAAATTTATAAAAATGTATATTTTTATATTAATTTGTATATAATACCTAATTGTATGCATTAACAATGACAATATTTCTTAATGTAATACTAAGTTACTCAAGTAACTATATGTGTATGTGTAGGGTAAATAGGTATGTACAATACGGTGGTGTTCGATAATTTTGCATAACTTTATAAATATCATTCATTATTTAATACCGTATGCAGTGTCCGTATGTATCTTATTATATTGAATATGCATGCTGGATTATCGTATTTATCGTATTATCGTATTTATATATATATATATATATATATATATATATATATATATATATGATGATGATGATATTGAGTTTATTAGCACTAAAATAGGGTCATGTAGACCCCTTCGCTCGTGCGGGAAGAAAATAATAATAAAATAATAGTAATACGATAATAATTTGATAATAATATACATTCAATATACAACGGAAAAACAATATTAAACAATATAAAGGACTATTATATACTACAGTCTGCATTGATATGGTGTAGTTGTATATACTACAGACTGCATTGATATAGTATAGTGTTATATAATAATAAGATAATAATAATACAATAACAATTTAATAATGATATAAATTTAATATAACACGGATACAAATAATAAGTTGGATGATTTAATGATTATGGGTAGAGAGAAAAGAAGAAGTAAGATTTATAAATCTTTTGTGGGATCTAATAGAACGAATGGTAGGAGGGAGGGAATTCCATAGGGTTGGACCGGAATTTTTAAAAGCTCTAGAATTTAGGGAAGTTTTACTAGAGTTCTGGGAGATAAGTAGAGGAGCATTTTGGTAACGAAGAGAAGATAATATAGTACGTTTTTTAATTAGATCAGAGATATAGCTAGGGGTAAAAGAATATATTGATTTATGGATTATAGATAGTATACGTAATTTACACCTGAGGGAGAAGGGTAGCCACATACGAGATGATTGATGCGATGTTGTAGTAGAGTGATCCAGTCGAGTTAAACAGTAGGTAGTACGTATTGAGGAACGGATAATCCGATTAAGTGGAGCAGTAGCTTTAGCAGGAAGTAAATTCAGTAGGGAAGAACAGTAGTCAATACGTGAAAGTACAAGAGCATTAATTAGAGTTTTAGTAAGGTTTCTGGAAAGTGATGTCCGTATTTTTTTAATTCTGAAGAGGTGAAAGTTGGATGATTTTGTAATGGATGATATGTGATTCTTAAATGATAATTTGTCATCAAATACTAATCCTAGGTTTTTGGAGGAATGAGAAGGAGAAATAATCATGTTATTCAGAGTAAAGTTTGGAAAGGAAGTTTCAGAAGTAGATATGTTAAGTACAGTAGTCTTAGAGGAATTAATTAGTAGTTTATTGGAGAGGAGCCATAATCTTATGGAGTTAGCACACTCGATTAATTCAGAGTTAATGGTATTATGAGAATTTATAGGGAAAAAGGTAAACAGTTGGATATCATCAGCAAAAATATGGTAGTGGATATTTGGAAATTTCTTAATTAGATCAGCAATAGGGCGGATATAAATAGAAAAGAGGGATGGACCTAGAACAGATCCTTGGGGAATACCGTGGTTAAGAGGAGAAAGAGGCGAGTAAGATTTGTCAATCATAATAGAGATATTCCTGTTAGTGAGATATGAAGTAAACCATTTTAATATATATATATATATTTATAAATAATTAATATATATAAATAAATATAAATTTATTTCCGATCAATCTTGAGTTAGATATATACGTTCACAAAATCAGCAGTATTAAACGAGTCTATGTATCACGCTCTATACACTATATAGAATTAATAGAATAATGAATATTATTCATTAATTAAATATAGTATACATATACAAATATATATATTTTAATTAAATAGTTCTTTAATGGGAAATTTTAATTTTCAATTTTATATTAGTGATTTTACTTATAACAAAACATGTGTTTCAATTTTTTTAAATAAATCGAATTTTTCGACTTTTCTTCATATACGATTATATATATAAATATGTAAATGTGTATGAATTATATAAATAAATATGATTATTCATACCTATCGGTATAAACATATATTTGTTATTTTAATAAAGTTCAAGGCTTATCTTTCAAAAATATATTTATTTGTGGTTATACACATAGTTTATAAGGGTTCTTCGTTGCGATAATAACCCTCCTCTATCTCCCCAGCATCTTTATTAGGAGGAGTGTATCATGTGTTGATATATATATCATATAGGTTACTTAATCCATTAGTATGGAACCAAGGTTATGTCCTTGATGGAACACCTATTACTTAACCCAGCAAACTTATATAATATCATTTATACGTAGGGTATAATATACCATGGTAGGCATTTATAAATACATATTGTAAATAGTGTATATTTTTATAATGTAATAGGATTTGTTGAATAAACTATAAACGGACGAAGTTATTGACTCTTCTTCATACGTTCTTCATACGTAAGACGTACGACGTACGTATACGTATACGCATAGGCATCTTAAGAGAATTTGTTATAAGAGAATTTGTAGTACACAATAATTATGCATTAAAAATGCGCGCATACATATGTAATTGCTAGTATATGCCTACTAGTGTACTATAGCATTGCCTAGGCCTACTATACTATAGTATACTATAGTACGTACATATATGTACGATACTATAGTATCCTATAGTATGCATGTGTATAGTATACACATCCTATATATGAGAATATCCTACGTGCATGATATATTCGCACGTATTCTTATATGTAATTATGTTATATTATTGAACGTTATTAAGGGGGTTCACGGTCATTAGATTTCAAAGTATTTAGATTGGACTTTTTGTTCTTTTTTTTGTTGAAAATTCAAAATCTCTAAAAGAAATAATTAAGATTTTCTTATATATTAAATTGCATAACATTAAGATATATTTGTTAATTGTTCTATAGAATTTTTAAATGATTAGAATATTAGTTTTTAAAATATCAACATTTTAAAAAAGTAAAAAATTTAACAAAATGAAATATTTATTTAAAAAATTTAATTATCAATTATTTATCAACTCTATATCTAATCACAAATATTTTTTATAGATACAATATACATATAATAGTAAACATACTGTATACATTTGACTAAGTTTAGTTAATTATTTACCGAGAAATAGCAATTTTCATTAATTAAAAAAACAAATATTCTGAGATAATTTATGTTAAAGATTGACTATATTATTTATATGCTTTTTGACTCTTATTATAATGGTAAACGTTATTTTAGCTAATTTTTATAATTGTTATATTAAATGTATATAACTTATAATATAATTCTTATATATTTTATTATGTTATCATGATATATTTCATTATTTTAACATACATTGCATCTAGATTAATTATTGAAAAACAGTGTTATAATTATAATTATATATTAATATATGTAAACAGTAATTTTTGCGCCTTTTTTTTAATCATTATTTTATTAGAAATAGGTAGTGTTATAAATTATGTTTTTTATTCTTTATTTACGTTTTTAACATATGATATTTGTACATATCATACATTATACATGTAGGGGAAATTAACATAATACGGACACTTTAACAATAAATGGTCTTACCATTTTAGGACTCATTATTTGTATTCGAAAATTACAATATATTAATATTATTCGATTATAGACATTATTGTGATTTTAAAATTTGATTTAATCTTTTAATTCCATAGATAAGGGGGACCCATCGGGAGTGCCGTATTCGGTAACCATGTCATAATACGGACACCCTGTATTATAATGCGGACACCCTATATACCACTAGATAAACTATATAGATATTATAAGACATATTACAATTACATTATTTATAATTAATTTTATTAATAATTTATTCAAATTTAATTAGTTAATAATTTATTTATTTTTATTATTTTTTTAATTAATAATAAAATGTAAGTATCTAAATAATAACAATTTTTGATTTAGCTTTATTTATGGTATTAATATTATAAGTTATAATAATATATAATATATAATATATAATTTATAACGCACGCAATTTTTATGAAAATCATAATAGTTAATACGCTACGCGATGATTGCTTATAGTGTGTACGTATTAAAGACATCTAGAGTGTCCGTATTAGTGACTTATATAACCTCTAGATATATGCTTATAACTTAATGAATATTTGATAACAAATACAAAAATTATATATATAATTTGAGAATGCTTTATTTTGTAATAATATAGTGTTATATTTTATATTTATATTGTGTTATATCGATATATTTGTATATTTTTGAGAAGGTTTTAAGTTGACATTTTTTTTCATAAATTAAAAATCGTAATAAAAAAATCATTTTATTGGATATATCATCAATAAGTTGTATAATTCAAAAATAAAAATACTTTCATTAAACATTTTTTTGTAGGATTTATGGTTTTGAGATACCGAGAGTGACCGTATTCGGGCACTGTCCGTATTCGGTTACTTTCCCCTAGTAATCTATAGATTATTTTTTAAATATATTTTTTAAATAACTTTATTTTATTTATTTTTTTAAAGACTGTGAATCTACTTATTATATAGATTGATAGTTTATTGATACAAATAAAAAAACAATAGTAATTATAACATTAAATATAAATAATAATTGATAAAATATATAAGAAAAAAATAATAATAGGATTATTAGGCTACCTACCCTATTCTTATATATTTGCACATACATATCTAAATATGAATATTATTATTATACCAACGCCGTATACGGCGTACGGTAAGGGCGATCATAGAAAATTTAAAATTAACAGATTAACATTGGACTATATTTTTCTTAATAAATATACCATTAAAATGAAGCACACAACATTTTTTTAATTTGTATTAATCTAAGGTCACACGACAGCCTCGTGAAGTTTAACATGTAGTTAGATACAAATTTTACATTATAAAAAATAAATTATAAAAAAATAAGTATTTGAAACCTTTGTAATGAATAATTTGTTATTAAATTTTAACACACTATTTATTTTATAATAATGGAATAGAAAATATAAAAAATAGAATTAAAAAAAAAAACTTCCTGGAAATATTTTGGAATTTTATTTGTACATGTAAAAAATCGTAAAAAATGACTAAAAAAAAGATTGACAGTATGTAGTGTCGTAAAAAATGACTCAAAAAAATTTAAGTATACATATATTCTTAGAATTTCAATAGCTATACGATGCGATGTGTCCAAAAAACTTTCTATGATCACCCTTAGTGTACGGTAGGTACGACGTTCATCGATATCAATAAATCGATCTTTATTTATATCGATACATACGTTGTATGCTAGTTCCTGGTGAATACGCACTCACATTCCTGCGTTCCGTCGCGCATGACCGCCCACATGTAGACGGATACCTATATATAGCGAGCCGCCGCTGTGTATGAATTCCTGTGTTTCCATGATATATATATATATATATATATATATATATATATATGTGTGTGTGTGTGTGTAGCACGACGTATGTCGCGTCTCTCAATGTACGCCGTACATTGTACATTGTACGTAGAAGAGTGTTGTAATTCATAATTTGTATTTCAATAAACCTATTACATATATATATATATATATATATATATATATTAATATTATAATACAATATGGGTGTTATGTACATACCGTATATATCCGGGTTCGTAATACTATATTATATAACAATATACGAATGTGTGTCTATATAGCGTGTGTCTAGATATACATTTTCATCCGTAATACTACCGCACTATATATACTAAATAAACAGTGACTAATCGTGTTCACTGTAGCGAGACTTCGCATGAATCACGTTACGCATAACGTGCATTGATATCCTATAACTGTTGTGCATTAAAAGTAATGTATTAAAAAGTTAATTCACATTTCTACATCCATCCCAATAACTAAAAAAAATGTGACCTCACATATATATTATTACATATATAGACCACTTATTCTATTATTTGCAGATATCTTCTATTTTCTTCTCGACCCTTACATACACTTCTAGTCTCACCTCGGCTCAATATATATGCTGACGAATTTTTAAATTTTTTCTTCAACAGACCGACTAATTTCACCCCATATATTTGCTAATTTTCTCCTTCCTAACACCCTATTTCGAACTCTAACATATAAACCTTTCTCTAGTTAATCTACCTCCTGCTTACTATTACCCTTTTCTCTATCTAATCATCCACCAACTAATATCCGGATCTCACTCATCTTTTTTCTCGTTTCATATATCCAATCACCTTCGGTCACCCCTCTATTACCAAACCTATTGTCCACCTGTAAGTTATCTTACCTACCAAACATAATAAAGAAGGGTGAATCCTAGTAAACCTACTAGCATGAGGTGTTACATTATACGTATGTATTAGATTAGGATGTATAGTCCATCTGCTCTTATCATTCTGATTTAGAGTCCTCAGTAAGTTTATAAGTGAACGATTCATACGCTCACATTGTCTATTTCCTTGTGGATGATATGATCTACTCTGCTTAATCCCAAACAACCTACATAATTCTGACACTATTTCAGCCTGAAAGATTCTCCCTTGATCGGGTGAAACCTACTTGGTGTACTATAAAACTATTAAAATCCATTTATTCGTGAGTATTTTGGCGACTGTAACCACAAGTTGATTTCTTGTTGGGACTGCTTTAGTAAATTTAGTATAGGCATCTGTGATCACTAGCACACTATCCCTACCGTCCGATGACTTGTCTAAAGTGACGAAGTCTAAGAATACTAATTCTAATGACCTGTTTGTCGTTAATTTTTCCATTTCCATCCTCGGTCTCATACCCATGTCCTTAAAACTTTACAAACTTTATTAACTTATAATTCACATAACTTAAAACTTCCTCAACTTTAAACTATATAGGCTAAACTCTAAACCTACTTAATTTACTTGATAATTAGAATTTAATAATTTGTATTGATTACAATATATTTAAATTATTGATAAATAGTTTAATACCTATTTAAATTTATACTTTATCAAAGATTTTGTTAAGAAAAGATATAGCACTTAAATCTTAAAAAGCAAAATCATATAATTAGATTTTTTATACAAAACATTAACAGTACGGTACCACTTATCAGTTATCTATTTTCGGAACTATGTGTTGTTTGTAATATAAATTCGTATCAAACTATACTTTTATAATGACAAATAATTTGCTTTAAATTATTATTTATATGATGAAAACTAAGTGTTCATTACTAATATATAACAAATCAATAGGATAAGTTGGTTTTAAATGCTATAAATATATATATATATATATATATATATATATATATATATATATATATATATATATTATATATATAATATATATGACAAGTAAAAGCTAACTTATATTGCAGATAATTTAATAGAACAATGAAAACAATATTCTATGAAAATCGCGGTAAATATATGTCAGTGATTTCGATACTACTAGCAGTGACAGGGAGTAGGTATTGATTACGTTGCTAAGATAGGGAGAGTTATATATTTGCTTCACAAAATCATTGATAATTGTGTGATCATTAAAAATGTTAAATAATATATTTTAAATAATTCTTTAGTGAACTGACACATTTATTAATAGTAAATAAAAAATGTTTACATTTAATAAATGAATTCGTTATTAAAAATTAAAACTAAAATTTAATAAATATAATCAATAATTTTAAATATTCTCACTGAAAAGACAACTTATATTCTTAATGTATTAATTTTCAACAATTTAGATAACTTATTTAATTAATATCTATTTCGATGGAGTACGATTAATTTAAAGTTGTATTTTTTTTATTTTAATTCGGTACTCATAATATTTCTGTCTGATGAATATACGTTCACAAATTTAACTGAGCTACTTTATTACTTGCTCATATTTACAGAGTTCAATATATTTGTATATACCATAAATAAGGCCACTTCGAAATATTATTGTAAGATCTATTTAATTGGTATGTAAGAGAATGAAATGCAAGTGATATGTTAGATATGTGATATCAGGGAGTATTTAATATGAACATAACAGGTAAATATACCTAAGAGATATGTATCGTATAGGTATATGTACCAAAGAGATATGTATCTAATAGGAATACAACTTTTTATAAATACTCAAATTCTACGTATTTTAAATAATTGATAATAAAAAATATAAATATAAATTATAAGATATTCGTTGACATTTAAATGACATGTAGTATTTTATAAAATAAATTTTATTTGATCATATTAAAATTGTAATACATTTTGTATGAGTATTGATTATCACGCGTATTCTATATAAACAATAAACAGATTACAAATTGTACAAAATAATACCGATAAAACATAATACGAACAAATAGTCTATATATTACGATACTATGCAATTGGAAATGGATTCAAACACATGGGCCAGGTGAAATCTATAATGATATATATATAGATCATTAATAATGTATATATTTAATTAATTGTAAGTATAGTAATATATATATATATATTGAATCTGATTAACTATTGCTAACTACATAATAATATTCTTTATATAATAGAATAATAAAGCTAATTATATATCATATGATTTTGTAATTCTAGATATAAATTAAGGTGTTATAAATTAATTTATGAACATACCTTTATCATATTTCTATGAACATTTAAATTATATTATAAAAAATCATTACAATTTACTAGATAGTGATGAGCTAGCTTTATTAGTTAGTAAGGATAGAACATCTGCTTGTTCAAGTATTATTGGAAAATTTTATTTTACGATAGAAATATTTTATTATAATTCATAATAGTTGGATTTATTTATAATTTACAAGAAATATTCGAATATATGTTACGGAAAAAATATAAATAAAATTTACAAAATAAAAGCTACCATTGATTTATGTAGAGAGCAGATGTCCTAGCTGATATTAGTCATTACTACTATACAATGTATACTATATATTATATATTAATATACATTGTATAGTATATCAATGTTAGATAGTGACCTCTTTCTAGTAGGATATCATATGGCTGCGAATATCTTTTTTCAAACAAATCAAGATCTTCAATGCAATTTTCATCACTTTCCACAAGATGTATTATAGCTCCTGTATTTCAATTCAATAAAGTTATTAGATATATATTTATATTGTGATAATGTAAATAGATTATATATTATATTTAAATATTTAAAATTTATTTTTATTAATTCGTGAAAATCTTAAAATTATTTTGATCTAGGGCGAGGAGTTTTTATTATGGTCAACTGTCTATTGGACAGTTGCACAATGTACAGTGTTAATAATATAGAGTTGGATAGTCCACTTATTTACCTATGTTCATATATGTACAAATTGGTAATAAATTCAATTCAATTTATTTTAATGGCTCTTTGCGCTAAAGAATTCAAGAATAACAAATTTACAAAAAGTGTATAACAGAAACAATAAAACGGATCATAAACGAAAAAATAAAATAACTAATTATAATGAAAAATAAGGAATAAAGAAGTACTCTAAATTAATAAATGTTTATAAATATTGATATAAATAGTGATCAGGAATATGTAATGGTAAATAAATGTGTTAATAGAGGTTTTAATAAGTTAGTAGATTTAGTTGGGTGTAGATATTGTGGTAGTATATTCCATAGATAAGGGAAAATTAAAGTCTATTCAATATTTTCAACTATATTTTATAGTTAATACATGTCGTAGATAATCAATTTTAAATTTAATCATGACAAATCATGATGTACGATATGGGTATATTATTATCTGGCATTGTATGTGTCATTGTTCAGCTGTCAACTCTCTTATCACTAGTAGTAGTAGTAAAATGATTTATTCACGAAAATCAAATTTAATTACATTTTTCGGAAGTGATATGGGACATCTACAATGGCTACAATGCAAATATAGTTTGAATTGATACTATACACTGTACTTTGATACAACTATTAATGATAGAGATGCAGTAATTAAAAAAATTATTTTAATTATGTATGAATATAACAATATATAAATATATTCCTTACAATCAAACGTATGTATTTAACAAATGACCATAGACTACTTTACACATGATAGTCAGATAATATATTATATATAATATATAATATAATATAATTATATATAGTATATTATATATAATTAACAGATCTGTGTATTAGTGTTAGGCGAGAAGAGATTAACGACCTTGGTCTGGCAGTAGTTCCGGAACCTTCTCGCGGAGAGTGTCCATCGCATTCTTCGGTTGTACCTAGTGACCGCGAGAGAGAGGTCATGTGACACACGTCGTTAACGCGTTGTGAATTAATGAACGTTGTGAAAGTATTTCTAACAAATATTCTTTCTCAACAGACTAATTAATTAAAATATAATAAAAGCATTATACAATTGAGAGTTATCCTTAAGAAATGTTATACTTATAATCTATTCAATAATTTCGAATTAACACGTACTTATCGATAAACAAAAGTAACCGATGCGTAATCGATACATTATCTTATAGTGTTTAAAAAATGTATACATTTGTTTATTTCAATGATTTTGATATGTCGTATACTATAATATAACATATTATTTTAAAATTGTAAATCTCTTTTAAAATAATTATCAAATTAAACGTTTGCGTTTACGCAAAGTTTCAAAAGTGAATTATGTTTTAGTATCGACATAACATATCACACTAAAGCCCCCTCCATCAGAGTAGTAAAAAGTCACTTTTTTATAACTCGTATCATAGAACAATCATCTCCTTATGTTTAAATTTATCACAGTCAACTAAAGCGAAGAATTAATATAATTCAACTATAGAGTGCTAGTCGATATCAATTTATTATATTACTAAAAGACTATTCTTTACTTTATTATACTATTTATGTAATATATACTTATTTTATATATGCGAGGCGTATACACGATAGCATAGATGAATTCTCTATATTAAAGTAGAGTATTAGATGCTTATTTAGATAACATTAACATACTGTACAGTTGAACTATGCATTGTATTATTAACAAATGTTTCCTTTAATCAAGCTGTAAATTTAAATTATACAATATCTATAATTAGTGTATACAATATTTTATTTTTTTTAAATCGTCTCTTCTACCAGATTTAAATTACATAAAGCTTGTACCATGGAGAACATATTATATTGTTTATGTATATTGAACTATAGTGGTAATAAATATAGATATAGCGGAATACAAATAATCTCGGATAAGGTAATCTCGGTCGATTAATTATGTAATCTCGGAATAATTTTAGTAATCTCGGATGACTTATTAAATTAAGTTTATATCGTAATTATTAAATTATATCTCGAATATTTATCAATTAATTATTAAATACCGATTCCAAATAAAATATATACATATATGACATAAATAATGACAAGAGGAAAAATATTAATAAGCTAAGGATATTTTAATATCAAATTTATATGCATAACAACTTATAAAATAATCAAAATTTAATAAGTCGTCTGCGATTACCCGATAGGCCATAGTTTAGCCTATAATGTAATTATTTCTGAATAGTCTGCAATTACCCCGTCCGAGATTACTGGCTTTCATATAGTAAAGGACGTTCATAGCGCAATGAATTAACGCGACGACATATTTATTGATACCTTAGGTTGATGAGAGAGAAAAAGGCCTAGTTTCAGCATTCTCTCCAGGATCTCCGTAACCTGAAGTGACCAATCTTCCCCTACCTTACGAAGGTTTGCATAATTGTTAATTAATCGTAGATCACACCGATACAAATAAATAATATTCTATTGATATATTTTAATTATACCTTTATATTAATATATTTATGTTTATGAATAATACTATAACAGATATTATTAGACAATATTATTATATATTAAAAAAATATCACTAAATATAGTACGAAATATGGGAGTACATTTATTATTAACAAAATTTATTTGTTATTTCATACAGGAAATAGAACTTAGACAAAGTTTTTACTTATACTTGAATATCAATTTATAAATGAACATAATAACAATATTTTACAGTAGGTTTAACCCGAATCCTACTGTCTTTGTACCTGACACCATATCGTAAAGATACACTTGAGAATATTCAGTCGCACATCAGAATTCATTATTATCTAATAATTTGCTTGATCCATAAAAGCTGCGATTATTCACAAATATACGCATGTATAAACACACCTTTAGACAGCCAGATTTAATAAGCTATACCTAAAAATATGGTCTCCGTAAAGATGTGCATCGAGTAGACTACACTAACTCCGTATTCATCGTTACCAGCGAAGGACACGTCCAGAAGCCTGTACGACCAGTGCTGGTAGAGACGGGACGGAATGTGTGGCGAGGTTAAGGAAACGTGTGTGTGGTGGATTGTAAGCGATACTACGTTCACTTAGCTCGCGATGGAATAAGGCATGAGTGGGCGATCGTGTCGAGAACTTGAATTAATTTAAAATTATAAAGTAATTCGTATATATATATATATATATTGTTATTATTATTTTATTCTGATGGATTCCTTTCATCCCATCCAGTAATTTAAATAAAGTTTTTACTTATAACCAAAGATATATAACCAAAGTAATATATATATATATACATAAATATATAATGTGGTATAAATACATATCGGTGCAATGTAATACGATGCTTAACTCATAACTCATGATAAACATTCAAACAGTTGTAGTTATTCAAACAATAATAGTTATCATAATAATATAGTTAACCGAGATCAACATTCACGTTATGAGCTTTCATCATTAAGAAGTATATGCGCACAAGTGGTTTAGTTGTGTGCGGCGGTGTGGTAGTATAGGAGTGTGGTCAGATAATGATCAGATAATGGTCAGATAGCGGTCAGATAATGTTCAGATATTATAGTATAGTCGTTTAGTAGTTTAGTATTCAGATTTATGTAAGCCCCATGTTATAGAAGCTAAAATCATATTGAGATATCGTCCTGTTATTAATCTATAATAGGTTTCAATGTTAATAACTACCATACTACCCGCATCCTCTCGTGTACACCGAGTTCGCAGTGTGCGATAGTGTAGCGGCGCGGTGTGTGCGGTAGTGCGTAAAGGATATATCGTGTGAGACGGTCAATATCTTGGTGTTGGTCATGTAGCGTTTGTCCTCCTTGAGCTTGACGCAGAACTCAGCGATGTTCTCAGTGGAACTCTGCGGATGATGCATTAGAACCGTTATCGATATCTTTATATGTCTATATGTATACATGATATTAATATACACGTATAATCAATGATCCATATAATGGACAAACTATTATGTAACTTGTTTACGTCTGACTAATTGGGTTGACACGCGCATTGGCGTGGCGTGCATGCATTGTATGTTAATTGTCTGCACTTAATATATGATTCTTGTAATCACAGCAACGTATGCTGGTATGTAGATAACCTCTGCAACGTAAGCCGCTGCACCTAATGTAGGCACTGTACGCCACATATAGAGAATATAATAAATATGACCAACACCTTCCCTTTATTATTCATTTCCGTAACTTTATAACAGATATCTTAATAAGAGATGGCTGAGTTATATTCGAAAAGGAATTCGGTAAAACGGTACGTCGATCGTGTATGACAACTATATAGTTATAATATACAGTATAATGTAATAAGGGTAATTGTCTCGACAAGTAGCAATGCTTCTACAATTATCCAAGTACTTATACCTAAATCTGATAATAATAATAATAATAATAGTATATAATTAAAATACGTGTATATAATATTTATTAAATATTATATTAAATGTTGTTCTCTACCAGGTACTAAATATTATCCAGTAGTTACTGGCAATTATCTATAGTATTGTCATACATACATGTATACATAATACTAATTATATAGATTGTATTCAATAAGTGCATAGATAGGTACATATATTCATTACTAACTAGCGAACATTCTAATTGTGCCCCCATTTTGAAATTAAACGTTATGGGTGTGATTGTTGTAATAGGAAAGTTGGATAGGTGGACAGTGAATTGATACACTGCGTAGATACACTAGTAGTGTGTATATATGTTCTGCTACATAATCACACTATAAGATACATAGGATACATAGATGTACATTAGGAGTGATTTTATTCGTAACTTTTGAAGTTCACTTCATAGAAAAGTGCCATCTAACTTAGAATAACTCCTCTTAATCATTTCAGAAATAATACATAAAATATGTTTTGAAAACAGGCAACAATTCATAAAACGATAACATTATTAAAAAAAGATAGGAATTTATATTGAAAATATCAAAAAAAATTAAATCAGATATGAATAAATTACTTACAATTTAAAATGTGCATTGTACATGCATAGTATATGGCGTTTCCCTGGAAACAACAACAACAACCTCAATCACATGTATACAGCACTTCTTGTACATCAGCAGCAGGCCGGTGATGCATTCGTTCTGATTCTGTATGTCCTTCAGCAGTTTCTCGTAGTAACCTGACGAGGAGACGAGAGAATATTATTTAAATTATTTTAAATTGATTTATTTGGTGAAGTCGTTTCTCCCATCCGCGAACTTAGTATAATGTTGTATTTATAACGAAATGGCCTTAATATCTGTTCTAGCATCGCAGTGTTCATTCATAATCCATTGCAGAGTGTATCGATGTATACTTTCCACATAGGTAGAGGACAAGGCGAAGAAGCCTTAAGGACCAGCGAAACATGATTTTTTAAATAAATATATTTGTTATTAAAAATAATATTATATGGCTTGATGCATAAAAATAACTACAATTTTCATCAATATGCATTTACAAAATACATCCATAAACAATTTAAAGATTAAAATTATAGTAAAATATTATGGATCTAAATGTATTTAATAAAACATACAAAAATATAGCCATTCTCTTATTAATTTCAGAAGTATTCATACTTTTAGTAAACAAAAATGTCATATTTTCACTGTGTGAATATTCATATGTTTCGCCGGCAATTAAGCTGCGAAATTCACACCAACAAAGGTGTCGACATGTTCTACTGACTATGTGTATAATACCATTATCGCACTGACCTAATCAAGCAGTTAAAGCTATCCTATATACCATATAACGTTCACACTAACAAAATACAGTTCGATATGTATACCCGAATATTAGCTTCTTCAAATTATTCGATAAGAACATTTACTAAATATCAGGGTAGTAATTTGAAGAAAATTATATTAATTTGAATGAAATATTGCAAAGCATCCAATATCTGGCTATATAAATCAGGCTATAAAGCTGTATGCTATTAAGCTATATTATGCTATATGAATTCAGCTTTATAGGGTATAGAACATAGGGTAGCTTTAACTACACGGATTGCTCAGTAGGGCTAAGGCGGAAGAAGCGCGGCCGATACAATGTCTTACTGGTACGGATCCGTAAAATGTTTTAAAATAACATTCGATGTGTATATATAGAAATGAATATACAACACAGTTATGAATAAATAAAAACTTCATATAAGTAGCGAGATAAAAGGACTCCACCAAAATATATATATATATATATATAATTTATAACTATAAATATATAGCTTTAAATAGTATACAACCTAACATAGTTTATAATATACAAATCTATGCATACAACGCAGGAAGACATCTGTTACATGCTAATATGGCGATTACCTGCAATCTCCTCCAGCGGAGAGCCGTCCATTATGGAAATGTAGACTATTCTGTGTAGCATACATTTCTGTGAAACATTAGAACCTTCTATTATATACATGTATATTTAGATTACTAGGGGATCATATTAAATTTATATATTTATATGAATTGAAAATTATTATTTAATTACCTCAATGAATATCTATTATATATATATATATATATCATGTATAGGGGTATGATAACCGAATGAAATAGAAAGTAAAATTATAAATAATAAAATAATATAATATAATAAATATGTCACCCACAATGGAATTAGTTAATCAATGGACACCATAGTGCACTATAACAATAACTGTTATGATACTATAATCTAGTGTTGCACAATAGTATTGCTCTAAAAGGGGTTTCACACCAACTGAATATATCAACATAATATATAAGTATTTTATTTTATGCTAGCGTAATCTACAATGAATTGAAAAGTAATTGTTGATGTCTTTTATAATATATTTATTTTATTTTTAATAAATATAAAATAAAAAAATAAAGTTGTATAAAATAATTTTTTTTTTAAAACAAATAATTATGAAATTTATATAAATAAATACAATAAATTACATGATAGTACATTAGTCCTATAGGATATATCTACATATGTTAATACATTTGTATATAAGCTATATAGCTTATAAGCTACTATAAAAGTAAGCAAATAAATCTTGAACAAAAATGTATTGAATATATAATATTATATATTCAATTAAGAATAACTATAACAATATATTGAAATTAAACTTTTCTAAAACTTATGATATACTTTCATAATACTTGATTATATGTTAGTATAACGTTGTCATATTTATAGTATATATTAATTCATATATCTCTGATATTATATAGTGCACATCAAATAAAAAGATTCATTAAATATACCATGATAACATATCAATCTATACACATTTATTAATAATATTATATATAATGTTGTTATTACTAAGGAATTATCCTTGCTATACATAAAGAAATTCTAAATTAGTTGGTATGTTGTTAAAGATTAATAGCCTTACAAGATTAATAGGATTTTCATCGTATATAAAATAAAATACATAACATTATATCCCTTTTTAGCGATATAATCAATTACAAATAATTATAAATATTATTATATTAATAAATGCTAAAAGTATAGTTAACTATACATGTGTATTAATATCATTACTATATTATTTAATAATACTATAAAGTTGTACTATATTATTTCGAAATATTTACAAAATTACCTCTTCCACTATTACTTAATACAACAAAAACTTGAATTGTAATTCTTTTTATAATGTATAAACTTAAAAAAATTATTAGTATAATTCCTTTTAAAAATATGTATTATTAGTATAGATATAAAATAACTGTTGATTTTTGTACAACCATTAATTAACTATAATAAAATCTTTAAAAAATGTTGATTCTACATATATTTAATTATTAATTGAATATATGTTTAATGTATTTGATAAAATACAATCACAAATACAGCTCTACATAATCATTCAAATACAAATACAAATATACCAAATAAGTGTAAAATACAATTAACAATACTTATTTAACCCCATCCCTGTACATATAATTTCTTTAATAGTAATTCAACACAATTAGCACACTATAGAGTTATAAGTTATAACTATATATGCTTTTATAATTGATTCTATTTGTAATAAGAAATGTATTTTACTGAAGATATATTTTAGCCTGTGAGATTTGTATTCACTGACACTGACTATGATAGTGACTACCACAGAGCTAGAGAGAAATATTTCTCTCTAGCTATATGGTGACTACCATAGTGAGTAACTAAGTGACTATGATTATCATAATTCTAATCATATCATAATTATTCATATTCTAGACTATCATAGTCACTATCATACTATGATAGTATCATAATGACTATGTAGATGGAAAAATATATCTTATAATTTCATTTTTACATATTTAAAATACACCTAATAACTAATTTACTAAATCATTTTAGTAAATGATATAAACTGAATATAATTATTATATTATAATGTAATGCATACGTACAAAATATTACCATTATTTTTATAATAAAATGTATATCATATACTATATGAATTTATTTTTTTAAAAGCACCTGCTTAAAATGTATTTTTACATACTACATTATTATGTTTGATAATACATTTATTTATATAATGAAACCTTGTTTAATGTTCTATTTCTTTCTTCTATGATATCTCTTAATGATTGACCTACTAATTCTTGTAGGGTATCATCAGCGTATGCTGAATGTTGATCCATTTTAAATTAATAATGTATTAGTTGTATATGTTGTCATAACAAGAAAATCCCGTTAAGATTATTGTAATAATAAACCTAAATATATTCACATTTATTAATAATGAAGCGAAAAATATCTAAAATTATATCTGATGATTCCAAAACAGAAAAAGATATAAAAGTGATTATAACAACTTATTATTATTAATATATAGTTATATTAAGTAAATGTATAGTATTTATATATATTCATGTTGTCCTTATACATTATTTATTTAATATCGCTCAATAATAATTCAAAATTAATCAAGTCATAATATTTATATAAATTATAATAAAATGTACTATATTTAATGAAATATTATATTATTTATATTTATAAATAACAAGATAATAATATATTAATAAGTATTTTTATCGTGTTAAAAAATATGAAATGAATAATACGATAAATTAAATTAATTTAATTTAATTATTAAATTTTGTGTTGTCTATAAATTTTATAATAAAATTTATAATACAATTTATAGATTTATAGTCCATTTTAGTGATTATTATAAGCAATATACTATTTTATATAGTAATCAATATGTTAAAATTTAATATATCATTATTTATAAATATATGTAAAATTATTTTATAATTTATAGTTATCATTTATTATTTACTGTTAGTTTATTAATTTAAATAATACAAAATATTATTTTTATTACAATATAAAATATTCATTTAAAAGGAAAGTATCCATTTGTGTATATTTTTACATTAAATATGAAGTATAACAGAATGTACATATCTTTAAGATAATCTTATAATTATTATTATATATATATTATATAATATAATAATACAGTATTATTAATACTATACATTCGAATGATTGTATAGTTAACACCTACTATTACATCGTAACATTAGGTAACCGAGGAGGATGTCGAAATCATCTCCGAAGACAGCGATTTGGGTAGCGAGGAGAACAGCGATAGTGACGAGAGCGTTTACTCCGGTTTAGAAGAGGAACCTTCCGATTCCGAAGACAATGAAGAAATCAACGTTAGATATATTCTAGAATACATATAATTTATATATATATATATTTATGCCCATAATTTATATATATATATTTATGCCCATAATTTATATTGTGTATATACTATTATCATATTGTACATATATTGAATTGAATTGAAAATAGTTTATTGAGTTCAGAAGCGAATCCAATTCAGGAAATACAATTTCTGCTCAAAGGAGAGTGCCAGATATCATCTCATTTATATAAACATTCTTATATAAACGCATACCCTATACCTATCGCGCTATAGGACGATGATAGCGACGACGACGCGGCGGCCGAAGACAGCGGCTCCGACTCCGACCTCGTGATCGAAGACGTGACGGACAGCGACGGTAGCGAGGAGGAAGACGAGGGCTTCTTTACCGCAGCTGCCGCTAAGGGTACATCGACCAGTAAGAACACACTGGCCGACGCTCAGATCGCTCAGATCTCGAGGAAAGCTGCGGCGACCGCGTCCATGTCTCTAGTGATGGCTCGCGACGGTTCCGCTAAACCTGTCGTCGACGAGTACGAATTCGATTCTTCCGATGAGGAGGTTTGCGATATATTATAATATATATATGTATGATGGTAAACATTGATTTTGTGTGGAGTATTTTCATTTGGTTTCGTGCACAGTATAAATTCTACTATTAATAAATAATTATTTAAATTAACATTGCACACGAGATCACTGATATCCATATATAACATATATAAATATATATATATATCTACAAATACCATATAGGGTACCAGTCATTTCGTATAAACAAAATAGTCAAATATACACTAAATATGGGAACTCATATTATTTTTTTATGTAATGTAAAATTCGATAAAAGTTAAGAATTATAATATATCATTTATTGAAAGTTTCACGAATGTAAGAATATTATTAATTTAATTTAATTATATGTTATTAAAATAATTTATATATAATATTTTATTTATCAAATGTATTGATTTAAGTAATTATAAAGCATATGTACATTATTAAAATATATAATCATATTCAGAATATTTATATATTAAATAATGTTAATAGTATAAAATAATAATTTTACATTAGATACTAGATTAATTACGTTAAATAAATCTCGTAAAGTTAATTAATATTTATTCACTATAAATAATAATTAATATTATTAAAACAATATCGTTCAACCATAAGAATATATTATTAGAAATATCAGATTAACATGTGTTAATTAAAATAATGCATAGGCAATAAACAAGTTAATATTATAAACAAGTTAATAAATTAGTTTTGAATAGTATGTTCGGTTATATTGTGTTCATTTAAACTATTCTAATGTGTACATTACGATACACGATGTATTGCATAGAAAAATGTGTATATATATATATACTACTAGGCATCAAATAGAGTTGATGTCTTATTTGAAGCCCTGTAGAAGTTATATAATACAGAATATTGTTATTATATTATAAACAAAACAAACTTCTAATAAATAATAATTATTATTATCATATGTATAATACAAAATTCTATATACTCTGATACATGAATATATGTAAAACTCTACCACTCATTTCGTACCAAGTCAATTCGTACAAACAAAAAATCAATTGTTATCATAAATTAATCAAATTGATTTTGTTATAAATGTATGTTATTGGTAATGATATTCTACAAAATATAGATACATGACATATATAGTAGCTGTAGATACTAGTATCTAATTAAGTCCTATACCTCCCCGAAGGACGTGAGAAACACAGTGGGCAACATCCCGATGCAATGGTACAAAGACTTTGAGCACATAGGTTACGACCTCGACGGAAAGCGCATTCTTAAACCCGACCAGGGCGATGAACTCGACAAACTGATCGCTCGAAATGACGATCCCAACTATTGGTTAGTTAATCGGGTCATAGTGCACCTATTGGTTAGTTAATCGGGCCGTAGTGCAACTATTGGTTAGTTAATCGGGCCGTAGCGCAACTATTGGTTAGTTAATCGGGTTGTAGCTCAACTATTGGTTAGTTAATCGGGTTGTAGTGCAACTATTGGTTAGTTAATCAGCCATAGTGCAACTATTGGTTAGTTAATCGGGTCATAGTGTAACTATTGGTTAGTTAATCGGACTGTAGTGTAACTATTGGTTAATTAATCGACACGTGGCACAACTATTGGTTATATACTCTGCAATAAAACATAAACTCATTCTTTGGAGCTCGTATGTAGCTAGTGATCACATCGATGACTCACCCCTCTGCTAATGATTCACAGGAGAACCGTGAATGACCCCAGCACCGGTCAGAGAGTGGTGTTGAGTGACCTTGACGTCCAGTTGATTCAGCGACTTCGTAGAGGTCAAACTGTAGATCAAACCGTAGACCCGTACGCGGTTAGTACGCACGCGACACCTAGTGAGAGAACTGGTTATAGCCACTAGGGAGAACTTGCTACTACACTAGGTAGAACAGAGACCATGGATGCCTTAACATGAGAGCGGCTTCGAAGGAACATTAGAGCCATATAGTTATAAGTGAAAACTTCATCTAAGTTCCTGAATGGGATGAAAGGACTCCACCAAAATAACAATCATTAACATATTACAATCTATTATCTAATCTATTATAACTCATATACTACCAGTACTTATTGATTCCTGGGTGGACACCCTAACCCCTATGTTAACCCTATCACACCCTACCTCAGTCCTGGGTGGACACCCTAACCTCTACTTTAACCCTATCACACCCTACCCTCAGCCATGGATAGACACTTTCACTAGCGAAGTCATGATTCATCCAGTGACCAATCATCCCATGCACAAGAGAAGTTTCATCCCCTCACTGTGGGAGAAGAGAAAGGTTCCGCTCATTATATAGAGTTAAATGTAGTAAAGCTATAGTAGATACCTATTTAGAGTTACCATAATAGATATATCTGTAGATTTATTTAGATTTAATGCTATTTTAGATTTGATTTTGTTCATTTCAAAATTAACAGATATTTAGCAGTGTGATATTATTAATAAACATATTTATATATATATATAAATTATTGATATTTTAAATCTATTATCTAACGAGTAATCTTAAATTTATTATTTTCAATTCAGATAATAAATATGTACAATTATTGAATTGTATTCATATATAATGCACTTGTGTAATATACTAAATAGATATACTTGTGAGTGTTATAAGATACGATGTCAACATGATGCTATGTAGTAGCTAATTTACTAGTATGTGTTCATAGAGAGCGTAGTATAACTTCACATGTTCACATAGACAGCCTGTGATAATCTCCACACACAAGTATTTCTCATTAACATATTCAATATCAGATTTTTATAAATTTGTTTACGATTTTTGTAAGATGGTACAGTATTTTATTCAATTATATAAGATTTTGAAGATATACTATTTTCGTGAACTATGAGATTCTGGGTTAACATTCGATAAATACTGAGATTTTAATAATTAATACCAAAATTAATGAAATTAATTAAAACGTTTTAATATCATTAAAAATTCACCTGAGATTGGCAAATCACAGCACTATATAATAGATATATTATGTACAGCCATGTAAATACAGCCATGTAGCGGCGGTTTCATATACTACGTTACCCTTACCGTGTCTAGCTTGCTCGCTAGTCCATGACATACTTGTTCCTTCCTTCTATATCATCCATCGCCTGCATGTATACTAACAGCGCTATACCCCCGTAACAGGTGGGTAAGATCGTACATGCCATGAAGATGGGCTGGGTGAAGCCACGCGCCGCAGATAAAGACAGCGAGGATGAAGATGATGATGACGAACGCACTAAATACTTTGAACTTTGGGCTAATGACGATAATGTTAGTCACACTTATGTAAGGATAAGATATATAGATTAATTCCTGGATAGGATGAAATGACTCCACTAAAATAATACATATATATATATTATGAATATATTGATTATATTTTTAACTTTAACTAATACTAAACTCAATCATTTTTAAATAAATCTATCATATTACATCATACGCATAGTTTTAAATACGACATTAAATAATATTTGTGTTGTTTTACGTCGCATTCTCAAGGTATAACTAGTGACATTATACAGCCAATGATCACATAATGATATCTACATACAACATACAATGATACATCTATAGAGAAACATATAGATATATTTACACTGAATACCATAGTCCTCCATTAAACTTCTGATCAAGACACATAAGCACGATGCATTTCACCACAGTCAACCTACACCTGTCATCAGTTATACATTACCTCACCTTCACGGTGGTATAGATCATCAATAGATTGAACGCCCCTACCATAGTTTAGACCTATGCTCATTACCCTTACACCCTGCTCTCTAATACACCAACGAGATATTCAGAAGTCTATACTAGTATCATTTAACTTTTACTCCATCCCCTATGTTTAGAATTAGTTAAGGGGATATACAACCATTCCACTGCCTAAACTAGTTATCCTACCTCCCTCCCACACCCCCTCTATACAGAATGAGCTGAACAAGAGATTTAACCAGCACATCCCAGCACCTAAAGCTCGCCTACCTTACCCTACCCTTACCCCCCTTACCCCCTCTATACAGAATGAGCTGAACAAGAGATTTAACCAGCACATCCCAGCACCTAAAGCTCGCCTACCTTACCCTACCCTTACCCCCCCCACCCCCCCTCTATACAGAATGAGCTGAACAAGAGATTTAACCAGCACATCCCAGCACCTAAAGCACGTCTACCAGGTCATGGTGAGAGCTACAATCCCCCACGAGAGTATCTGTTCACTGCTAAAGAGGTTCTATATCTAGTGTGTGTGTATGTGTGTGTGGGTCTAGTGTGTGTGTGTGTGTGTGTGTGTGTGTGTGTGTGTGTGTATAAGTCTAGGTTCTTTATTGATACCCTCGTTACTTGTAGTAAACAGTTGTTTGATGAACACAGACCTATTATTTTCTCAATAACTGGACCTTAATCTAAATTATAAACTATAATCTAATATATACTTTACTTGTTATAAGCTATGCATACGACATTATTATAATGAAACACCTCGAAAGTCCTACTGACTATTTGTGTATGTCAATGTATTGTTTTTATTATAATTATAATACTAAAACTTCTCATATCTTATACAATCATGTGATTTTGTAGTCATTATTGCCGATTTTAATATTATTAATAAAAATACATCTAAATATGTGTGTGAATCGGGTGTAGTCGTAGTAGATGTTGACTCTGCTTGATAACTAAGTGCAGCTAGTTCTGATCATCCAGTCCTGATCTATTAAAATTATTGTATATAAATACATAAAAGTATATATATATATATATATATATATATATATATATAACTATATATGTGTGTGTGTTTTGGGAGTGTGATAAGACATTTGCAAATATACATTACACATTTATGTATATTTATATATACACCACCATAGTTGTAGAGGTAAGATTATCAATGTAAACTTGAAAATAATGGTAGTTATAGATCTATATAGATCTAGGTATCTCGTATACTAATCACATGACGACCACGCAGGAAGCTGATTGGCTGAACAAGGAGCCGGAGACTCGCCGCCAGAACTTCGTGCCCAAACGCTTCGATTGCATGCGTAAGATAGCCGCCTACCCTCGCTTCATCAACGAGCGCTTCGAACGTTGTCTGGATCTGTATCTGTGCCCGCGTAAACGGAAGATTAGGGTTGGTAGCCAATCACGGGCCTGCGTTATAGCGAAGTGTAAGACATAGTAAGTAGCCAATCACGGGCCTGCGTTAGTGCTATAGTGAAGCATAAGGTAGGGTTGGTAGCCAATCACGGGCCTGCACTATAGTTAAGTGTGAGTTTAGGGTAGCCAATCACGGGCCTGCGCTATAGTTAAGTGTGAGTTTAGGGTAGCCAATCACAGGCCTGCGTTAGTGCTATAGTGAAGTGTAAGATTAGGGTTGGTAGCCAATCACAGGCCTGCGCTATAGCGAAGCGTAAGGTAGAGTAAGTAGCCAATCACGGGCCGGCGTAGTGCTATAGTAATGATTGTGTGTAATCATGTTCGTTCAGTATATGTATACAATATTACAGGTTATTACAATCCTATATACACAGTGACAATTTTATTTTTTATATTCATATATTTCTAATTTACGAACTTACTTTATATAATGATAATATTGATATCGGTAATTCATAAATATCTCAACGTAATTATTCATTATACAATATATAATATAATAATAACTTTTATAATTATTATTGTTATTCAATTGCGTCACAATAGCTAAGCCATTACAACCTCTATTATCACCATCACGACCTCTACAGATGAACGTCGACCCAGAGGATCTGATACCGCACATGCCTCGACCGCGCGACCTTCAACCGTTCCCGACCACTCAGTCGCTCGTGTTTAGAGGTCACACGGCAGCGGTCAGATGTATATCCGTGTCACCCTCCGGCCAGTGGCTGGTCAGTGGGGCCGATGACGGTACCGTACGCTTCTGGGAGGTTAACACCGGACGATGTCTCAAGACTATCACTCTGTGTAAAGGTCAGCTTACGGACGTATGTCCTTGTGAACTCTGTTCGCGAAAATATACAATATTATTAAATTATAAAATTTATAAAAAAAAATTATAAAATTATTATAGCTATAGTCAAATGCAAATGAGAATACAGCAAAAATAACTACATTATATTTTTATTTCGCGTTGATATAATATATTTTATATAATAGATTAATATTAATAATAAAAGCTCAAATATTCCCATATTAAATGTAAATGTAATATATTAAAACATCAAAATGTAAATTTAAAATTTTTTCTTAATTCGTTAACAAATTTGAATATTATTATTAATATTTAAATATATTTTATAGTGTTGTTAATGAAATATCCGCATTTTTGATTAATCACATGATTAATAATCAGTGAAATATAAAAAAACAATCAATGCATTACAATATATATTTGACCCCACCACAAGTTGTTCTGATAAAATAGATTATGCAAGGATAATCCTATATTAATCCTTAGCTAACTCTGTATTAGTTAAGTATTTTCCTATGACAATTTTATCATAACAACAGGTCCCAATTCTCTAGCACAGTTGAACCTGTATATATCAATAACACATACACACATACACGGGTTTACTAACATTGCCTACTACATATACAGATAATCTGAACAAGGAGACCAAGTCTATCAAGTCTATATCGTGGAACCCTAACCCCGCCCTGTGTCTGGTCGCGGTGACTATGTTAGTGATACTAGGGGGTGCGAGGTAATACTGTAGGGGAGGGGGGGGCAGTAACGGGGTAATAGCGTAATGAACTTTAATGAAGAGATATGGTAATAACAATAGGCATGCGGTAGTGATCGAAACGAAGCCAACTATTGATTGTTCGAAGCTATAAATTCAAAATTCGCTTGTAAAATAATAAAAAGTATAGAATAATTAGTTCATAAATAAATGTAAAGTTTGAACTTAATTCAAAGCTTCAATAAGTAGAGTGAAACTTCAAAATTTAAAGAATACTTCAAATCTTCATTTTGAATATATGTAATCAAAAAACTATATAATAAGAACAATATAATAATTAAGAAAACACTAATTTAATGATTTATTATTATTTAGAAATACCAGTTTATATATATTTTTATTAGACGATTTCATTTTTCCGATAGTACTTATTCAAAATAGTAGTATTAAATCGTTCATCCATTTTTAAATCTGTAAACTAATTATTATTAATAACATCAAAGGGCAATTTGAATTTTTTAAATATTTATGAAGTTTCTTCATCCATTGTATTGAATATAGACATGTAAAGGGACCAATATACCTATGTATTGAATCGAGGTTATCAATATGTTATCAATATGTTATCAATAATATTTTATAATAGTTTGGGTTCAATTTAAATATAGCTTCAATTTGGTTTTGAACCAAATTTAAAAAATCCTAGCGTCAGTTCGGGTTAAAATAATTCAGTTTGGGTTAATTTCAAATACTAGCCGGTAGTAATCATGTAGTGGAGAAGATGGCATACTACCACTACTACTACTACTACTACTACTACTACTACTACTACTATTACTACTACTACTACTACTACTACTACTACTACTACTACTACTACTACCACCACCACCACCACCACCACCACCACCACCACCACCACCACCACCACCACCACAACCACCACCACTACTACTACTACTACTACTACTACTACTACTATTACTACTACTACTACTACTATTACTACTACTACCACCACCACCACCACTACTACTACTATTACTATTACTACTACTACCACCACCACCACCACCACTACTACTACTACTACTACTACTACTAACATTACATATGTAACAGACATCATCAGGTGATAGTGATCAATCCACTAATCGGAGACAAGGTGATCATAGCTAACACAGACACTGTTCTGAACACAGCCTCCTCACAAGAATCTGAAGACACAGGTTTGTGCTGTAAAGTGATCCCACATCGTACACTGACATATGTGCATATAATATGCATACAATATATAATGTATGACTTTATATACAAAGTGAACGGAACCATCGTCACGATATTTATTAAATATTAAAATATATATTAATATTAATATATATATATATATATATTACAATTTATGTAAACGTATGTTGCAAAATATAATTTAGGAATTGTAAAATTAAGTTAAAGGAATGATTTCAGTAGAATATGTATTAGTTTATTTCATATAGAAAATGTATTTAAGTTTATTAATAAGAATAATGGGAAGAACTTTTAAAATTTACTAATAAATATTATTTTTAATTTGATACTTTTTATAAAATATAACCCAAGAAATAATAATAATAATAATAATAATAATAATAATAATAATAATAATAATAATAATAATAATAATAATAATAATAATAATTGTGTAATGTATGAATACAATACAAGTATAGAAATTTAAAATATAATCTGCAAATTTATTTATCTAATTAAATTACAAGGAAAAGATAAACTTGTGTACAAAAACATCATATGATAAAGAGGACATTAAATTTAATTATGATTTTAATGTAAATGTCATATTTCTTGTTATATTTTATAATAATTTTACGAAAATGCATCCATACTTTATTGTTCGGATATTTTAGATACAAATTTAGGTGAATGGTGAAATATAATGTAAAAATGTATACTATAATTGTTTTCTTATATTTTATCATTCATGATTATATTTTATTAATTTATATATTAATATTACAATACAATTTAATATATATATATATGTGTGTGTATGTGTATGTATATGTGTACATATAATAACATGAAATCTCTCGTGTATCTGTAGAGAAGGTCACAAATGTTGAATGGAACTTCACTGATGGAGAAGATATGAAGCAGGGTATCAGAATCAGACTTGTACATCCTAAAGTTTGTATACACCCACTATTCCCTATGTGTTGTTGTTGTTGTTGTTATTGTTGAAAGTATTTATTTAGACACACGATTAATAATAATAATTCTATAATGTGTAATTTTCTAATAATATATCTCACATATAGATACAAATAGCGAATGAAGATATAATTATAATAGTATATACCTTGTGTGTGTACATATGCGTGTGTATATGTGTACATATCTGTATTAAAATACCTACTTCTTGGTACATCTTAATTTAATATTTCAGTTTCATCCTAGAGAATTCCATGATAAAGCTTAATGTCATATATAAACGCATTAAACATCATTTACATGCCTTAGTTTGTACATTTTGTAAGATATGTATGTAAATATAAACAAAGTTGTAGTTAATTGGTTTAATTACTTTCAATATTTTAAGGATTTTGTGTTTCTAATTATATTTAGTAAAGTAAGTGATGTTCGCCCTTACTCGTCTCTCTTTGTTCCCTACCTCTGAACCCCGTCTTCTCTCATCTCTCCCTACATCGCCTATCTTCACATCCACAATTGCATATTAGCATATAACATATTTAAATTTCAACCTCCTTAAAAATATTTAAAATATTTTTTTTAAATAATTAAATCATTCTACAGAAATTTTAATTTAATTTTTAAATTTTTTCTAAATTGAAAAAAAAAATTAACAATGGAATAATAAAAAAAAAATATATATATTATATATGTCTATCATCATTATATGAATATAAAATTATAATTATTGTTATAAAAATAGCTTTTATTCAAAAAATGACTTTTATTAAGCATTTTAACAACAAATTAATTTTGGGGTAAAATAGTCGTAAAAAATTTTTTGTCAGAAAGTTAAATTTTTTTTTTTATTATACCTCGTAAATATCAATTATAGGCTCACAACAAAGTTTGATCCTTAATTAAAATAATTTATCAAAAAAATAGTCGAATAAATTACATTAATTAAAAAAATTTAAAAAATTAAATTAATTTTAAATTTTTAAATAATTTTTGACTTTATTAATATTATAATATATTTATACACGTATTTGCCAAATATTTTATTTTTATGACAACGCGCACTTGCACAAATATATAAAATACATAAAAAAAAATTTCTATTTATAGAAATTTACATTGTAAAATAAATGAAATATTTCTCTATTAAAGTACACTTCGCTTTAACAATATTACATATTTTGTGATGAAACTTACCAAATATGTTTATTATGACATGTATGACCTACTGTAACTGAGAGAGAAAAACTTTCAAAAACGGGCTCCCCTACTGTACATACTAGGCAGTAACCTTAACTGTATTCACACCACTCGTTCTACTGTTCTAAATATAAACTTGTATAGTACTTGTAATAATATATAATTACATGTTCTCCATCAATAATCAAACCTTTTAACTTAGAAATAGTTCACTTAAATAATGTGTATAATATTATTTATTTATAATATATCATCGTTATAAACTCCATTTCATCCTATACTAATTATTTAACCTTATGTACTCCATTAATCCTATTGCCCATATCTCGTTACAGCCAGTTAACCAGGTGACATGGCACAACATGGGAGATTACATATCAGTGGTTCTAGCCACCACTGAATACTATTCAGTGATGATTCACCAACTCTCTCGACAGAAAACACAGGTTTTCATCTGCTAAGCGCAGTTCCCAGATTCAGTTATGATCTATTTTATTGAATCGAATATATGTAAAGGGTTTTGAATTGAAATATTGTTAACGCAATTTAATATTTTATATAGAACATTAACATAAATAATAATTCAGTAACACTAACTGGCTAGATTTGTTCTGTAGTTTCAATCATTTCTTATTATCTAATAGTATACTTATCTAACATCCCTCATAATGATGTTTACATTCTATATTCTTAGTTAACGTTCATATTCATATGTATAATAACAATGCATATAATATGATTAACTTATAAAATTATCATAGTAGTAGGTGTTGTGCTTGTATTAATAATGATATATTAATCATGATCACTCTCATTGATTATTCAATAGCATCATGAATTACTACTAGTTACGTGATTTTTATTCATTTACCTTAAAATAATATTTAGAAGTGATCTATATAATAGTATCTATAAATGAATCTATATAAATGACCGGCTCTCGTTAAAACTATGAATGCCTTAACACGAGAGTGGCTTCGAAGGGACATTAGAGCCATATGGTTATAAGTTAATAACAACTTCATCTAAGTTCCCGAATAAGATGAAAGGACAGCGAAATAACACAAAATTTAGAAATTTAGAAATTAACTATATATACTTATACATTACGTGCTGTATTTGTAGATTCCGTTCAAGAAGTCCAAGGGTTTAGTGCAGAAGGTGATGTTCCACCCCATACGACCTATATTCTTCGTAGCGGTTAGTCAAGTTGTAGGCAAGCTCTATCTCACTACACACTCTACCAGCACTAATATTCTCCTTCCAAGGATTAAATTGTTCCAGAGAATAGGACCACGTCCGATATTATCGAAACGTTTAAATTTGTATCTTAATTACTAATAATATAAATATTATTATAATTAATCCAAACGTTTAAATATTATATAAAAGGGGTTTCACACCAACTTATTAGATGCCCTATAACCTACTTACATCTACACCCTACCTACCCCTACCTACCTACCTATACACCCTACCTACCCCTCTATCCTACCTATCCCTACACCCTACCTACCCCTAACCCCATAGACCCAGAGATACGTACGTGTCTACAATCTCCTCAAACAAGAACTCATCAAGAAACTGATGACCAACTGTAAATGGATTTCCAGTTTGGCTATACATCCCCTGGGTTAGTGAGATCATGCGTTGCAGGGGGCAGCATTGAGATCTAGTGGTTACACTCTATAACGTACGTGATACTAGAATGTTCTATTGTTACACTCAATAGAATGCATGGTATTATCCATGAGTATGAAACTTTCTACCGGCTTAATGAAAACTATGCTATTTAATTTTACACAATTTGTTAACCTTATAATATAATCCAATTTATCATATTAAATAATAAGTATTAAATAATAGCATTTATCAGTATAAATATAGATAGTTATCAACTTTATGTAACACTCTATTGATACATCTTACAGGTGACAACTTAATCATTGGAAGCTACGACTGCAAGCTGTGCTGGTTTGACCTGGACCTGTCTAGTAAACCCTATAAAATATTGAGGTTATTAACGTTTGAAATAAGATATCATATCATGTATTATGTAATGCTGATAATAGTAATTATGTAGTTGTTAGTTGAGAAGTTATTTCTACATTTAGTATTAAAATATCGACCATTAAGCCTCTTCTAATTATCTATATAAGTTATTTATATGCATATACTTGTTTATGTTATTAAATATTTTATATTAATATACCTAAAATTCATCTTATTTTGTTTTTTATTAAATTAATACATCTATATTCTAATTATTATATTAAAAATATTCACATAATTATTACAATTTTTATAATTATATAAATTTATTTATATATATTATTGTAATTTATAATAAATTGAGTATTAATTAATAAATAAAACAATTTTCAAATCATAAAATAATTAAAATGACCATGTCTCCTTCAATAATGATAGTAGTGATATAATAGTCACATCGTATAGATGTCATATATATATATTCGAATTTAAAATTTTATTTTTCAATTTCAATTACATATTATTTTTGTAAATACAAAAATTAATTCTGGAAAACAAGTTAAATAACTTTTATACAAACATTCAATGTTTTGATTTTAATTTAAATCATAAATCTAATTAGTTTTAATTTGAGTATTTTAGATATATTTTATAATCTAGGAGAAATAATAATTATATAACAAATGTTCTTTATTTTTTACATTTAAAATTAGCATCCAACAACATGTATTTTAATTTTATTTATATTTTTTAGCAAGGTTTAAAATATTCTATTTGATAGGATTACATTATTTTATGCCATTTTTTTAAGAAATAATATTATTAAAGTTTTTAGAATAGTAATAGTATTTCTATAATATATTTTCTATACTAATTTACTCATTTTTAATAGTAAATTATAAGATAAATAAATATAAAATGTATTCTAATTTGTAAAATATACAAATTTATTAATAAATTTCCTATTTTTAATTTGTAAAGTGCTAAAAATTATTTATTAATCTAATTAATCTAATATCATTTCTATTTATAATATCACAATTAATATATTATAAATCATATACATTACAAACAATTAATTAATAAAGATGTATGTTAACTCCAGTGTACCATCTTCGCCGTTCCCTTGTACTGTTACCTCCACTCCACCACTACCTATACACTACACGACCACCACCACTAAAACTACAACACTACATGATCACCACTACTACACACTACACAACCACTACCTCCACTAGGCATCACAAGCAAGCTATCCGTCAAGTAACCTATCACAGAACATACCCTCTGTTCGCTTCATGCGGTGACGACGGTAACATCATCATATGCCATGGAACAGTCTACAAGTTAGTAGTGCTAACCGCTAACTGTCCTAGTAGCCGAGCTAGTTAACACATCGGACACGCAGGCACTAGGTCGTGGATTCGAACCCCGTAGGAACATTAAAATATCTCATAATAATATTTCGAAGTAGTATAAATATATCTAGAAAATTATCAGCTCTATAATCGGTTTTGAAGGGACATTGGTTATATGTAAAAATTTCTAAGTTCCTGGATAGGATGAAAGGAATCCACCAAATTATCAAAAATATAAATATTACATATATATATATATATATAGCTATGCTAATTGATAATTATATAGAATTTATAAATTTATTTAGGCTTTGTATTAAATAAATTCCATAGAAATTCCAGTTTCATCTTGTAGTAAACGCTTAATAGTTCAATGAATAGACATTCTTTCTACATCATATAACGCATCGTTCCACAGCGATCTACTGCAGAATCCTCTCATAGTACCCGTGAAAGTACTCAAAGGTCACACGGTGAACAGCGACGGGGTAGGGGTAATCGACACCGTGTTCCACCCCTCACAACCGTGGATATTCAGCGCAGGGTCCGATGCCACTATTCGCCTGTACACATAATCACGGCATTCTTATTTATTACTATCTTTGTTGGACGTAATATATATTATATGTATATGTATATATTATATTGGAATATATATTATAGTGGATGTTATATATTATTCGATTCATTTTTAATAAATATTTTTAAATATCGGTTTCGGTATATTTTTTAAATAGTTTATATAATATGATTTAATATGCGAACCATGTAAATTAATAGGATTTCTTGCATATTAGGTAGTAAGTTATAAATAACTCTATAAGTATAATTACAATATAGGTAACATGTTAGATAGTACACTATCATTTATTATGTGAATGATTAGAAATTATATTGATTTATAAATCATAAGTTTTGTGGGTGTATTTCATTCAGTTATTATGTGGTTTATAAGTTTAATGTGAAAATTATCGATTTTTAATAATAGTATTGTAATAATAATTGTATACACATTTTCTAACAATACAAATTTTGTATTATAGACCTAGTTATTATCTCTATATTCTGAAAATGTTATTATATTTAAATATTGTGGGTGTTTTTAGCTGGATGTATGTTCCAGAAAAAAATATACATAGAAGATCAAGTTAAAAGTAAATACTTTATTTATTGGGATCACATATAATACAATTAATAGCTTAGAAAATCGTATATATATAAAATTACAGATACATACATAGATGTTGATTATTTTTAAATATAAATTTAATTTTATCACATTTTATTGAATTATTTTTTATTACTTATAAGATCATGATATTTACATGTTTATATAATGTAAAAAATAATTTTTAATTTTCTCGTTTTTTTAATTATCTTTAAAATTATTGTTTGTTAATATGTTGTATAACAAATTATCATATGTATAATTACAGGTCTCAACTCATTAATCTTCCATTTTAAAAACTACAAATAATCAACATAATTTAAAAAAAAGTTAACAAATAATATATTACACATATATATAATGATTTATATATAGAGTTTTCTTAAACCCTTTTGCATCAGAATTTATTCTAATTAGATTCCGATAAAAATAATGAATCGTAAATATTAATGATTAACATAGTAACTTGGTATTAGCTAGTACACTAGTTACAACGATTATACACATTTTTATGGTTTTCGGACTGTAATCGGCCGTATTTTTGTTCAATGAATAAATGCGTCTTAAGAATTTTCTTGAAGTTTGGTGTTGATGTTGTAGTACAGATGTATGTAAGGAGAATATTCTAGGATTATGAGACAGATATTGCCCAGGCATGAGTGTTAGTTGAATGTAAGTTATGTTTAGGAGGTAGTTGAAGTAGAAGCGTAGTGAAGATGAAATAGATAAATGCCTTATAATTCAGAAAGAACACATAATTTAACTAGAATAAACAGAATAGAATTATTTTTATTATTTTAAGTTAATATAAGGAGTATTTGAATAATATATAAATGAAAAATAAACTAAGTATAGTTGCCAATAGATATATATACATAGTTTGGTACCTGTACATTTTAAATATGGAAAATGGTGGACTACTTAATGAAAGATATTATAATTTTCTATAACAAAGTATTTTACTCGTATCATTAAATATTAATAAAAATAAGTTAGTATTAATAATTAATTATAATTATTTTAAAAATAATAGATCAAGCAAGGTATAGATTAAACTATTTAATATTGATTAAAATAAAAATTTCTAAATGTATATCATTTATTTTTACTGCAAATTTTAATTAATTTATAGCATTAAATAAAATAGATATTTAGGTAATTTTATAAATAAAGTGAAATTATTTAACAATAGTTTATTAGGATCAATCGAGTAAGCTGTACGGGGGACATATCGGAGGACGTATCAAGTTACAACAGATTTCCGTCGATTTAAAAATCGAGAGACAAATCAAAAGACATTTCGTGTAATTTATTAAAAGAAAATTTATTTATTTTATAATTAATTTGTATAATTATAGTATAGTTTAATACTCAAAAGAATTGTTGTTGTTCATACTAAAGTTTATATTGTTTATTAATTTATAAATATATATTAAATGATAAAACGAATGATTTTTTAAATTTGTATTACAATGATATATAATATATAATAATAAATTAAAGTAATAATACAACAATATACAAATAATAAACTTTTAAAAATCGAGAGACAAATCGAAATACATATAAAATAGTAAATGATACGGCATATTTGTGATAATAAGGTAAAACAAAAGCAACACAATATAATAAATAATAATAAAACTACGTATGATAATAAACTAGTAAATGATACGGTATAACCATAGAGAACGAAGTGACTTCGTTCTCTATGGATATAAGCTTCCTCTCTATCATTTCGTTCTCTATGGGTATAACAGTAAAATAAAATATATATTATCACTATACTATACTCTATACTATAACAAAATATTTTTAACTAAATTAATAAATATATCATAATTAATCGCCTCACAATTAAATTTAAGTTTACATAGTTCTAATACCCTATTCAAATCGTTTCTAGAGTATATCTTTTCATCATCCGCATCTAATATAGGAGCAGGAGGTGGAGAGTGAATTGATGATGTCATATGGGATGGTGTTGGGGAGAGTATAGGGGATGGAGTTGTGGAGGGTATTGGGGAGGATATTGGGGAGGGTGTTGGGTACAGTCTAAGGGATGCAAGGTGTACTTGTCTAATCTTCTTAGATGCAATTTTCGCCTTTTTGAGCGAAATGAATGCTGAAATATTTAACTTTATCCTATCATATGATACAAATTATTAATATTTATATTAGTATATAGTATTATTTATTGTATATATATAATATACTAACTTAAATTCGTTATCTCTCATAGCATATTTTAACAACCGAATTTCTCCTACTTACTGTCTTCTGGGCGGTATACAACTATTTAATGGCCGTTCTTCTAATGGTACCATTGATAACTGATTAGTATTCCAATCTCGATAAAAATTATTTTCGTATCTTCTAAGTAAAATTTCTACTTTTTCTTTAACAGAGATATTTAAATAAAAATTAGGCATATTACTGTCTTTCGAGATAAAGAATGAAGTATCTTTGACTTACATACTTAATATATAGTACAAAATATGATGAGTTATAACTTGTACATTGTTTGAATTAAGTATACACATAACGTACGTTATATATATATACGTATATGCAATCAGTGTCACTAGTATTATCATAAATGCAATATATGTATTGTTAAATTTCTAAGGAATTTTAAATCGACGGACATCCGTTGTCACTCGATATGTCCCCCGATATGTCGTCCGTACAGCTTACTCGATTGATCCGTTTATTAATCTTAGAATTACCTCAGATAAATCAACATAAATTTAAAAAAAGTTGAATTAATTTGTACATTATAAATATGATTAACATGTATTTCCCATGAAGATTTTATACAGAGTAGTGAGTAAGTTAATCATCATCTAATTGAATTAAAGGAATGCCATACACCTATATTGTGTACATGTACAAAATATATAGAATACAAAGAATAATTATTCACATATTTTATCATAATTTTTTTTAATAAATAATACTAATATACATATATATACTTATATATGTATATATAATAATACAGCATATGTTTCTATTTTAATTTATGGATTATTCTTCAAATTATACACATATATTTAGAAAATACATTGAAAAAATATTATTTCATAATTATAAATAAAAATGTAAGAATGATTTTAGACAAATAAATGATAGAATTCAAATATAGGGGGTAGAAAATATAGATAATTAATATTATAATTAAGATTATAATCTATATCAACTTATTATTTATTGCTAAAAGTCTAATCGATTACTATATAATTAGCGACCTATATAGGTGAATTATGACATAATGTTGTTTACAAATTAGTCCTTAGAGAAATATTTTGCTTTAAACATTATTAAATATATAATAAATGGTTATTTATATATGATACATATCAATTTTATTTTATTATAGCCATTTATAATTTATTAAATAATTAATAATTTATGTTAACAGATAGTTATTTGTTCACTTTAGTACATAATAACAAATGATATATATATAGAAATAAAATTTAAAAGAATTTTTTGTTTTTTTTGTCATCAAGTTATTTATATTATATATATATATGTTATTCCTCTTAAAAGGCTTCACAATAATAATGAATATTCTCTATTGTTGTCACAATCAAATATATATATTTAAAAGAAACAAGAAGTTAATCATGTATATTTATTATTATATTATGCTGATATATATATATACGAAACACTAATACTAAGATAGTTCAACATCCCGCGGGGTCGAAATAAAAACGAATATATATTTCAAAAATAAATTTCAATACCATTAGTTCATCACGAATAATGATATCAGCGAGGACATTGACGTATGTCCTCCGTATCGACATACTTATATACTTCATAAAGTACACACACACACACACAGACATGCTCGCATTCACACAAGATATTGCACACTGGGTAACATTGAAGGAAGGCGGTAGATTACACCGTGAAATAAAATCCGAAATCGACGACTTGAAATGTTTTGTCGCGACGGTGGCAGGTTTAATCGGGTCAAAGTACAGATGTTACGTAACGTATTATAAAATATATTATATAATATATAATATAATATTATACATAATTTTGAAATAATTCTAACTTTTCCATGAAGTAGAACGACTATAATTTACGTAGCATACTACAGAGCATACTATATACTATAGTATACTATAGTATACTATATACTATACCACGATCTGATAGAAGCCCACCACCACCGCCGCTATTTACACCTCTAACAATAATAGTAAAGTAAATGAAATCTGTAAAACAAAACACAAACGGGTATAGCCCCCCGCCAGCCCTACTAGGGTTCACCCTACAGGGGTTTCTCCGCGTAGAACATGCCCCACCTTTGATCACCCTGCGACACGCGCACAAGCTTACTGCTCCAGCCGTCTTCTAGAACTTTGTAGGCCTTGGCACCGAATTCCTGATGGGTGAGTGCGTGTGTGAGGTAGGGGTATGGGTGTGTAGGTGGGGGTGGGGACGTGTGAAATATGTCAATATGTATGTATACGGGTATTTCAATTTATTAATATTAATATATATAAATATATTTATATATTTATATAAATATATATATATATATTTATATCATTCAAAAATATAAAATATATATACACTAATTATAGTATGTTTCGTTAATTAGTTACATTGTAACTATTAATCGATTACAAGTAATGGGTGGGGTTAGGGGTTAAAAGTTAACCTCGGTGAACTCGTCCTTCATGCCACGCATCTTAGCGAGTTCTCCTTCGAGAATTCCGATGAACTGCGTGGATCTGTCTTCCGCTCGAACATTCACGAAGCCTGCAGACTCCAACACCTACAGATGATGGTGATGATTAGTTGATTAGTTGATTTAAACACGGCATAATATGTATATAACTCAAGTAATGTATAATAATGTCAATATAAAAACAATAAATATATGTATATAAGTCAATTTTAAATTAAAACTATA
Source organism: Osedax fenrisi (assembly GCA_964019155.1). Taxonomy (NCBI): domain Eukaryota; kingdom Metazoa; phylum Annelida; class Polychaeta; order Sabellida; family Siboglinidae; genus Osedax; species Osedax fenrisi. Next base: position 29,064,512 of record OZ025244.1, on the reverse strand, counting down.
AAAATGGTGGTGGTGGTGATGGTTATGATGATGGTGGTAGTGATGTTGATGATAATTATTATAATGAAGTGATGGTCGGTATGCCTAGTGTCTTTATTCCATGCACAATTTTCATTATGATTCACACGATAAGCTGATATACGCTATAGTCGCTGACTTCACATGAGATTATATGCTGATACATCCACATACATGTGTAGTAAGTATACCTTGCTGTAATGCTTGGGTGACAGCATATGATACCAGCACACAGGTGAGCACATACATACATACACATACTAGTAGTACACATATTGTAGTATGACTAGCTGTACAAATACTAGTACACAAACCTTGCTGTAATGCTTGGGTGACAGCATATGATACCAGCACATACACACTCAGACACATACACACACACATACATACTAGTATTAAACCTAGCTGTATGACTAGCTGTACAAATACAAGTAGTTAGTATAAACCTTGCCGTACTTCTGTGGAGAGAGAAGATGGTAACCTCTACCGGCAACGTACTTAGTGAAGGCATCGGTATGTTGACCATCGGAGCAACAGTAGTCAGTGATGAGAACCTTGCCACCGGGCTTCAACCAACGCTGTGTGTGTGGGTAGGGGGCAGTAGGAGCAGTGAACACAGGTTTGGAGAGGTATGCTTAAATATAAGATATTAATGGACCATCATGTAAGTTGTTGCGTTGTAGATAATAGTTGTGCAAGTGCTAGTTGTAATGCAAGTGGTAGTGGTAGTGGTGGTAATGGTGTTAGCGATATTGTTATTTTATTTTGGTGGAGTCCTTTCATCCCATCCAGGAACTTAGATGAAGTTTTCACTTATAATCATATGGCTTAATGTCCTTTCGAAGCCGCTCTCATGTTAATGCATCCATGGTTTTAACGAGAGCCGATCATTTATTTTTACACAATTATATAAAATCACATCTAAATATTATTTAAGACTTATTTTAATGGTCCGGAATGGGCTCGAACCCTAGTCCATTTGCTTGCATGTCTTATTATTACCTATAATATACATATATTTCACATAAGTTGCGCACGTATATTCTCTATTGTGAGAGTTATATTCACAACATTATGTATCCATCATTAATTGTAGAAGTACGTACAGAAGTTAAGGTCTGGGTAGAGAGAAGGGGGTAGGTATGAAGGTAAATAAGGGTGATAATGGCGTTGTAGAGTTATGTGTGCAGGCAACCTTACGAAGGTAATGCAGGTGGGGCGGGGGTTAACTAACGTAGAAGGACAAAGGGGTGTTACTAGAGTGGAGCTTAACTAACGTAGAAGGACAAAGGGGTGTTACTAGGGCGGGGTATTAACTAACGTAGAAGGACAGAGGGGTGTTACTAGGGTGGGGTGATATCTAACGTAGAAGGATTCGAACAGTGTTTTCTTGTCCTCTATGTGAAGTATGGCATCGCGACTATAGACAGCATTGTAGTCAGCTGTCTTGAAGTCTCTGATCGTAGCGTCTGATACTTCAAACTGGACCTGTGTTAGGGGGTGTGTGATGGGGGGGGGGGGTGAGCGAGTGTGTGTGAGGAAGTGTTTGAGAGAGGGAGTGTGTGAGGAGGGTGTGAGAGAGTTAGTGTGTGAGAGGGTAGGGGTGATAGTATGAGATTGTGATGGTGTGCGAGGGTGTGTGTAAGTGAGAGTGTGTGTATATGAAGGTGTAGGTGTGATGGTATGGGTATGTTATGGTGTAAGAGGTGTGGGTATGTGTGAAGGTATGTGTGCAAGTATGTGTGTTAATGTGTATTAATGTGTATTAGAGAGTGAGAGAGATAACTTGAGATCATATATCATATTAATTGTGTGTTATTGAAAATCTGTATTACAATTATCAATCATTGACAAATATCAATTATTTAAACTTTTTATTCTTTCACTTATTTCTATTTATACTCTTTCATTATCTTCTATTCAGTATTATTGTTATTATTGTTATAATGATAAGCTTATGTACTAAGTAACTAAACACATGTGATACTATGATACAGCCTACACTATTAGCATGGTAGAGTTGTAGTACAGTTACATGTGATATATGTGTGAGCTGTATGTATATGTGCTAGAAGTTCTCTAGAGTGTGTAATGTCATATACACATTGTGTAGTGTATATTGTACAGTCTGTATATCATATTTAAGTTGTATTTCATATGATTGATATATTTTTAATTAATATTATATATATATATATATATATATATATGATCTAAATATTAATTAACAAGTAAATATATATATTTTTAAATTTTCTTCTATTTATTATATATTATGTGTACTGTCTGTCTATATTAATATAGTGTTCTGGAAAACAGAATAATCTATAATTAGATATAATCATGACTAATCTAATTAATAAAATACATTATAATATTATTATTTATAGGAACTATATTTAACATAATCCTTAATAACGTATAATTCAATTTCACAGTAACATTCTTAGTAAATTATTTGAACTAAAAAATCATATAAAAATACACATGCGTATATGTGTATGTTAGTATGTGTATGTTAGTATGTGTATGTTAGTGCATTGCATACATAGTAAATGACGTGTCAATATAGGCGTATATATGTATATGCATTTACATATTTTATTTTAATTGGAGATAATCGAAAAGCTATAAATACATTGTCGCTCGAGGAAGAAAGTTAATATTTGTTCTTTTTCAAGTAGTCGCTGTAATAAAACTTTCGTTTACTATGTATATATGTGTGTATGTATGCGTGTATGTATGCGTGTATGAGTGTGTGTGTAGGTACGTGTATACTTGAGACTCGTGTAATGATATTCAATATGGCCCGAGTGTGAAGTGCATGTGTGTGTACTTGATGAGCTTGCATCACAAAGTGTGTGCCAATATTTATTTATGATAGTTAATATTTAATACATAATATCTAATAAAGAATAGTTAATGAAGAATAGTTAATAGTTACTATATAATGTTTAATATTGAATATTAAATATATAAGATATAATATTTAAAAGTTAATATAAAATATCAATTAAATAATATTGCAATGTATGATCACTAATAGTAGAAACGCGTTAGGAATAGATGTAAACACATGAGGTACACACGAACCCTGTTGTCTTTGAATTCGAGCAGATATTCCATAGCTATCTCGATCATGTTGTATGAGAGATCCTGTCCCAGTACTTCTACATCAAAGTTCTGTAGGTAGGGGGAGCACATGGTATAGTGATTGTATGAGGGTATACTATATAGTAGGTTATAATACCATTAGGTGTAGTGTTACGTGATGCTAGTGCATTGGTTATATATATTAATAGAATATAGTGAATGCATAGTTGTATATGAATGCCTTTAGTCTATTTTCAATGTATAATGTGTGCTGTAGGATTCACTAGAAATTCATACGCAGGAATAATCTCATATGATTTTTATACTACATTTCTTAATTAAAGATTCTACAACGAATATAGGTATTTGATATATTCTATCTTATTTAGTAAATATTATAAGTTTAGTGAATACATAAATGGGGTCAAATGGTTATTAATATTTAATAAAAATATCGACACACTCCGTGGAATATATGATTGTAAAACATTTTAAATGTACGCGATTATTAATATCCAACTAATTATTTTCACGCACTTATTTATCACTAATTATAATCACTAATGAATCAGAATATCAAGCGCAGTACTAATGAAGGACGTATCGCGTAAACAATAGACGGCGCCACTTGAGCATTACACGCTGGTAGCACGCGCGCGGGGGGAGAAGGGGATTTCCTTTATTTACCACAACACTTGTTTACGTGACATTGTTTATACGTAGCAGTAGGGCGTAGAGCATTAACAATCACGTAAATAGTACCACAGCCGCAGCAGCAACGGTGGTAAACAAATAGTGAGGCAGCAGTGGTGGTAAATAAATAGACTACTACGACTATTTGTAAAACAAATACAGGACTGTCTCGTCGTACGGTTGTGAGACAATAGACGAGCAAAGTAAACATGTATACACGTATTATGTAATACTGGGTGTTAGTAAATCTCAGTAAATGCGCGTTAATTAGATAAAGTCAATTATGTTGTTTTAGCGATATATATATTTAAATTCTTTTAATTATAAATAATGAACATACTCTAATAAATTATTTTTATTTAAAAATTTTAATTAAATGATTATAAAATTCTAGGTTATTATTTTATCTTTTACAAGTGTTACAAGTGAAGTGACCGATGATTTTAGTAGACCAATGTGCAATAATAGATTATGTAATCTCACATATTATTCAAGTGTGCAACACTACAATACATTAGAGTCACACATACATGGTGTGCATGGACTTAAACCATCTCTTGTATAACACTACACTATATACACATGTATATACACATTGTGACCTAATAAAATAATAGAAATAAGTAGTTTACTATCAGTAGATATGTGACAGAATATCGTCTCCCTTCTAGAGCTAGTTCATACATACTTACATACATAAACATATGTGCATAATATACCACTACCGCCCCTCCTGCCCCTACTATTACCCCCGCTACCCCTAATACTACCCCCGCTACCCCTACCACTACCCCATTGCTAACCTGTGCCATGTAGAAAGGGCTACCCTACTATTACCCCCCTGCCCCTACTACTACCCCCGCTACCCCTACTACTGCCCCATTGCTAACCTGTGCCATGTAGAAAGCGCTGCCTCCTATACCACAGCCCACATCCAACACTTTATCACCTTGTTGTAGGTTCATCTCTCCGACCATTTCCTGTGAGTGTCGCATAGAGAGAGGTGTCAGTTTAAGTGTCAGTGTTAGTAATAGTATTAGTGTATAACTGCTAATATAGGTGTCAGCATGTAAGCATCAATATATGTGTCAGAATATAAGTGTCAATATAAGTATCAATAGATATCTGTATAGATGTTAGTATGTGTAGATGTTAATATAAGTAAGTATACTATATATATATTTCTACATTGTATAGGACATAGTATAGGACATAGTATAGGACATAGTGAATTGAACTATAAACATAAGTTAATGTGTCTGGTATAGGTGACAATATAAGTGATGATATAAGAGTTGTTAATGTGTAGTTATCATTTATCCACTAGAAATGTAGACCAATCAAATATTAATATAATCACATTATTAGTTATTAATTATTATAGATAGATAGATAGATAGATATATAATAGTTTATTGAGCAGATTCAAAACGATGGGTAACTGTATAAAATGATGACATAAATAGATAAAGAAAAAAAGAAATATAAATAAGTTGTGATTTACACACACACCAAAAGAGATTATAATCAATGTAAACATTGATTACTGATTAATATTAATACTATCACTAATAGTACCACTAGTAGTAAACATGGCAACATTAGTGATAGTATTAATCAGTAATCAATGTTTATATTATTTATAATATCTTTCATTGTGTGTAAATCACAACTTATTTATATTTCTTTTTTTCTTTATATTTCTTTTTTTATCTATATATGTCATCATTTTATACAGTTACCCATCGTTTTATATATATATATGATACAGATACTTATAATATAACATGATGCATAACTCGTGCATCGTGCCACGCATCACAGACAATGGTGATATCCATGCCTCGCTCAGACCCCATGCATCACGCATCAGACAATGTCACACATGTTTATCACAACCATACTAGTTCCCCTACATCACACAATGGTGGTTCCCCTACATCATATTTCACTAATGATGATGGTTTCCTTGCCATCCCGCACCCTCCTATATACATCACCCCTCACTAACGATGGTGGTCTCCTTGTCCCCCTTACCACCCCCCTCTAACGATGATAGTTACCACCCCCTCTCACTAACGATGGTGATCTCCTTGCCGCCCGTACTGACGTAGTACTTGCCCCTCCCTCACAACCCCCTCTAACGATGGTAGTTACCACCCCCTCACAACCCCCCCTCACTAACGATGGTAGTCTCTTGCGCCCCCCACCCCCCTCTAACAATGATAGTTACCACCCCCCCTCACTAACGATGGTGGTCTCTTTGCCTCCCGTACTGACGTAGTACTTGCCGAACACTCTCTCGTAATGCAGAATTCCATCTTTAGTGTACTGCTGAGAATCTAGGAACTCCTGGTGACAATAGAGGTCGTTAGTAGAGGTCGTTAGTAGAGGTCGTTAGTATCGTAATAGGGCATTACTCAGTTAATTATACTTATCAAGATATATAACTAAGTAATTAACTTAATGAAGATCCAAACTTATTTAGTCACTAAAAGGAAATGTAGGAAAATGCATCCTATATTATAATGAAATATTATTATTATTTGTTATGAATTTATTATTATTATTTGTAATCAAAAATTATATCATTCAATATCTCTCTCTTCACTTAATCAACACCTTGACCATCATTAAGCTAGTGAGAGCTAGGGCTATGAGATACACAAGATAAAGAGTGTGGGATGGTAACCTGGAATGACTTGAAGCCTTGGTTGTTAGTGTCTTGAACTCTCTTCACTTTCTTCACTAACCACCAGATCTGGTTAGGGTTATTCTTCATCTGTGTAGGGGTCAGGGGTTAGAGAACGATGTTAGGGGTTAAGAAACTTGATATCATGATTAGAGTAGAGTTTTAGGGATTAAGATACTTGATATCATGATTACAGTAGAGTTTTAGGGGTTAAGATTCTTGATATCATGATTACAGTAGAGTTTTAGGGGTTAAGATACTTGATATCATAATTACAGAAGAGTTTTAGGGGTTAAGATACTTGAAGTAGGGATTTATAGATGAGTTTTAAGGGTTAAGATACTTGAAATAGTGATTTATAGATGAGTTTTAGGGGTTAAGATAATGGATTAAGGGTTACATAATTGAACAGTTTTAAAAATAAAATACTTTATGATTTAAGACTAAAATTAAATTGATGTACGTATACGTAAGTATTAATGATATAAGCGCTACCCCCTCCTAGAAGGTAAACCTGAATGTAGGTCTGCACTGACCGACTGAAGATCAACTCGAATCCGTATTCTTCATTGTCGACACCTGGTGGTAGAAATCAGCGTGAATATCTACGCACGAGATCATTAAAGGTCGCGTGACAGTTACCCTACTACGCGACGGGTAACAGTGATGGATATATGATTTATTGAATTACTAATAACTATTTTACTATTCAATTATACACATGCATGTATTGCCTGTGAAGCATGCTTTGTTGTCATTAATAATCGACCTATAGTGAAGAGTGATAGTGATTTGTTAGATGACATACATTCTTGTTTACAATCGCACCAAAGCTTATTATTGTATACAAATTTGTTATAACATAAAAACTACACAATGAGATAAACTATTAATATATATATATATGGTATAAAAGTTGCCTAGATAAGTTTGTTTTTATATTCTAATTAGATACCCTATGATGACACATAGTGCCCCTCTCTGTGACACATAGCACCCCCCCACTGTGACACGTATATGTT